>OX328125.1:45121344-45296344 GCA_946811695.1 Gonocerus acuteangulatus
CGTTTTTGATTCGTTTTGGAGAAAATCGCAAAACAAGAAACGAAACTAGTTTTCATTTTTGTACTTCCTTATTTAAATTTTCAATGGAAAAAATTGTCATTGCGACTTGCTTCAAGAAACCAATTATTAAAATTCAATCTTTTGATGCTGATATAGTTTTCGTGAACGGTTTCTGCAACGGTAATGCTTTAGAAGCGGTGCGAGTGTTTGCACGCCGATCACAAAAAGAAGAGTCCTTAATCTACGAGTCTTTTTGTTAACTTTTAATAAACTACAAGAGACTGGGTCATGTACGCCCATGATATCAACAGTACAACCTCCGTGTGAGAGAACTGAGCTTTAAGCCTCGGCAACAGAATAAAATATAAAAGTGGTTTCGTTTCATATATAACGAACTTGCTACTGACGAATTTTCATAGATTACGAGTACCGATTACGAGTCACACCAAGGATAAGCATTGAATGTTAATACGGGTTCCTGTGAGGCCAACTTTTTGTGTCCTTTGGTTGAAGGGCGTAACGAAAGATTATTGAAATTCTCGTTTTTCCATCTGATTCATTTTTTTTTAAATAGACTCGAATGCATTATCGAATCAATCGTCCTTGGAAATAAATCCATTGTAAATTGCAGCCACTTTTCAAAATAAAGGCCACCAATGCTGTTAGTAGAATCCCAGCCTCTTCTAGAAGTTAAAGGAAAAGTTAAGAAGTACTTGCCCGGTAAATTCCATTAAGCTTGCCATAGATCAGATCTAATTCTATTGAACTTGATGGAGGGCCTGATAGTTCTAGAAGAACTTGTGTTCCTTACAACGATTTCTTAGACAACATATCGATGGTCATTGAGTTGGTAAGTCAGAAAATGGGCAAAAATGAGCGCATTTTGTTTATCTGCTAAGACTCGTGCATACTATTAAAAAAAATGGTAAAAGTGAAGTTTCACGCCCTCAAAACCGATTTCTTTAACACTTTTCACAACAATGTATTTTGATGCACTAAACACGAATACGTTAAAAAAAAAAAAACCTTCGCATTTAACTAGGAAAGAAGTTATTAAGCACTAAAGTTCACTGTTACAGCGTATTTGTAAACACGCGCATGCGCGGATATGTAACATTGGGAAACAGAACTCTCATTTGAAATGTTTATAAGCCATTTATTCAAAAATATTGTTAATTTTAAGGGCATCCTCAACCGTCGTCACCTGTCGCTTAAGGGCATACGTGCTATGCGTTTCCGCTCGCTACGCTCGCTCAAGAAGATAACAAAACCCCAGTCAATCCAACTCGCTAAAATTAATAGAATTCTATTAATTTTAGCAAGTTGGATTGACTGGGGTTTTGTTATCTTCTTGAGCGAGCGAAGCGAGCGGAAACGCATAGCATGTATGCCTTAAAGTCGTCATTTATGCCTTAAAGTCATGTATGCCTTAAAGTCGTCACAAATTTAGTTGTTTACATTAGCTCTCATAACCCGCATAACAGTGAACATTAGTGCTTACTAACTTCTTTCCTAGTTAAATGCGAAGGTTTTGTTTAACGTATTCGTGTTTAGTGCATCAAAATACGTTATTGTACAAAATTTGAAAGAAATCGGTTTTGAGGGCGTGAATCTTCACTTTTACCAAAAAAATCCCTAACTCACAACCTTAATCGCTTGAGACTTATAAACATGTGGGTTTCTTGGTATCTCGTAAAATATTGTGTTTCCTCAGTTAATTCTCTGTGTAAAAAACTGCTCTGAAAATTTGAGATTTTGAACTTACCAAGTTATTTTATGCGACCAGCGATATAATATAATGAAATCTTTCTCAACTATTTTTCGATTTGTTCTCACTCAAAAATGAACTTTATCATTGTTATTGTTTATGATCCTTCGTCTCTCAAGTAATTAGCAGCTGGAACTCTCGTGTTAGTCATGCTTCGTTACCTCCTTAGGAATCGGCCACTTATTCTAGGAGGTCTCCACTGTACGTTAGGTCTATTTGTCCACCTGTCTGATTCGCAGGAATTCAGCTAGCTTTGTAAATCTCTCATCGTTTCAGCCATTTTTCAGGCATTATGGTAACTATTATAATAAAGCTTCTACTTAACACTTAAGCGTTCATTATTTTACGATGATGAATATCTGAAATGAATCCTTCTTTTGTCCATAAGGACTTTAACCCATTTCGTCCCAAAGTTGCGTAAACGAAACATTATTTTCACAATTTATTCTCTCATGCAAATAAATATTTTAATTTAGTTTGAATAGTTTTTTCTAACAAGGCAACTACTTAAAGAAAAGGGGAAACAAATCTTAAGTCCAAATAAAATGTTTTGCTATTTTTTTTTTTTTTATTTTTTTTTTTAGTATACCTAAAAATTTTGAATTGTGAAGTGTGTTAGAAATGTACCCAAAATATCTATGCATTTATTAAAAAAAATTTTTTTTTTGCTCTAATCATTACTTGAACATTTATGAAATGTAACCAATTCGTGTAATTGCGATCATTTTGTATGGCAATTCTGTCGCCCTGAGAATATAATTTGCGTTTACGCAACTTTGGGAAAAACTAGGCGTATCAGAAAATACCATGATAATTATATAAATTATAATATCGTTATTTATTTACTTTTTAAATTTTATATTACTCTAAACAATAGTTTATATAACATTGGCTTCAGTTGAAATCATAACTTTAATAATCATAATTTTAAAAAAAAATTGAGTAAACAAATTATATTTTTACAATATTTTGTGAGCATTGCACACGTAAAGTCAGCAACAATTACTGCAGATGAATATTGTTTGTGATTAGCATTGGCGACATCTTCTTTGTTGCTTATTATCTTACTTGACGATCAGATGGTTTCTTTCGCCTTATCTTGGAAGAAGGAAGGCAGGATATTGATGGTGAAATGCTCTCAAAATTTTCATAAAAATAATTTTTTGACTCAATTTATTTTTTTAAATTGTAATTATGAACTCACTCATTCTTTTCTATTTTGCTATTGTATAACTTTTGTTCCCTAGTACATTTTAGAATAAGAACATATTTGTATGAAAAAAACTTAACAATTTGTTAATATGTAACAACTAGCTGAATACCCGTGCTTCGTCACGGCAGATAAGTAGTTATTTTATTGCGTTAAATAATGTTTCATTAAAATTACGTTACTATACAATTCTGTGCAGTTTATTACAGCACGGTTCCCGTCATACTATATTTTATTCAATGGGCGTTAAAATTTAAAAGTTTATGTTTCCAAGAAGTCATATGGTAACACCCAATATATTTACGAGTATTACCAAGGTTATAGGCGATAAACTCGCCTGGAAAACCTAAGGATATGCCATACATCACGGTTTGACCGGGACTGTCCCGGTATTTTGCAATTGTTTCGGTGTCCCGCCCAGTTTTATCAATGTCCCGGAAAAGGCTGTAAGATGTAAAAAGTAATGAATTCATGTTTATAAGAATCTTTTTTAAATCGGTTACTTTTCTACAAATAACATTTTTACTACTGCTCACAGTGTCAAAGAAATAAGAAGTAATCTAACTGTAAAACGCTGGAACTACCTGCACAGCGCTGCCAGCTGCCAGACACTACTATTTGGCTGAGAGATTGTTTTAAGAAAATCAAGTAGCAAAAAAAGTTCCGTTCTTATTTTTAAGGTTTGGGTAGACTAACAGTTTAGGATTCCCCCTTCCCGTTAGTTGCTAGGCTTAAAACTCACCAACCATTTTGCTTATAATTTGTACTCTTTTTATCCCCCCCCCTGGTATGCCCATCCCATATTAATGTGTCCCGGTATAACTCTCCAACAATATGGCAAGCCTATCTGACGGGGACAGGCAGAAAAGAAACGCAATTAAAACTCTATGAGGGACAGTTAATTTCTAGTAATTCAAGGTCTGCCATCATAGTTGAAATTAACCTCAATTAGAAATAAAACTATGAGATAGATAATGTAAGGTAACAGCTGTTCTTTATCGTCCTAGCAACGAAGGCTGCCTAGGCTTGCCTTCTCTAACCAACTCAAACTTTAAACCCCCCCCCCCCCCCCCAAAAAAATGCTTAAAAATACGAATATCAAAAAATTCTTTCTTAGCGAGCGCCTACGTTATATAGGGAGTGTCCATGCAAAATTTCAAAATTTTCTGTCGAGCGGTTTGGGCTGGGCGTTGATAGATGAGTGAGTGAGTGGTATTTGACAAATATATAGTAGATTGACCAGGCAATTCGCCAAGTTGCGAAGCCTTATCAATAAATAAATAAATATAAACAACTATTACTATGAACTATCAATTCATGAAAATAAAAGCTAAATATAAATATATATTTTCTTTTTCTTTATTTATTTATATATTTTTTCATCAAAACATGGCATAAAGAATTTACGTAGTCTTATTGTTTTGTATTACTATTTTATATTTAAGTTTTGTAACGGCACCAATGAATTATTTACTATTATTAACATAGAAACTAACGGTATTATATAAGAAATGGTATAAGTTGTCACTTAAAAGCAAATAAAGTGATTGATCCACCAGACGCAACACTGTTCTCGGCGAAATTTGCTTGCAACAAATGTAACGATATTGGTTTTGCGTATGCATGCTTTCAGGCACACATTTTATTGTTACTTCAAATCAAGGAATCAGATGAAAGTACTTTTAAAGTGATATCTAAATTCGTTTTCGATAGAAAAGCTTCATTTGGTTGTAAAGAGAGTTTCGGTTCGGGCTCCTGAAAATTACAAATTATCTTCAACGTTTTTAATTCATCCAAACTAAGATATATACATTTTCTTTAAGACGAGAGTAGAGGGAGTAGCAAACAGTTACTTAAAATAATAAACAATTTATGGTTCTTTCTAATATGCATAGCTTTCCGAGAGGAAGTCGATGAAGCCGCGTTAGTGATTTCCGCTTGTGTATGTTTTCTGTACATAATGGCGACTAAAATCTCACTTTTCTTCGAGATTTCATTGGAGTAGAGGTTTAAACGGCGTAGTTTCTGCGTGTCGGACTTTTTAACATTTTCATTTTGTCGTTAAAAGTATCGAGGAGTTATCAATGGGATAAATAGTTTGTTTGGATCTATTAAGCGTCTTTCTTGTTTATTTTCTTTAAGGGTTTTTACAATAAAAGGATATGATCAATTTAAATATACAGAAAAAAAGAAAAAAAAAAAAAGATCTTCCTCAAAAGAAGAAAAATGACTTCAGAAACTATTTAGTTGGTAACCACAAAGCCTTGACAATTAAAATACATTCCTAAGTTAGCTTAACATTGTACATTTATACATAACCATACCTTTTCTTTGTAAAAGCTGTATCTGTGTCAGATCATGGCTGCCAAAAAACTGGTAGAACAATATCATGACAGCTGAATAGCAACATTGAGCTAATTGAATAGTCATTTCACATGAATTGGTAACAGTCAAAAGATGTTGTTTTGTTTTTTTGTTTGTTTTTAAAGAAAAAAAAAATGCCTGTTTGATTCCAAATATTTTAAATTACCTTTATTAAAAAGAAAACAATTTATCTTTAGATCTTACTTTTCCTTCGTCGTTTGCCCAAAAATTGAAGTTGGTTCATTAATATAAACAAGTCTTAATTTAGAAGTACAAAAATTTAGATTGTTTTTCAGTTTAATATCATTCCAGGACGATGATAACCTTTCACGTCCTTCGTCTTTAAAATATTGTGTTGGGTTGCCTTCCATAACCTTTCTAGTCTTACTATCGCATGAGACCTCTTTGCTGAATATTGAGCGGCTAGTCTACGAGTGATTAAATCTTGGTCAGTGGTTGTGTATTTGTTTTGTTTTTTTAATAATAGCTTGAAACTTGTATTATGGCAAAACATCATCCTGATTTGATATTCTGCCGGAAACAGCCTGGTGTTGGTAATTACATGAAAAATATATATTTTCCTTAGTAAAACTTTTCACTTTTGTTTCTTTAAGTTTTAGTGATAATGTAAAGAAAATGTTTACAAAATGAACTAATTACCAAGTACACTTCTTGATTTAATTATTCAGTTTTGAACAAATTTTGCATAATAACTATCCAACTTACTTTCATTATTCCACCTTTCCATCCTCCAGGCTGGATAATGGAAATATATAAAGTATATTATATGTGAATGAATATAGAATAGTTTATTTTCGAATGCAATAAACTACAGATGATATCGTTGACAGTCCTGATATGAGATTGTTGCAGAATAAAAGCTTTGATAACATGTTTCCTAACTCTTCCAGTTAGATTGCATATAACTTTATAGCTTCTGTTTGAGTATCAAATTTACATTTTTATACTCTGTGGCTAATAAAGCACGTTCTGAATCAATGTAGCTATAGAGCTTCCCTTCATGAAGATTTTTTGAAAAATGTCTTCATCGATCTTATCAAAAACACCAAAAATTATCACTGTCAATATTTATTTATTTATATATATATATATATATATATATATATATATATATATATATATAAACAACCACAATTTCATTTCATATATTTTGATAATAAAAGTTTAAGTGCCAGGATTATCAGATGTAGGGAATTAGAGCATTTCTGAGAGGTTTAATTACCAGCAAACAAACCCTCAAAGCATGGTAGTCAAGGGATTTTTTATTTCTTGATTTCTAGAACCAACCAGCTCTCTTTAATGATTTGTTACTGTTTGTGGTGCAGGGTTAAGATTTGCTATTGTACAATTCAGAGACTAATCTGCTATCCTCAGAGACTGTGTATAAAAAAACAGCTGATCTGACATTTTTGTAGATTTCTATCTAATAAAAAAATGGGATATAGCCAATAAGGTTAAAGATGAATTTGAACTGAGATTAATTATCATGATCCATGATTGAATATATTTTCTATTAATTCAGTGCACAGCTTCAATGCCTTTGAGCATTAAAGCAAGATTTTTAGCACTCTTTCACAAATACTGGGCTTGATGGCAATTAGTGTTATTTTTTGCTTATACAGTTCTTGATATGACAGAAAATAACAATGGAACTCAACCCCTGTTAGAAGGAAGGTATGTCAGTTCCTACCAAGGAAGATGTTACATCCCCTAAAAAATCTGGATTTGTAAAAATTAATGTAGCATTTCGTTCACAATACTCATGATAACATGTTTAATGTTAACCAAAACTTAGCCCAAGCTAAGTCTAAGGACAATTTAAAATGATGTTTCCTGTTTAAATATATGGTGTAGTTAGAAGGGAAAAGGCACAGCCTATATTCCTGGTGCAGTGAAATTCACTGGTAAAATGTCCTCTACTATAACCTTATAACAAGAGGTTTAAATTGTTTTCATGAAGAAATAATAAATTTGTCAACTAGGAAATTCATTAGAATGCTGTTTTACAAGTCATGATGAAATTAATTAAATTACAAATCATGTCAGAATTATTACATCAAAATATTTTTTTTTTCAGCTATTGGTAGACTTTGTGAGAAATGTGATGGAAAATGTGTAATATGTGACTCTTATGTGCGTCCTTGTACGTTGGTGAGAATATGTGATGAATGTAATTACGGCTCCTACCAAGGAAGATGTGTCATTTGTGGAGGTCCAGGAGTTTCAGATGCGTATTACTGCAAAGAATGCACAGTACAAGAAAAAGATGTGAGTTGCTTGGTAAACCAATAAAATAATGTTTAATTCATCACTGTTCATAGCGAAATGTCAGATATAAAACACATTATTTTAAATATTCCCATACTTATTTACTTATAAGGTAAAAAAAGTGTTGTTCGAGTTCCAGGCTGTCTACCAGTCAGAAATCTTTACAGGGTAAAACTGAAGGAGAGCGTCCTCAGCACCGATTTTTTTCAAATCACTTCACTATAATGTATTTTGATGCACTAAACACGAATCCGTTAAAAAAAAAAGTTGCTCTCAATTAGGAAAGAAGTTATTAAGCACTAAAGTTTGCTGTTATTGAGGTTATAAAAGATAGCATAAACAACCTGTTTGTAAACATGCTCATGCACAGGCATGTAACATTAGGAAACAACGAACTTGCATATGAAATGTTAATAAACTATTTATTTTAAAAAAAAAAAGTTTCAAGAGCTCCTCACCTGTCGTAAGCTGTTGCTTTTGGGCATACGTGCTATGTGTTTCCGCTCGCTCAAGAAGGTATCAAAACATTAGTCAATCCAACTCCCAGGAATTAATACAATTCTATTAATTTTAGCGAGTTGGATTGACTAGAGTTTTGATATCTTCTTACAAAATTTTGTTTTGTATTAAAAATTTGAGTAATTCTTCTCGATTGTGGATAAGAATCATGAAGTCATGTAACCTCATTTTAATTTAACACACTTTTCCAAAGAAACTATAACGATAAATTTTTTCACAAATATGAGAGGGAATTAGAGCTTATAGGGAACAAATTATAAAGGCATTAGCTAATTATTAAGGGATTTCTGTTATATAATACTTTTCAGGAGCAAAACAATAAATGTGAAGAATGTTTCATTATTTAAAAAAATGTTTCTGAATAAATAAGTGCTGGTAAATTTTAATGATTGATGGTAAATTTCAATTAGACTTCTTTTTTAAGGACTATTGTGCATGTTTACAAATATATTGTTTATGCCATCTTTTATAACCTCAATAACAGTGAACTTTAGTGCTTAATAAATTATTTCCTAGTTGAGAGCAACTTGTTTTTTTAACGGATTCTCATGTTTAGTGCCTCAAAATACGTTAAAGTGAAGTGATTTGATAAAAATCGGTGCTGAGGACGCTCTCCTTCAGTTTTACCCTTTATAGAAATAGGGAAGGTAACCAAACAAGAATCAACCTAGAATTAATTAAAAGTCAAGAAAATTCAAAAAAGAAGTTCTGTTACAAATATAGCACCCTCCAAAGCAGTCCGAATCAGTTATTAGTTGTGCACAGATACTTATAAGGGTGACTGTTGACATTTCTGAACAACTTTATTCAAAAGGAACCCAGGCTGAACCCCTGAGAATCGGCATTACTGGAACATCTGTGGTCAAACAATCTCTTATGCGTGCAACTAAACTTCTAACAGAAATTATTCTCAGCCAATTTTTGATGAGACAATCTCAGTAGGGGAAATCAGAGCTTAACATTTCAAAAATGTTAGTTTCATTCGTTTGAAGAGTTTTTGTCTCTGCTTTGATCGGTGTTTTTTGGTTGTCATGTTAATAATTGTTTTTTTTCAATAATATTGTTATCCTAATACTTAATGTTTTTTTACTTTCTTTCAGAGAGATGGCTGTCCCAAGATCGTCAACTTAGGAAGTTCAAAAACAGATCTATTTTACGAAAGAAAGAAATATGGTTTCAAAAAAAGATAATCTCATTATAAGGGGCAATTTTACAATGTTAAAGTTCTATTTATAACCTCATCATTTGCCTCATTTCCATTTGTTTACTGAACGATTAAATTTGACTATCATTTTTCACAATAAATTATTTTCATTATTGCAGTATTAATTGTATTCTTCAATTTTCTTCTACAACCATCATCAACAAATTAAATGAAAATTTTTACCACGAAAAAATGAAGGAATTTGCCAAAAGGCAATATGATTGTCATCAGGTAACTTTAAAATAATTAATTACTCCTATGAACCTTTCATGTGTCACAAGTATTTTATAACACCGATTGTCCCAGGGATCTCACAGATGCAAGATCACATTTTAAGTCTTATACCACATTTTTTACCCATTTATACATTTTTTCGACAAAGGAACATAATAATTTGAACAAGATACAAAATATGGTGCTAATGACCAGGGCAGTCGAAGCACCTTAATAGGAAGAAAAAAAAAAGATACAAAATCCGTACTATATTAATGACTTCAACATTTTTGAAGTCTCACAATGTACCTATCAATCTTCCCATACATAAGTCTTACCTTAAAATATAGTATAATGAATCAATTAAATAATCATAGAAAAAATCAGGTAGGTAATAACTAATAAGACTAATTAGAAAAATAAATAAAAACAAATCTGAGCAAATGAAACAAACATTTCTCACAACTATGGAAAAAACATTAACGCTTCATAGGCAACTAGGTTCATTAGTATTAATTTGGATCTACTGGATCACAGCCACTATTTTGACAAATCCCAGGGGCAGTCATTATGTGTTTGTGGTATTAATCTAGAAAACCCATGTTTCTCGAATGGTCAATTGTATGTTGCCTGTTTCCGTGTTGGAAAACCATCTGCTCTGTTTGTTTATGCATCAGGTAATGAAACCAAAAATATTGTGTACCATTAGGTACTACAATAAAAATGAAACTTAATTTAGAATAAGTAAAAATAAAATGAAATATAAAAAGTAGGTATCATAATAAGAAATATGATATTGTAATTTTCATTGTGATTTTTAGTGACTATTAAAAGAATTTTAAGTGTTTTATAATTTGTATTTTTTGACAAAATGTAATTGTTGACTTATTAAGTTTGGTTTTTCTTCTTTTTTTTTTTTTTATCTTACTAGCTGACCCGGTGTCCCGAATAGCAGAATAAGTATTAAAGAAAAATAAAAAAAATAAACAATCGACTGTTAGGCAGTACGAAGTTCGCCGGGTCAGCTAGTTAATAATATAATTATTTGGATAAAATAACAATGATACACTGAAAACCCCACTAAATCAAAATCAAAACATGTACCAACCACAAACCATTAGTCAGATGAATTAAAAACAAATTCTTACACGAATAGTAGGATGCACCTCTCTGATGAAAATTAAGCCTCAGGGTTGTTGACATCACGGGAAGGTAGTTGTTTAGTTAAAGATGAATTAAACAGGAGATATTAAATTCAAACATATTTTTTACAAATTCCTTCAAAACTGGATTAAAAACACAAGATTAAGAGAAATTTATTTTCTTAAATATAAAAGAAACATATAAATTGGTACACATTTTATGTGTATGAGTATGATTTTTGTCACTATCTTCAAAGAACTTCTTCTAAGCCTCTCTGGCTTAAAAATGCTAAGCGTTGTACAGCTAGAAAATCATCTCTTGATATTTCATCCATGTCAAAAATCTGAATCTTATTACTCCCAATCATATTTCCAGTTGCCCTGAAAGTGTGTATTAGTTATTCATAGTAATTTAAATCATTTAGATAATCAAGCAGTGCTTAAAAATCAGTTATTTAAAAAAAAATATGTTAATCTTGTCTTTTATATATTCATCATTTTCACATGGGTAATTAATGTGAAAAGAATTTATTTTTAACAAAATCAAGCATTTCATTATATGTCTTAAAAGTGAAAACTCTGAATGAGAGATGGCTTGATAATTCCTCTTAAGAGGCTCTATAAATGTATATTATATTAAATACAGTTATTACTGGTAGAACCTGTCGGCCAAAAAAAAGTTTTTTTTAATTCTAACACATCTTATATTCATTGACTTGATTCAAGCTTATTTGTTCTTACCTTTTTAAGGAATTTCTCAACAATTACAATTTTTATATCTTATACGTGTGAAACTTAATTAAAATATTTTTTCGTAATTCAAGACTAAAATTAACAAATAACTGGGAAACCAGATAAGTGACTAAAATGCAGTAGAGAAAATGAAGCTGTGAAAATTAGAAAAGAAAAAAAGAAGAAATTGATCCTGCCATTGAGAGGTTTGGTTGTTAATTGTTAGAAAGCGCTTGATTCTATTTCTCTCTTTATTTGGTGTCGGAGTATACTTTTGGAACTACTGTTCCATCTTCAGTACTGTGTAGTGATAATTAGCCTACAACAGTCTTTGGAAAACTCTTGAACTAACCAATCATCAATAGTTCTTGCAACTTGGTCATTAAGTCCAATAAAGCAAGTACAGGTTGGGTGGATATATTTCCCTGTGAATAATAAGACACTGTCCTATTACTGGTTGTTGTCACAATCCTCCTGACAAAAATTGGGATAGATAAAAACTAATTGAGGTCAATGACAGTGCTGTTTACTGCTCAGTAAAATGAAATGTACATGGTTCAATGCACTGTTCCATGAGGCTTAACTTTTTAAAAAACAATATTCCTTCCTCCTGATCAAGGTTCTTTCCCGTCAAACTGCACTCGCAATGTGACTGACGGATAGTAGTGTTTTGAAAATAATAAGTTTCATTAATTTTTAATCTAATGCCACATTTAGTGAAGACTAACCACAATTAATTTTGTCTGTCAGGATTTTTGCGAGGAGTGCGGTAACAACAAGTGATATGGCAGGCGTCACATTTATGAGAATGAAAATGACAGCTCTATAAAAGTTGAAAGAACTATTGTTGGCAGCTGAGTATGAGAGTTTCCCTTGGTCTGCTATAGAGAAATCATTGTATCAACCAGACGCTAGTACTAAAGATGGAACAGTAGTTCCAAAAGTAGATTTCAAAATTAAATGAAGAAAACAATTGAATGAATGCCTTTCTAACAACCTCCCCCCCCCCCCCCTCAATGACAGGACTGATTTCTCTTTACTTTTTTTCTAATTTTCTCTGCTTAATTTGTCTACCGATTTTGAAGCATTTTGCAGTGTTTTCTTTCTTTTTGCTGTAATTCATCATATATTGATATCTTAAATGATTAAAAAATAGTTTTGAATAGACACGCACATATTGGACTACACTTTCAAGTTGAAAGCACTGAGGATGAATGAGTTGGTCTTAAATCAGCTTTAATATCAAGCAATGAACAGCCTGTGGAATAAATGCATTTTTATCTACCAAAACTCTGATCATGCAGCTGCTACCATCAGAATATTCAACATAAATTCAAATGTTATGCCCAACAACTAATTTTCTTTTTATTTATTTTTTTGAAATCCTGAAGTTTTGAAAAACTAATTTGTCAATCTGAGGTTTGTACAAACTTATTCCAATATTCTTTTCGACACCTTAACCAAATATAGTTCTGGCATCAACTTATGGTAATTCACTTACAGTGTACTAGTGTGTTATGTCCTGGTGTACAGTGATTTAATAAATTTAATGCCTCTTAGGTGTTTCTACCATAGAGCTGTTAAAATAACAGTACTAATCTGGATTCATGATAATGTGACCTGAAGCTTGGTCTCCGTTAGTTGATTGCTTGCATGCTGTGGCAAGCCTCAATAGCCTATTGGGATAAGGCATCAGAATATATATAAAAATAACTGGGTTCAAATCTCAGCATGTTTATTGCCGAGATGCGAAGCATGAATACATAAATAGATCTCAGCATGATATATTTTTTTTTTTTTTTTAAGTTGATGATTTATAAATGATGAAGACAATCGTTTTAATAGAGTATTCAGTTTATATGGTGGTAAGCTTCAAAACTGGCTCATATTGGAGAATTTTTGTTGAGCAAATGACATTATAAAGTGTCAATCACCACTTTTTATAAAAATAATATTATAAATAACCCTAATGGCGTTTTTTTCCCAAAAATATTAACATTTTGACACCAAAGACATTAGTCTTGGCTGATACGTACGTTATGAGAGATCCTGAAGGTAAAATTTGAAGTTGACGATCAATAGTGTAAAATACTCCTTGTAGTATGTGACCAGACTCACTGCGAATCAGCAATAATTGCATGCCCTCTTTATTAATGGTACTCTCCAGTGTTCCTATAAACCAAATTGCACTTCTTAATAGGATGAACATAAATAATAAGCCAGTAAATATTAATTAAGAGTAATAATTATTAAAAAGTACGTTGTTCATAGCTTGATTTATGTTGCATTAAATTAAAAGTTGGATAAAGTATAAATACCAGCTACTTCATAATGCAGTTCAAGTTCTGATTGTTTCGCCATTTTATGCCACCTTATTACTTGGTCAACCGATCCTATCATGTGTCTTATTCTAGTTCCAATTAAAGCCTGAAAAATATTTTTTGACAGATTAAACATAATTTCCACGTATTAAAATATCACAAAAAACTTTCTTTTTTTATTGGACTTCATTATATTAAGTTAAAATAAAGTTCATTATTTTCTCTTTTTTTACCTCAGTTTACCTATCCTAACCCTTACCTCAATAGTTTAATAGGTATGTTTCCAGAGAGTTCAGATCATTGTTACAATTTCCTGGGAGTTTAAGATCATGGGCAACAACTTTAAATTAGCAGTGAACAATAGAATACCAATACCTATTGAGGTTGCACTCATGAACGATTTTTTTTAAAATGTCTTCAAATCATCATTCATCCTTCCTACTATATACCTAGAGAGAAAAGTCTGTCTATCTGGAGGCAGAGTTTACTCAGAGCCCAAATTACTAATTTGTGCATACTGATCGTAATTTTTCTTTTATTGCTATGAGACACGGCACGCTTTGTGAGTATCAAAAGAGAAAGACATACTAGCATCTTTCTGAGAAATTTACTAAATAATGCAGCTTGACAGACTTTTTTTCCTCATATAAAAGATTTATATTAACTTTTCTTGCTAAATTACTTTAGATTTAAACTAAATCTTCATTCAATATTGTTAAATGTAGTAATGAAATATGATTTTTTTGTTTTAATCAATATTACCAATTGAAATAATTCCATATTAATACACTTTACCTTTTGATTTTTTTTTTGTTGAACGGTGGGCTCACATTTTTCTTCAAGGGTGTTGTTCATAGCAGGTGCCTTTCCAACTCCTAAAAATTTACCTGCTGGAGTACTGCCGACTTCAAAATTCTTCTTTTTCTGAATAGTTTGTTCGCTTTCATCACTTTCATTTAAATATTGTCTAAATGTTGGCATTGGTTGATATAGTGGCATAGTATTCCCCATGCTTTCACGAGGGGAATCTGAAGGGTTCTGAGTATTAGACCACCGTTTAGCCATGAAATGATTACTACTTTGTTGATTATTAAATCTCCCTTGTTGAATAGAGGTATTAGCAGTCCTAGAAAATCCATAATCATCTGGTTCCGAAAACTGTGGATACACATCCCTAAAAAAAAATGAGTGAATTATCTAGACGCAGGGTAGTGCGCCAGGCCAAAGCATACTGTGTGTATATTACAGGCGGTCTTAGAGCCAATTTTTACACTCTCATAACTTTCAACCAGGTAAAGATAAAGTTATGAAATTTTACACAGGTATTATATTACTAGATGTGAGTAAAACTGGAAATTTTCATAATTCTAAATCGAATAGTTTCTGAGATATAAGCGATCGAAAATCGGGATTTATAGGACTCACTCACTCACTCACTGACTCATCAAAATTATTAGGCACTTCCCATGATGCTAGAGACTTGAAATTTTGCATGAAGATAGATATGAAGACGTTATTAAAGGAAAAAATCGCGAAAATTTGTGTTTGACTCCGCTTCCGGGGCAGGGGGTTCCAGTTTTGTACTTCCTTCAGAAACCCATCATTCCGTCCGAAACCCATGAAGTGGGGTATCAAATGAATCGTCTCGGTATGAAGAACCTATATTTGATGTTTTAAGAAACAATTAGACGCATATAGGCTTGGTCAAAATCTTATACCAGCTCTCTGTCTGTATGTTTGTTCCTCTTACAAATCCGTGCCGTTTGACCGATTTTTACCAAACTTGGGACACAGATGGGTCTTGATACGGGGAGAATCATAGGCTAGGTTAAATTGTCTATTAGCTGTCTGTCTGTTTGTTCCTTATACAAATACACACCGTTTGACCGATTTTGACAAAATTTGACACACATATCGGTCTTTATCCGGGTAGTGTAATCGTCTATCAGCTGTCTGTCTGCATGTTTGTTACTTACACAAATTCACACCATTTGACTGATTTTGACCAAACTTGGCACACAGGTAGGCCTTGGTCCGGGGAATGCACTAGGCTAGGTAAAAAAGGTCTTTCAGCTGTCTGTCTGTATGTTTGTTCCTTATACAAATTCACACCGTTTGGCCTATTTTGACCAAACTTGGCACGCAGGTAGGTCTTGATACAGGAGTGTAAGTATGCTACTTATTGGTATCAAATATCAAGCAGTAAGGAGAACGTTATGCAGAATCCAAAGACCCTGGTTTTATATGAAGTACAAAAGCCAGTAGGTATGCAGCAACTAAATTCTATTTAATACTTAGAAAAAAGTAATGAGATCCCCAAAAAAACATAAATGTGAAATAGAGGCCAAGTTCCTGCCCCCACAAAGAAACACTCCCTTCCTCAAAAATATCCCCTCCTAAAACCCCCCAAAAACGCCTAACCATTCTACACTCCAAAAAAGTAGTATGAGTTGGTGTATTAATTCAACCAAAAATATTTGCCAATACAAGAGATGATACAAGAAAGAAATATCCAAGTTCATTACTTGGAAGACCTATTAGTTACTTACGAAGAACAGTAAAGACACTTCAACTGACCTTCAAAAACAACAATAAAAATACTTATATCCAGTTACTAAAATATCACTTTCCTCAACCAGGTAAATTCTTAAACTTGGCAATGTTTAGTTTTTCTCTAAAGATAATTTCGGCACAAATAAAACATTGCCAAGTTTAAGAATATACCTGGTTGAGGAAAGTGATATTTTAGTAACTGGATATAAGTATTTTTATTGTTATTTTTAAAGGTCAGTTGAAGTGTCTTTACTGTTCTTAGTAAGTAACTAATAGGTCTTCTAAGTAATGAACTTGGACATTTCTTTCTTGTATCATCTTCTTTCTTGTATCATCTTCTTGTTGGCAAATATTTTTGGTTGAATTAATACACCAACTCATACTACTTTTTTGGAGTGTAGAATGGTAAGGCGTTTTGGGGGGGTTTTAGGAGGGGATATTTTTGAGGAAGGGAGTGTTTCTTTGTGGGGGCAGGAACTTGGCCTCTATTTCACATTTATGTTTTTTGGGGGATACATTTAACATGAAGTACATCCTTCTATAGATACCATGTATTATCTAAGCAGCAGGCTTGTCCTGCTCTGTCTGCAGGTAATCAAGCCTAGATTAATTACATTAGACAAAAATTCAAAATCATGGAAAAATACGTTTGCCCTTTTCTTATATATAATTATTGACTGACTGGTGTAAACTCAAAAAATATTTTTTTAATCTATTTTTCTTCGTAGTCTAAAACTGAAAATAAATTAAAACATGTTTTGCCATAATTTCCGGATCAAAAAGGCCATGAGATTTGAAATTTTGTTCATTTTAACTTATCTTAGACTTCTATGACACTCTAAGAAAGAGTTTTCTGGTTGTTTATATTTCCAAAGGCAAATATTTTTACTGGCCTACAGAGATCAGTAAAAATAAATAATAACCAGGTATATTCTTAAACTTGGCAATGTTTTATTTGTGCCGAAATTATCTTTAGAGAAAAACTAAACATTGCCAAGTTTAAGAATATACCTGGTTGAGGAAAGTGATATTTTAGTAACTACAATAATACAAATGAGAATTGCATTGAGCTTGGATGGATCTCTTCTACTGTAAATTTCTATCTAACTGATTCTTCCTTAATTTTATTTTCCATTTTTACTTTTTTGTACTACTTATTTATTTATTTTTTAACGGTGTATCAACAATTGGGCTATTAACCCCAGGCTATCTACTGGTTGCCACCCTTTTATAATGCCAACGGCACATGGACGGTCACCCATTTAGATTCTGACCATGCCTGATGTTCCTTAATTTCGGTGACCAACAAGAACCAGTGCATTCAACATGGCTATGGTCGTTGGCTACTTCTTTAATTATTTTCATTGCTATAATTCAGCTGTTTATTCCAGTTACTGTTACTACAAATTCCTGTTTCAAAATACTTCTATAGTACTATATTTTATGATCTTACTCTGTTAATTTTAATTTTAATCATAATTTATGTTCAAGGAAGTGATATTTTGCAAGGACATTTATACTCTCCATTATTTATTTATTTATTCCATGTGAGCTCCATAACAGTGGCGATGAGCTCATTGGGACGACAGAAGAAAGGTCCGTTAAATATTAGTCAGTCTGTCCAATAAAACAAAATAAAACATAAAGAAATAAGAGAGAAAAAACAAGATGTTGCTATTAAATAAAACCAAAATAAAATATTACATATAGTTATACCTTTGAATATAAGTGTGCTGCTTTTAAGTGTGTAAGGAGTATATGGATGTACGGGCTACCTTCAGTAAGTAAGTCGTGTAAGTTGTAAGGAATTGTCAAGTCGCTGCGTTGTCTACAGTCTGTCAGTATATGTTTAACAGTTAGAGTTCTGTTACACTGTCTGCACGTTGGTCTTTCTTTTCTGTCCAGTAAGTATGAGTGGGTAAGTCGAGTGTGGCCTATCCGAAGCCTGGATAAAATTACGTCGTCCTGACTTTGTATTACTAAGGATTCTTAACAATACTCTCCATTAACTTCATATATAAATAAAATTCAAAAAATAATTATATGCTTTTAGAGAAAACAGAGCCAGCCTAATGAGCAATGAATTTTCAAATATACTCGGAGGCACTGTATATTCAGATTGATTTTTCAGAATATATTTTTTATTGGTTTGATCAACTGCAGTAAGCCAATCTTTGGCCGGCCACACACTATCAGGTAGACGTAACTGGTGCACCTGGCAGGTAGACCTGTGACCCACACTGTTCAGGTGTACCTGACAGGTTTGTCAGTTTTCAACATGGATCCTCCAGGAGATGATCTACTTTATCTCTCTCTATTTGCAGTAATATTTGAGACACGTAAAAACAAATGGAAAAAACGCAAACAATGGTGTAAGGAATGGTTGCAGAGAAGAAATAAATTCACCCATATCAATCTGCTGAACGAATTAAGAGATGAACCCACAGATTACCGCAATTATCTGCGCATGGACGAATCAGTTTACGAGTTATTTTCACTTGTATCTCCTTTTATTAAGAAGAAATATACACAAATGAGGGCCGCTATATCCCCACACGAAAAACTAACAGCTACTTTGAAATTCATAGCAACCAGACAACCGTATGAGTGTTTCAAATATTCAACTAGGATTTCACCACAGTCCCTTGGACAAATTCTTACTTTATCATTGTCAGTCTTAGGAGATAAATTTGAGACCGATGCTCTAGGTATATCTTGGTCCTTCAGAAAATCACACGTCATCTACTGAAGCACTGGATTTTATTGAGGAGTCAATTTTCCTCTGCTCCTTCCGAATATTAGATCGAAAACTGTTAATTTTACTTTTAGCCATACTCTTGTTTTCATTTGGATATATTTCCTGCCGTTTGTATACTAATTTGCGATATGCAGCATCCCTTTTGTTTCTATTGTGATAATCATCGCCTTTTATTTTCCATAAGCATGGTTATTTTTTATAAATTTTGATGAAATCACTAATGACTTCGTTAATTCGTTGAGACATTTTACTCTTTAAACTGATTTGCTAAAGAAATAAATAAAAAGGCCACAACGGTAAAACAAATCAGAGTTGCGGAAAACTAAGACCTGACACCTGACAACCGCCACACACACATCAGGTCTACTCGCCTGTCAGGTGGAACTGATCGAATTTTCATCAGGTCGCCTGAAAGGGTAGAGAGGGGGTAGTTAAGTTCCGCCACAGACTATCAGGTACACCTGACAGGTGTACCTGTCAGGTCTACCTGATAGTGTGTGGCGGCCCTTTGAAAAGATTCAATGTTATTTTTAAAATTTTTACATATCTATGTTGTTACCTTTTCAGATCCAAGTAAAATAGATAGTTTAATGTAATCACACATAAATACTATCAACAAATTTAAAAAAATTAATTTCACTATCGAAAAATTAAAATAATTTCTGATTTATTACTTCCGTTATTCAAAGTAACATAAGTAATAAATCAAAGTATGAATATTTTCTTATTTTTTGTAATGATTTTATAATTTTCTGAATATCATGTACTGAATTTATCAATCTTCAAACAGGTATTGTCGTCCAGAATTAAAGATATTTAAAATTCATTTATCATCAGTAATATGATAATAAGTAGTCATATTGAAGATACATGTGTCAAAATTAGTTGTAATTGAATGAAAACTGACCTCTTAGGAATCCCAGAAGATCCTGAAGGGCCATCTAACCTGGAGTTAGTTCTGTGCTTTTTTGCTGAAAATGAACATAAAATGAAAAAAAGAAGACAATTTTAAAGCTTTTTATTTGAATGCAAACTGGATAGAAAAAAATATAATCAATATGGTGAAAATAACAGGATCTTAATCGATATAGCTTAAGTATTCAACAAGATTGAATATATTTCAGAATTTTGAGGGGTCAAAAAGTTTATATTCAACAATGAATCACTACTGAAATATATTAAACCTCACATTTGTACTTGATCTGACTAGCTCAGATTCAATTTTCATATAAATAAAATAATAATCATCTCTCAAGTAGGACTATCAAGCAATAAAGTCCAAAGAATCCCTTTTTAGTTTTGATCCTGAATCTTCTTGTCCAATTTGCTTGCCATTTTTAAACAAATTTATATATAATGTTCTATTCATTATCGTACATATAGATTTGTTAAACTTTAATTTAACTTGTAGACTTTCACGGTCCAAGTCATCACAAACATTATAGTCTTTGAGTAATGACCGTGTCACAAAATTCTTTACCAACATTTCGCTAGTCATACTGCTAGAGTTAAGTGTAAAAAACTTGATGATTTATTATTTAACTGGAGGCGTGAGTGTTTAAGGTGTTACCTCTTGGGCTCTAGAGTTGTGGGTTTGATTCTGACTAGAGGGGTAAAAAAACATCAGTCCTATTTAAACTAAAAAAAGGGTGGTATATGATCCAAAAAACTGTGTTATTTATGAGCTGCTAACATTTGAATAAAATAATAATGATTAAACTCAATCATTTACATATAATATGATTTATATCAACGTTTTTCACCATGAGTGGTAAATAAAGTAAGTTTAATGTACCAAAGGAATTTCTTTCTATTTACATGCGAATAATGAATTTTATGGTAAGTGAATGGAGAGGATGGAGTTCAGAATACAAAGAAGAACAGATCCTTTTTTGGTCTTTGATAGATTTAACTACCTGCTAACTGACTGATTTTATAAATTGAAAAAAAATATGAACAAATATAAATTAAAAAAAAAAAAAAAGAGGCAAACAATGTTAACAGAAGATGTGTAGGGATGATTTTGGGAGGTAATTTATTAATTGAAATTTTAATATATATTTTACAATATATATACATATTTGATACCATTGTTATTACTATTGACTTCGTAAGGCATGAATTTCTTGAAAGACATTATATTTAATTCTTATTTCTTCAATCAAATTCAAATTATTGAAAACCAAAACCCCAACTTGCACTGTTGCAAACCTAAATAATTAACGTTTTTTCTAATTACGCCAAAGGAGATTATTAAACATTTTGTGAATGCAAATATTTTTCAACGAATTTTAAAAAAATCTACTTCAGTTTTTCTTTCTTGTTTTTTCTTTTTTCCAAAATTTTCAAAAAAAATCATTAATATGTTCAATCATTGATTAGTAACAATTTCCTACTATTTCACCGGGAATATGATAAAAAAAAGCAGTTAATTTATGTGTATGTTGTATATGTATGAGTTATTTATCTTATTAATTAATAAAAATACATTCTTTGAATAGCAATCGCGATGTTTCAATTAATGTGGCAATGCTTGAAATTTTAACCACTGGGAGAGCCTCTGTTGTTTGATTCAACTCTTTCGAGGTTATAATCTACCAGGTCAGGATACAGTTGTTGTGAATATCGTTTTTTATTGCACAAAAAACATTTTAAACGAATTTTGCCTTTTGTAATTAGGTTAAAATGGAGAACGACGCCGGGGAATTTGTGGATTTATACTGCCCAAGAAAATGGTATGTTTACTTGTTGTGTTCTGTGTGCACATGTTGAACACGTTTTTTTCTTTCCGTGTATACTTATTTCTGTAATGATTTTTTTCAGTTCTGCTAGCAACAGAATCATTCACGCTAAAGATCATGCTTCGATTCAGTTGAATATTGCTGAAGTTGACCCTGAGACTGGTAGAATCACAGACAAGTCGAAAATGTATGCAATCTGTGGAAGCATAAGGAGAATGGTAAATTAAATTTTACTTGCATTGATACATTTTTAGTTTGTCTAGTTTTTCTCATTTTTTTTTATTAATTCATTTTTTATTGTACCTTAGGGTGAATCTGATGATTGTATAACAAGGTTGGCGAAGGCTGATGGTATTTTACCCAAGTAAGTATTTAAAACTGCTTTTAATAACTCTTACTTAAAGTTATAATTCCTCTTTCTGTTTATATTATCGTCGTTTGCGACATTTTCTTGTCACATTTTTATTCTTAATTGGGTTGAAATGAATAAGTATACGAAGTTTTAGAAAAATCGGAGTTGGGTGAATTCTGGCTCTCTAAATTTGACATTCCTGCACATGTTTACAAATACTTTGTTTACGCCAGCTTTTAACCTATTTAATAGGCAACTTTAGCGCTTAATAAATACTGTTCTAGTCGTTACCACCAGCTTTTTTTACATTTTTATTCTTAATTAGGTTAAAATGTATAAGTGTACGAAGTTTCATTAAGATCGGAGTCTGGGCAGTTTTCGCTCTGAATTACCCCAAAGGCAAGAACAACTTATTTTTATTGGTAAAACTGCAGTTTCATGCCCTCCAAACCGATTTATTTCAAATTTTGCACAATAACGTATTTTGATGCACTAAACACGAATACGATAAAAAAAAAAAAAAAAAAAAATGGATTTAACTAGGAAAGAAGTTATTAAGCACTTAAGTTCACTGTTATGCAGGTTATGAGAGCTAATGTAAACAACTAAATTTGTGACGACTTTAAGGCATACATGCTATGCGTTTCCGCTCGCTCAAGATGATAACAAAACCCTAGTCAATCAAACTCGCTAAAATTAATAGAATATAATATTAAGCACTAAAGTTAGGAAGGTTATAAAACGAGGCGTCATCAGCGTATTTGTAAACACGCGCATGCGCAGATATGTAACATTGGGAAACAGAGAACTCTCATTTGAAATGTTCAGAAACCATTTATTCGAAAATATTGTTAATTTTAAGGGCATCCTCACCTGTCGCTTAAGGGCATACGTGCTATGCGTTTCCGCTCCCTCAAGAAGATAACAAAACCCCAGTCAATCCAACTCGCTATAATTAATAGCTCTCGTAACCTGCATAACAGTGAACTTTAGTGCTTAATAACTTCTTTCCTAGTTAAATCCGACGGGTTTTTTTTTATCGTATTCGTGTTTAGTGCATCAAAATAAGTCATTGTACAAAATTTGAAAGAAATCGGTTTGGAGGGCGTGAAACTGCATTTTTACCTTTTTATTTATAAATGTAGTTTTATTAATTATGTTGTCCAAACCTTGAGTATTTTCAACTGAACTGATACTTATCTCTTGGTTCGCCACAATCAATACACTATTGGGAGATCTTTAAGGGAAGACTATAAGCATGTTATATACAGTATAAATAAATGAATATTTTAAAATTGAAGGGGGTTTGGCAGGGAATTTGATAAACATAGTGGGTACTTTGTTCAAAAGGAATAGGGTTTTCCAGTTTAGTGTAGAAGGGTTTTAGTTTGTTAGTGGTTTTTAAACCAACATTTATGGTCTTGGTTAGTTTGTTAGTATGTTTGTAATTCTTTATAAATATAAATTTCCATCTTACAATATGGACTCAAGGGATAAGGAGGTGACACAATATAGAATATTTCGAGCTATATTAATTTTCAGGTGACATGAATGGGAAGGTGAATGTTAAGTAAACCTTTAGAGTAAGTGGGCTTTGTATAACAGTTTGTGATAATAGCTCCATTTGTGTCTGATGCTCTCTTGTAAATCCAGCTAATGTGAGAACTGATGAGAATAACTCTTACTGGCCACTAAGATAAAAAATTTCAGACTAGACTAACACTTGGATATCTCACGAAAGGGAAGAAGAAAATTACTTATGTCATATTTTTACTTTACAATAAACCACTACGCATTACTTACGGAATGCTTAAACAAAATTAAATAGATATCTCTTATGTCATGAATTATTTATTACTAGGTTGCTATCATTCATTGTCAAGTCATGAATTACTTAATTGATTTTATATCATAAAATTGTGACCTTTTTCTTTCAATATATTATTTTAATAGGCGGAAGGTCATGCATATATAAAACTATTTTAATATCCTTCATTTATCGCTCTACTTGTTTCGCATCCATTGACGCCTCTTTAACCCTTTCGTTGCTCTGAACGAGTTAACTCGTGTTCAACTAGCAGGGCTCCAGACGCTCCACACGAGTTAACTCGTGTTCCACTGTCGGTGCCTCTGACGCTCCACACGAGTTAACTCTTGGTCCCATTAGGCCGTATGTTGCTTCTCCTGCCTAGTGCTATTAACTCGTGTAAAATCAATGGTACCTGATCAGATCTTCTTCGTATATTAATTTAAATTAAACATTGTGCAAGTTTATTATTATCTATAAAAAAAATGTAAAGTCCTACAATCGACATTGTTATATTAATTGTTGGAGGTTGAAGCTGGTGCGCCTCGCCGCCTATTTGTAGGGTGATACTCAAATTCGTCTCTCTAACCATATTGTTGCTGTTTGTATCTTTCAGTCACAATTTGGATCATGTTTAGTTCGGTCGGTATAAATATCCTCCTTTATTATTATATACTATACGTGATATCATTCATGTAATTACATCATAATTTCTTATCTTAGTCATTTTCTTTTCCATGTCAAATCAACACACTTTTTGACCTCACCCTTTCCAATATTAATGAAAATTGGTACACCCAACGTAGGTGTAGGGACAAATAAAAATGCCAAATTTCAAATTTTTATTTTCGCTCTTCCTTATCTAATATTTAAACAATTTAAAAGTCAAATGTGTGTCTTATGTTTTTTTGATACTAAAGTGGTTCAGTTGTCATTTTCATCCATATTTTTAACATGCTGTTTTATCCACTTTTTAAAAAGCTCAAAGGAACTCATTTCATTTAACGACATTACACTTAACCCGGCGGAGGTCGTATTCCCTCTGACATACGAGAGGAGTCGCATCGGGTCTCAGAGACTTTCTTGTTATTTTAATGGATTCATATTGTTCTCATCATTTACTATTTTTAAATTTAGGATTGGGTTAGGCATTAATTGAGAAACAAATACAATTTAGGTATTTCTGTCATCGGTATTAAATTTATCTTTCCAATGAAATTGAACAGTCCTAACAGCTCTTCTTTTCTTAGCTTCTGACAATATTTGACTCTGCCTTTTGTTTTGGGAGCAAACCTTGATATTATTCATCTACTGAAACCATCAAATGTGTGGGAAGACGTTGAATGCTTTTTCTTATTTTTACAAATCCGAATGCTGGCTCTTTCATAAAAATACATCTTTATTCAGGACATTATTTTTTGAGAGAGCTTTATATGACCATCTCATTTATCACCGCCACATTCATAAGGGAATAGAAAACAGTTGTGGGCCAGCGCCGGGTATTCCTATAAACCTTTACTGAAGCTCAGATTCAACCTTCTAAGTCCACTCCCGATTTTTTTACTTTATTGATTGATGGATTGAAATGGTTCTCCCTTCATATAAAAAAAAAAAAAAAAAAAAAATAAATATTGAATTCTGTCCAAGAAAATCGAAAAAGTTACAAGACTAGCCACGTGTGACTGACAGACCCCTAAGTATTAAAGCCCTGTTTGCCTCCAATTTAATATATATATATTATATAATTTCAGTCAATAATAGTTATAATTCATAATAAAAAATGGAAAATATTAATTGCAAACAAATAAAGAAAAAAACTGTTACACGACTGGTGGACACAAAACATGTATAGCGATAAATAAAGCATGTTACGTGAAGTTGACGAGTTAAACATATACATGACCCTTTTGCCTATTAAGATAATTTATTAATTGATTTTATTTTCTGCTTAACATATTTATTGCTTGACTTTAAAGTCTATTTATGTCATAAGATGTTTTGTTCTGTCCAGTCACGATATATTCGTGTCCTAGTCTTGTTTATGGTTACCTTATAACTAACAACTATATTATTCTACACACACAACACAAAACTGCAAACTCTTTTGACCATATCTGCTGAATAATCAGTAGCATTTAAACAATCTACTGATATTTTAATACGTAAAGAATTAATATGAACCAATTAACTTTGGATCGCAATGCTAGTTAATTAGATCTCAAAGGTTTACTCATGTGAAGTTGTGAATTATCCAATGAAGCGGTACACTCTTTAATAATATATTATAATAAAATACATTTCAAAATTTGTTTTTTTCTTTTTTCAGGAACTTTTAGAATGGGGTTCTTCATTTCATCATTTTTGTATAATATTTGTTTTATAAATACACATTTGTGAAACAACATTTATTTATTTTATTCAATATTCCTTTTTAGCATCCTACAATTTCTATAATATACTATTTCCATTGTGAAAATTTAAAAAATATTTTTTTAACATAATTAAATCGTGATTATGTATGTTTATGTTAAGAAAATATCACTTATTTGCTGTTCTTTCAGAACAAATATAACCTAGGGAATAATTAAATTGTCTACAGTCAGGCCACCAGTTTCAGGCGTGTTCTCTATTAAAACCCTGTACAGTAATATCACTATGTGTTCTATTTTTAAGCGAAACTTTCTAATTATTCAATAATTAAATTTAAACTGCAACATAGAAAACAAATATATATATATATATATATATATATATATATATATATATATATATATATATATATATATATATATATATATATATATATATATATATATATATATATATATACATATACATACGTATATCAAAAACAAAGTAATTTCTTCATATTTTGTTGCTTAGATTATTCTTTTAATAATTAAAAGGTCTATTGGACTTACATTGAGGGACATCCACTTCCATTGGAGTCCTCTTCTGCAAGTAGGGAAATGAGTTTGACTTATATTAACTTTATATATTAAAAAAGCAGTCTTATATATGACTGCCTTTAGCTGTTACCCAGTGTGCCATACTACAGCATTCATATTTTTTAAAAAAATGAATGATATTTGTCCAAATCATGAGAATATAAGGCTATAAGTTGTGGGAATCACACCCAGCTTAAAACTTAAAAGTTTAGTTGGAACAAAAGAAAAATGGCTTCTAGGAGCAGTCTTTCTAAACTCTACTCAGCCACTTCTTCTTCAACAGAAATTAAGAAAATTTATCTTAACCAGCAAGCAGTTTTTATAGATATAGATAATATAAATTTTCACAGAATACAAAAGCTGTTTCATTGAACAGTTAACGGCGCTAATGGCCTAGTTGTCGAAGCGCCCTAAAAAAAAAATTAAACAGTTAAATAATAAATGTACTCATAGTTAGTGCAAAAATAAATTAGAAACCAAATAAATAATATTAAAATCTAATAACGCAAATAAAATTAAAGAATAGAAAAATAAAACATCTTCCCACAGGGCGACTTGAACTTGGAACCTTGCAGTTATGGGCAACCAGACATGAGCAAGCAGCAGTGGAGAGGATAGCATATTTAGCTTTGGACTTCACTTATCAAACAACTGCCAATGTGATAGAATGATGTTCCGGTACGGTCCATCTTGGTGAATATCTCATTTTTCAAAAGTGACAATGCACCCTTCTGAAACTGTTCGGGTTCACAGTTAAGAATCCAAGATCTCCGAATTGTGAGCCCTAGACTGTTTTGACCTAGCCTATGACACTCCCCGGATCAAGACCTATCTGTGTGCCAAGTTTGGTCAAAAAATTGTTTTGCGAGTTCTATTCATGGAACAGATTTTCTGGCACTTTTAATTCATGTTGCACCATTTTAGCGAGTTTTCTGTTTTACCAAAGGCCTGTAGCAAGCGTAGGATGCTGCTTTCCGAAATCTCGAAAAACATCTAAAAGTAACTTGTTCCGGAATGAATCCTCTATAGTTCGTCATCAAACAAAAGAACCGGAAGGGGGGATAGGCCTTCCCACGCAAGGGCTGGATGCACTACTTACTACATTGCTAACTGCTTAGCAATGGCAAAACTCAGCGCTTTTTATATAACATCCTTGACACATTCGATGCGGCTGTAATAATTGCCGTTTAATTCGTTATAGTCATTTTTTTAAAGTAAACAAATACAGCTGAAAACAAAAAAAGATTACTCGCGATTTTTACGTTCACACCACATCTCCCGGTCCCTTACGGCAGCGTTTGCAAGTTATGCAAACCCGCCACAATGGTGGTAGATCTATCGTAGTGGTACCGTACGGACCAGCCAGACATATGTATTTTAGTTGCAATTTAAAATATTATTTTGTTTGATCTTAAGTTATATTTATTCAATTATAATTTCTTATTCTTCAAATTTAATTCATACTTAATTTTAATTCATATTGTTCTCTCTTCTTCGAAGGTGTGCAAAGACTACTTCGATAAGATTTTGCCTGAAAATGAAAGCTATATAAGGATCCAAGTGTACGTTTTTTTCATTCTTTCCCTTTCAATTAGAGTTATTCCACGTCAAACGTTCTGTATCAGTTACAATTGTTTGTTATTGTTGTTTTTTTTTTCTTGTTAAGTGGCGGGTCAATAATTGCGCTATCTACAGGTCACTCAACAATTGCTTTATTAGAAAGTATATTTTAATTTAATTTTCTTATAAAAACAAAATCAATAGATTACTAGAGGTGCTAACTGCCAGATTAAATTCTAAATTTCTCTATGTTCTTTTGGGATCAAGTATGCCGTGTAGTGATACTTTATCTGCATAGATTACCGGTAGGTTTTTTTGCTGTTTATAAAGTTTTGTCAATCCTGCTTATCATTTTTACATTATTACCGGAATGATTTGATTTGTGATCTTTCTTAACTTATTTAATATATTTTGTTGTAAGTGTTTCATCTTTCATGATCATATTTCTAATGACATTTCAGTATTAATTGATGGACATAATTTTGAAGAGTCATCATGCACATTAAGTTAATAGATGTTTTGAATGGACATACAGGAATTGCCTGGAATGTTAAGTGGCATCCAGAAGGATCAATATTAGCTTCATGTGGCGAAGACAAGACAATTCGTCTGTGGGGCATGACAGACAATGCCTGGAAAGTGAAGACTCTTTTACAGGATGGCCATCAGAAAACAATTAGAGAAGTAGCTTGGTCCCCTTGTGGAAAATTTCTTGCATCTGCTAGTTTTGATGCCACAACCTCCATTTGGGATAAATTGTCTGGTGAATTTGAGTGTAATGCCACTCTCGAGGGTCATGAAAACGAAGTAAAATCCGTAGCATGGTCTCCATCAGGTAAGTATATAGCCACCTGTAGCAGAGACAAGTCTGTTTGGATTTGGTCAGTTGAAAATGATGAATACGAATGTGAAGCTGTTCTCAATGCACATTCACAAGATGTTAAAAAAGTAGTCTGGAGCCCATCTGCAGAACTAGTTGCTTCTGCTAGCTATGACAATTCTATTAAAATTTTTAAGGAAGATCTGGCTGATTGTGATTGGATAAATATTGCTACTCTTTCATCACATGAATCTACTGTTTGGAGCCTTGCCTTTGATAAATCTGGAACAAGATTGGCTAGTTGTAGTGATGATGGAACTGTTAAAATTTGGAAAGAATATTTACCTGGTAATCAAGAAGGTATTGCCACAACCGATAATAATGCTACTTGGAAGTGTGTGTGCACTCTTTCTGGATATCATTCCGGCACAATTTATGACATCTCATGGTGCCACATAACAGGTTACATTGCTACAGCATGTTCTGATAATGCTATTCGAATTTTCAAGGAAAGCAATGACACTAATTCCAATGAACCTTGCTTTGAACTAGTAGCATCTGAGACGAATGCTCATGAAGAAGATGTGAATTGTGTTTCTTGGCATCCTTCAGAGCCTGGAGTTCTTGCATCATGTAGTGACGATTCAACAGTTAAAGTCTGGATAATTGATGATTCTCTTGACTGATAAAAAAAATGTTGATGTATTTCTTATTTAATTTTAGTTCTTGGAGCAGTGGTTTTATGTATAATATTTTATCAAAATAGGCTGCCATTTGCAAACTATTTATTTACTTTGCATGTAAATATAATTTCTTTACGTTTTAAATATATTTTTTACATTTTAAATAAATTTGATATAATTTTATATTTTTACTTCATACCCCATGATTAGAGTTTAATTCTGTTCTATATAAATAATTTATGTTGGTAAAAATGAGAATTTTTAATCTGCAATTATTATTTACGATGTTTTAAGTTTCATTTTTATTCAAAATAAATTTAAGAGTATCCATTAATGATCCTGGTGACACGAACTTCAGATCTCTACCTCAATTATTTTATGAATTCTTAAAGCGATGCTTTCAGGGTCACAACTGCATCATCAGTACGTATTTTGTCTCACAGGTTCTTAAGCAGATTTCCCGTGTCACCTCCAGTGACACAGGAGCCTCACTGATGATGTAGCTGTGCTTCTGAGAACTTCGGTTTGAAAATTACAAAAATTATAGTGTGGGGGGATCTGGATCCTGTGTCCCCTGTAATATGCCATACCTCCATCATTTATGGCCTCCAAAGATGGACTGCAAATGCACAGGTGCTTTATCAGAGCAATACTTCATTGCACTTTGCTGAAACTCTTATAATGGGGGCTTAATTATAATGACTGAATAAAAATTATATTATTTAATGGAAGAGAATTTGAATAAATTTATATATCTATATAAAACGTTCTAATAGCAGGTTGAAGGCCTGTCTGAGAGATCAAACATGGCATACAAGGTTTTCATAACAAAGATAAGCTATTTAACTTTAATTTAACTACAGATCATTTTCTTTTATTTATATAATTTTTTTGACACAACAGTTGCAAAAGATTTCATACCCACCTAGCAAAGAGTTGCTACCTCATTACTATCTAGGCGCACGGTAGTGCGCCAGGCCAAGTTCCGGCCTAAGCATACTGTTTGTATATTACAGGAGGTCTTAAAGCCGATTTTTACTCTCTCATAACTTTCAACCAGGTAAAGATAAAGTTATGAAATTTCACAGAGGTATTATACTACTGGATGTAAGTAAAACTGGAAATTTTCATAATTCTACATCGAATAGTTTCTGAGATACAAGCGATCGAAAATCGGGATTTATAGGACTCACTCACTCACTCACTGACTCATCAAAATTATTAGGCACTTCCCATAATGCTAGAGACTTGAAATTTTGCAGGATGATAGATTTTAAGGTGTTATTAAAGGAAAAAATCGAAAAATCCTGAAAAGTTGTGTTTGACGCTGCTTCCGGGGCGGGGGCGTGCCAGTTTTGTACTTCCCTCGTAAACCCATCATTTCGTCCGAAACCCATGATGTGGGGTATCAAATGAATCGTCTTGGTAAGGAGAACCTATATTTGATGTTTTAAGAAATATTTTGATGCATCTTAACAGCAACACGTGTGACTTCTTTCTTAAATGTTGTAAATAAAGTCGCAAGGGTTAAATGTATAATATGCTTGAAAGCAGATACTAAGTTTTTCAAAGTCATCTAAATTACAAAGTTTAGGATCACAAACCCAAAATGTATCGTCTTTTTTCTTTTCTTTTTCTTGAAGGCCTTCTACACTTTCCTCGTGGTGACCTTTATCCTCGGGATGAGGTTCCTGAGTTTTACAGTGTAATAGTTTAGTTAGGCGAGCAATCAATTTGACCTCTAGAGTACTGTCATCTGGAAAAGCTTCTAACTTTTCTAGTCTAGTGATTAGATGTATGTAGGTTGATTATTGGTATCAAATATCAAGCATTAAGGAGAACTTTATGCAGAATCCAAAGACCCTGGTTTTATATGAAGTAAAAAAGCCAGTAGGTATGTGGCAACTAAATTTTATTTAATACTTAGAAAAAAGTAATGAGATCCCAAAAAAAAACATAAATGTGAAATAGAGGCCAAGTTCCTCCCCCACAAAGAAACACTCCCTTCCCCAAAAAGCGAGAAATATCTCCTCCTAAAACCCCCAAAAAACGCCTTACCATCCTACACTCCAAAAAAAGTAGTATGAGTTGGTGTATTAGGTGTACCATATTTTCAACCAAAAATATTTGCCAATACAAGAGATGATACAAGAAAGAAATGTCCAAGTTCATTACTTAGAAGACCTCGTAATTACTTACTAAGAACAGTAAAGACACTTCAACTGACCTTTAAAAACAACAATACTTAAAAATACTGATATCCAGTTACTAAAATATCACTTTCCTCAACCAGGTATATTCTTAAACTTGGCAATGTTTTTTTTGTGCCGAAATTATATTTAGAGAGAAAACTAAAATTGCCAAGTTTAAGAATATACCTGGTTGAGGAATGTGATATTTTAGTAAATGGATATAAGTATTTTTATTGTTGTTTTTAAAGGTCAGTTGAAGTGTCTTTACTGTTCTTCGTAAGTAACTAATAGGTCTTCTAAGTAATGAACTTGGACATTTCTTTCTTGTATCATCTCTTGCATTGGCAAATATTTTTGGTTGAATTAATACATCAACTCATACTATTTTTTTGGAGTGTAGAATGGTAAGGCGTTTTGGGGGGGGGTTTTAGGAGGGGATATTTTTGAGGAAGGGAGTGTTTCTTTGTGGGGGCAGGAACTTGGCCTCTATTTCACATTTATGTTTTTTGGGGGGTACATTTAACATGAAGTACATCCTGGATATAAGTATTTTTATTGTTGTTTTTAAAGGTCAGTTGAAGTGTCTTTACTCTACTTAGTAAGTAATTACGAGGTCTTCTACGTAATGAACTTGGACATTTCTTTCTTGTATTGGCAAATATTTTTGGTTGAAAATATGGTAAACCTAATACACCAACTCATACTACTTTTTTTTGGAGTGTAGGATGGTAAGGCGTTTTTTGGGGGTTTTAGGAGGAGATATTTCTCGCTTTTTGGGGAAGGGAGTGTTTCTTTGTGGGGGAGGAACTTGGCCTCTATTTCACATTTATGTTTTTTTTGGGATAAATAGTTTTCATTATGCATTTTCCCTGAAAATCACTTCTATATTTTACAAGTTTCCAGGCTATCTATTTCTTATTATTATTTTTTGAAAAATCCCATGTACTAGTATTTTTGATCTATCTTTATCTAGAATGGAGCTATAGGAATGATCATTAACCATTTTCTTTACCCGACTGATCACCTCTACACGTAACAAACCAGAAATCTGTCAATAATTAAGAAATTGACAATTTTTTGTCTCTCTCTCTCTCTCTGAAAATAACATCTGCAATAACAGTTTATGGTTTTAATTGTGCTATAGCGGAGGCCCGGTGGCCGTGAGCATTAAGGCGTGAGCACTTAACACTCCACGCCAAAGGGTCGTGGGTTTAATTCCCACTAGGGGTGGTGGCTTTTCTTTAGAAAAAAGAAAAGGCATCAGCCCTATCCTGGTTTGAAAAGGGTGGTAACCTATAGATAACCCGTCCTAAAATTCGTAGTTAATAATAAATGGACGTTACAATTTAATAATAATAATAATAATAATTGTGCTATAATGGACACTTAATATCTTAAGATTGAAATATTTTATTTTTCTTTACTTAGTTTCCGAAGATTCATAAATGTATCTGTTCAAGTTATAACTAAATGCAAATTTAAATAACTTCGACAGCAAGCTGAACTTCGAAAATCAAAAAATAGATTTATTTATGAATTGTTACACATCATTGCACTGAAAAGCTCTCAATACAAAAATAAAAACTTGCTTGATTGTAACTGTTATGCAACAATAGTACAAAGGCCAGCAAAATAGGACTAATTTGAATATGTTGTGGTGAATTATGCTGTAAAAGAACCTAGTTTGTGGGGAAGCCAAGAGGTACCAGTGGCTTTTATTCAAAACAGATATAAGTGCACCATTTTCCCCTATGAAACACAAAAAACCCTCATTTAAGTAGATTATTTTGTTACTGCTAGATCTCATCCCATAAACACATTTAATTATATTTCTAATAAAAGTTACTTGTACCCCTTAGCTCCTCATACTCTTCAAATATGTCCTCATAAAAACCGGTGGGAATCGAACCCACCATCTCCCGCTTATGAATCTAAGGCGCTAGCCACTAGACCCCGGTAGATACCTGGTTATATTGTTAAAAATATTTTAACCATGGCAATTATATTAGTAAATATTAATTAAAATTTGAATTTTCTAGATGGTTTTTAAATCAAAAAGACTTAATAGGGAGAAAGTTTTATATTTAATTTTTTTGATGACTAGATGAAGGGTATTAATTAATAATACCAACAAAGATGAGGAATAACCCTTTGCAGCTCCACAACATACTTTTATTTCACCATTACAACGTTTCGGACTATTCGTCCATCTTCAGGAGATGGACGAATAGTCCGAAACGATGTAATGGTGAAATAAAAGTATGTTGTGGAGCTGCGAAGGGTTATTCCTCATCTTTGTTGGTATTATTTTATATTTAAAGTAAAACTTTAATAATTTGGTGGGATTTTTGTTTTGTAATAATTTGGTGGGATGTATTGTATAATATGGACAAAAAATATAAAGTGATAAGTAGAAGTTCTATGTGCTATATTTGCAGAAAATCATAAACATGAGCAGTAGACTTCTTAAAATGTTTGCTGTGGGAGGGACCTTTAAGTGAAATGTAGCATAAAGTTAGTATATCCGAATATGAAAAACATATTGATCTTTTAATTGCGGGGGTGCATCCTTTTGGTGGGATGCACCCCCGAATGGAGTGTTATAATCATAATTTTGGAATACAATTGGAAAAGAGAATTGAGGCTTAGTGCTTTGTTGCATTTTCCGAGGCTATTCAGGTTGACCGCTTAAAAGTTTTTTGGGGGAAATTTCCTCAAATCTTCTTTGATTCTACATTTTAGATAGCTAAAATTATGCGTATATATGTATATATATATATATATATATATATATATATATATATATACATACATACACACACACACATACACACACACACATATACATATAGAGTTTCTGTTAATGTTAAAGCAGGCAATATTTTTTTTTTTTTTTTGCCAGGATCCTTGGTGAATAACATTCTCTTCAAAAATGAGTTCCATGAGCGAAACCGGCCCATCTGAAAGGAGGAGGGGGTTCCCTGGGTTTAAATTATGAATTTGTTAATCAACAAAACTCTTTATATATTGTGCCCAACAATCGAGAAAGATGTATTGTGAATATACATAAAAAAAAAAAAAATAAAAAAAAAAAATTAAAAAAGAAAATTTAACTTAGTGCAGGTCTGATAAATATAAAGATACTTATTAGAGTTTTGTGGAAGAAGAAAAAATCCAAAGCGTGGGCAAAATCAGAACCTTACAGATTAGTTAGTGAGCAAAGATTTTATAAAAGGAAGATAATGATAAACTGATTGATGTTATTCATCAAAAGAATGGCTCTGTTAAGGACTCAAAGCTTCAGAGAGTAATGTTGAAAATTATTTATTATCTACATATATTCTTAAATAATTATTCTCGTACTATGTCTAAATTTGCTTTGTCTTTAAATATGTTTATTAAGTTTACTCCAACTAGTAGTTTGTTAACCTGATTTTTTTTTTTTACAGTTGAAAGGTTATGTTCGTTCATAGCCTGAAAAAAATTTCTAATTTGAGAATAATACCAGCAACTTTGAAGATTAATTTTAAAAGTATATTTACGTCTTATACTTTACAAACAGGACTAAGAAATATTGAAATTACTATGAGTGGTGAATCTATTAACACTGGAAATTCACTAAACAAAGTACTGGATACGCTTAAACAGTTTGCTGATCCATCACTGGCAGGGAGCTGGGATAATGTTGGACTTCTCATTGAACCTTTTACGGAGAAATTGATAAAAAACATTTTACTTACAAATGATCTTACTGAAAATGTTATGCAAGAAGCAATTGAGAAAAATATTGATTTAATAGTCTCTTATCATCCACCTATTTTCGATGCATTGAAAAGGATCACTAAAGCATCATGGAAAGTAAGTTTTGTGTACAAGAGTATTTCAGATAACATTTTTAATTCTAGGTTAAATAAAAGTAAACATTTATGATTTGGCTTCTGTGTATGGCACTATTCCTTTCTTCTGAGTTATATTTTATTGGATAATTCTCCGGTCTCTTCTGACTCTTGTGTGCCAAGATATTTCTTTATGTAATCTGAAAACACGAGATTGTGTGGCAAAATATAACTCAAAATGAAGATGGAGTACTGCTGGAGAAAGAAGCCGAATCGAAAACCCCATCAAAGTAGCCTTAGGCAGAACAGAATTAAATATTTATCTTTTTTTTTCTCTCTTAAGAACAGCCAGAATGATTCTGGGCAGGATTTTCATATATTGTTTGAAAATGTTTATCTTATGGAGATATATATTTTCAAATATAGATTGTTACCTGAATCTTATTTTTAAAAAATAAGCTTTTTACCTTTTATAAAAACCAATGTTAGATAGATTATTCAGAGCATAGTTCGATAATATTAATCAGAAAGAGAACAGGCAATAGTATCAAGGTTCCGAGGAAACTAATTTTAAAGTTATATTCTTATTGACATTCAGTAAATTATTTTTCTTATAACTATACCTTCTTTTCAAACTATTTTCTCTGTGTTTCTACTTAGAATAACATTTCTGAAGTATTAGATTGATAATCAGGGTTCCCTCAGTGGAAAAAACGACCTATAGGTCTATTATACTCCTGTTTCTGGAGCACTAAATATTTGAAAGGAACCGAAACTAAATTTTTTTAATAAATGATGCTTTGTTCCTTATTAATTGGTTACGTATTTGAAGATGTCAAAAAAATATTTGTTTTAATTGTGTTTAAGGGCATAAAACTACAAAGTTATCATTCCTTGCTCAAAAAATAATGCAGTTAATTTTCTCAAAGTATTTCTAATTTTAAACAATATTTGGCTATCTATCTATTGACATGGTTTAGACTTTAGAACCTTTGTTGTAGGAGCGTATTGTAGCGGCTTGCCTTGAAAACAGAATAGCAGTCTATTCTCCACACACTAGCTGGGATGCAGTAACTGCTGGTGTCAATGATTGGCTTGCTGATTCTTTTGGTTAGCTGATTCTTATTTCTTGATTTTAATTCTTATTGTCATAATTATTACTTATGTCTAAGTATTTTTGATTAATTTAATATTTTATTTAGTATTTGTCTTTGTTTAAATGTTATTTGTGTCAGCAGTTGATTATGCTGTACCGAATGGGAGATCCGCATTAGTACCATCTGCCTCTTCTTGTGATCTCCGGAAAGTCTCTGTCATTGGTTCTTCAGAAACACTGGATCAAATTGTCAAAGTCTTCTCTATTAAAATTTTGGATAGGTAAATTATTATCATGCTATAGTGAAATTGTGTCAATCTTTAAATAAGTTCTTGCTTAATATTTAAAAAATATAAAAGTTTAAATTCATTAAAATTAATATGTCATTTTAACAGTTTATCAAAAGCTCTATATGCACACACATATCCAGTACCTCTTCCGGATCATAAACAAGCTGGTACCAGTTGAGAGTATTACACCACATGGGCTATTTGGGTTTTTATTATTACAGCACATACTTTAGGTTTTAAGACCTAAGGATCTGTTAAATCTATTAAATAATGTGTTAGTTATAGTCAATTTCTTTTCTTATAGTGTAGATCCTAAGTTGAAGACTATGATGTTGTAGGTAGTTGGTAACAGCTTTATTCAGTCCTCATATATTTTATTTTCAAGTTACATAGGGTGCAGCATGTCACACACTAGGTTATTTAAATTTTGTTACAGAAGCATTTCGGCTATAAGCCATTTTCAATCTGTCAATCTGTACGATTGTGCATTATTTCTTATATTATAATCTTCAGATATTGTTTTTAAAGATCATGTGCTTGTTTAAGTGGATGTAATTTAGTCTGAGTCAGGGCCGCCACATGGGGGGGGGGACTGCCGGGTACAGTTGTCCTAGGCCCGGGCCTCCCTAATTGTAAAAAATGTATAGGTTATGAGCTTGTAAAAAGAATGGGGTTTAGAAATATCGACGGGTGTAGCCTATATTTATTTGAATTGGATCTATATTTTCTTTAATGTAGATAAATGACAAAACAAGTGCAGTCCCAGAATTGTATATTTCATTAGGAGTCGTAATAAAACTACAAGTACTGAAAGTGACCTTTGCTGCACCGATTGTCGGCTTTTATTCTCATTTCGCTCAAAACTAGAATTTTCAGTCTGTCTCTGAGAAGTGGGGGCCTGTAACCTGGTCCTGGGCCCGGCTCTGAGATGTGGCGGCCCTGTCACCCAGTGTCTCCATAGCTATAAGCAAAGGTAAAAAGCCTATAAGCAAAGGTTAGGAGGAAATCTCATTTTTGGATTGCATGGTTAGTGTCATGGTTTGAGTCTCCTTCTGTAATGGAGGACTGAATGTGCAAGACTGAAAGTTTTCTTTTGCTTTTTTGTTACTTGTCAAATTAATATTCTAAAAGGTGTAAAATACTTGAACTTGGGTTACAACTAGGTTTGCCACCTCTCCTGAAATTCTGTAATTCTCCCAGAACCAAGCGTCCAAAATAAAAATCACCTGTCTGAAGGAAGTATTCAGTAATACTTAAAAACTATCGCAGAATTTGAAGTTCTGTCTCAAGTGATGGTGCTGAGTCAGATTGATGGAACTCTGATAGCTCAACTCCCCTCCCCTTTTACTTGATTGCCTCCTGAAGAAATGAAGGAGTCAGGACAAAATAGTTCCAAGTAACATTTTTAATAAATGAGCTTGCTTCACTTTCTCAAAGCAAAGAACACATTTTCATTAATTTCTATGAAAGATAGTTTGCAATCAATAATTTGGAATAATTTTTTCTCCACCGTCCAATGAAAAACTTAATTTGAAAATACAATACATAAAAAAAAAAATTACTTGTTTTACTTTGAGGTTTCTCTTTTTGGTTTACATGTATACCTATGTTTAAAACTTCAGTTGGTGGTGTACTCGAACAAAAGAATTTTATCCTCATTTATTCCAGTACAGGTGGTAACAGAACTCAAAAAATTGCCTGCCTAAAGGGATTCTTCAATAGCATTCAACCATGTAAATAAGGTCTACTATTACTACTATCATTTAGGGTGGGGTATCTCAGGTTCCCTGGAGGTAATTTTTAATGGGGGATAATTCCAATAAAAATTATTAATTTATTTTTACTTACTTTCTTGATTTTTCTTTATACATTGTAGGCATTTAACCATTTTCTTACAATCCTAGCAGTATCAAGCAATACTGCTTGCTGGAATAATAACATGAGCTCATCTAATAGATTGAGGTACTTGGTGGCGCATGCTATTGTGATCGTAATCAGCCCATTGGTTAAGATGATTACTATATTTTCTGATATCATTCAATTTGTTTTATTATTCATTTTCAGATCTCAGTGTGATGATTTACATGTTTGTAATCTATTATGTTCAGATGAAGAATTTCATCAGATAAAGAAGATCAATGGTATAAAAGTTGGTGCACTAGAATTTAAGGTATAACTTTCTGGTTTTCAAAATAATTATATATATATATATATATATATATATTCAAGGTAACAAATATTTGAAGCCATTTTTTTTTTTTTTTTTTTTTTGTAAATCTGCTGTAAAAACTAACTGATGCACTAATATACAATTTAGTGGTTATTTTCCAAAAGTTGATAGGTCAAATTTGACAACTTTCTACTTTATCGATCATGATATGTGCTTAGAGCTGTATTTTTCTATTCCAGAATTGTACATTTTTAGCCACTTTTTGGAATATCCTAATTAGAGGATTAGAGGGTACTAGTCTGAAGACAGATATTATTAATCAATGCTAATTTATTTTATCTTATTTCAGAGTCAAAGTACATTGAATACAAAAATCGAAGGTATGGGACGAATAGTCCGAGTGACTGCACTAAATATTGGAGAATGTGTCAAGCTTATTAAGAAACAAACTGGACTTGAATTTGTTAGGCTTGCACTTGCAAGAGGAAAAAGTCATGGTAATTCTTTGTCTACTCCCATCAGTAAAACAAAAGTGTTATTTTATTTTTAGAGCTAGCAGTAGAATTAAATATTTATTCATAGCATTTCTTTGATGGTTTCAATTTGGCTCTAGAATCCAAGGGGTTGTGAAGGACCTGTACAAATGATTCTGTAAAGAACGTTGCTTGAGCCTGTATATGTGAGGTTTAAGTGTGCTATAGTTTTGAATGCTATTGGTATTTTGAGGTTATTCTCAACCAATTTAGTGTACTATGACACTTCTGGAAGATGGGAAATTAAGGCTTTGCAGAGGGAATTGGAGAATACTAGAAGATAACTTTAACCCTGGATCAGACGCAATCCCGGAGTACCGTAATCTGGTGTCCTAAATGGACAGACACCATTCTTTGCCCTTAAAAATTCTCATATGCATTTCAAGGTCTAAAAAAAGTTGAGAACCTTTGTAGGCATCTAAGAAATGAAAAAAAAATTAAAAGGTTGGTAATCGATGAATTACCTCAATGCAAAAAAATGAATAGTAATAGCACTGATTTTGCGGAATTGCAAGGGACATTGTGTTTAGTTTCAGACCTTTCATCTCTCTCAGAGACCTCTATCACCCAAACCGTTACATATTTACTCTCTATAGATGTATACTAATCGCCCTCAGTCAAAATCATGAAAATAAAAAAAGGTTTGGGGACTTTTCTAAGCCCCTTAATATTTAGTAAAAGTAAGTCAATTATTATTATCAATAAACATATTTTCTGTGTCTGAGCTCTATTATTCCCAAACAATAAACTAGAATAACCCCCAGCTCAACCTCCCATTACTCTGTTGGTCAGATCAAATGTTTTCTGGCATTTTGGGAAGCATCTGTGTAAGAAAAGAACTACTTTTTTCTCATTTTCATAATAAAATAATTCACCAAACAACGTATTACCAACATATCAGTGAACGGCTTCACAAGTACTGTTTAAGTGACCCAAATAATAAGAAAAAATAGTTTTAACAAAATTCGCAAGCTTCGATATTTGTGACGGGATCAGGCGCAGCAATAGTTGGACGGATATTGGGACAGCTTCGCTGTATCCACTTCCCAAGCGATCTGACAGGCAACTAAAGGGGGATGCCGTGTAGACGTGACCGACCTGGGAAGGTACTGGGAGGAGGAATACTTTATGTTCAGGGACAGGTCGGAGGTACCTTAAAAACCACCCATCCGTCCCGATAGAACCCAACCACTTCTTCCTACTGCTGCCTCCAGGCTTCTTATCATTTGTGGCTGTTGAAGTGATCTATGCACTTAAACTTCTTTTTCTGTTCATATATAGCTTAGGTTCAGGTCAGACACTGTAGCGAACGTTATTGTAATCAGAGTTTAACTCAAGGAAAATGTGATGTGTGTCCATTTTATTCTACTTTGCTTCCTTGATTATCATTCTCAAGAGTTAAATATGATCCATGATTGATCTACTCCTTTAAAATACTGCTTGATTCTTCCTTATCTCCCTTCAGGTCATGAATGAGTCTCTCAAGAAGGATGTCTGATAAGACCTTGCAGGCATTTGATACCTTGATAGTTGTCACACTCCATCCCATCCACTCTTCTTGTGAAACTTTAGGCTAACTTTCTTCCATCATTATTGCAAGGATGAGGTGGAGAAGCAGTTTTACCAGACCCTCCTCTCCATATCAATAAGCTTTAATGGTCTTTAGTGCAATCTACTGGAGAAAGCCCTTTGCTGAAAAAAAAAAAAAAAAAAAAAAAAAAAAAAAAAATCAAATTGAGAAAGAGGATTCTAATTCATCTGTCTTTTTCTAGATTCAGAAGTGACAACAATTGCTCTAGTACCTGGCTCTGGAGGAAGTTTATTAAAGGGAGTAAAAGCTGACCTTTTTGTTACTGGCGAAATGTTTCACCATGACATTCTTGATGCAAATCATAATGGCATTTCTGTGATTCTTACAAATCATAGTGACTCGGAAAGAGGCTTTCTTAAATCAATGCAAAATCATCTTTGTACTGCATTTGAAGATAACGTTAAAATTGTTATTTCATCAATGGATTGTGATCCCATAAAAACTGTATAAAATTGAAATATAAGATTTTCCATTCTTATAAAGTTTTTAATTGTTATTTTGTTACAAAGACCATAATTATTTTTCAAAGATAATATTGGATGTAAAAATAAGTTTTGAGTTTACATAAATTGGCGTTACTGGTAATAAATCCTATGGCAATCTTGAAAAGATATTCATATCATATAAAAGCATTATCATTTCCCTAAAAAAATAAGTCTTTTTCATTTATTGAAGTGTAAACAACGTACAAACGTTCTTTGTGTTCAAAACATGAACATCCTTGTACCAACACAACAAAATTTGCAGGAAGTCCTTTTTTGTTTTAATTTGAAGAAAAGTGCAGCTAATGGGCATCGGTTGCCATGTGAAGAATAAAGGAATATACTCCAACCATAAAAACATGTTAATACAGGTTCCAGCATTTTAAAATTGGCGATTTTTACACTAGCTACAAAGAATCCCTACTAACAAAGGCATACTGAAATTGAATCGTTTATTTCAGAAACCCGTCAAGTGCTCTTTTTTAAATTGTCGGAAAACTAAAAAAGACTTCATAATTTTAAATTAGTAAAGGTTTTGGCCTGGGAAAAAATTAAAGTGTTCATTATTTTATTGCAAAAACAAATAATGCTTGGGGTTAATTTTAAAACCTTTATTTTTTGTACAATAATTTTTTTAAATTTTTGTACTTGACGGGTTTGCAATAAAATGAATATATTTACAAAAAAAAATTGTTTTTGACTATGATATTGATTTTAAAAGCAGTTGAAGGTTTTAAATAACAAAAAGCATATTACCTTTGTGTTTAAATTAATTCAATGCCAAAGAAAATAATTAGAATATCAATTAAATATGGAACACAAAATAAACAAATAATCAAACTTGATAAAATAAAACAAATTGTCTATGGTTATAAGCCAAGCCTATGGTTACAGTTTTTATCCAACTCATAGTTAGGTTTATGTTGCATGCGGCTGGGGTCGTTGGCCAATGGAGGATTACATGAAAACAATATTCATAGCCTGTAATATAACCTTGGCCAACTTCTTCAAATCATTTATTTTCTTTGAGTTGATCTCTATCTTTCCAGATGGACATGCGATCATTATTGACAGCTCCTCAACTTCAGAAGATTTTTTGAGTGTGAATTCCGCAGTCAATTTTGTTATAATAAAAATCATTGTAAGTAAATTGACAATTTAAAAGGAATCCTGCCTTCCTTTTAAATTCTCTTCACAGAGGTTTCATCTGAGTTGACATTCTTCTTGTAATCATGTGGCCCCTAAGTATTAAAAGCACAGACATGTCGTTTGTTACTTGGTGAACAGTAAAGCATCCTGATTTAAATATCATTTCAGTATACTGAAAGGGTGTTTAAACTCTGTCAACTCTTCGAACAACACATTTGATGCAGCCAAAATCTCGATCACAGGGTAAGAATGAGTGACCCCTGACTGGGAAGTAGTGACGAACAGTTTCGAATATTCCTCTATAAAAAGATTCTTCGAGAATCTTACCATACAATGATTTTTTTGTTTTCGCTGAAGGACCATCACTGAAAAGAATTAGATGCATAGTTCCACTTGGAACTTCAGTTTTCAAATAATGTAGTATTATGGAGTAAGCCTCCTCTGGGGATTTATTGACCTCACCTTACACAAAAAGTGGCGCAATCAATGGACAAATATGAGCAGGAAATAAGACTAACACAACATTTACAGCAGAAACCCATCATGTGATTGAACTTGATGGGTTTCGGCAATAAACGTAAATTTCAAGACAAAATACAACCTATTTAGAGGATTGATATTTCACAAGTTTCTAAAGTTAGTCATTAATAATCTATAATAATATCATTTTTGAAAAAAATTTCAGTCGACAGGTTTCTGAAATAAACGATTCAATTACAATAAAAGGGGTCGGCGCTAATGGCCAAGATTTATGTGGATGCGCCGTAAAAAAAAAAAAAATAATAATAAAATAAATAAAAAATAAAAGGGGTGAAATCATATTCGTGTACTTGATTGTATCTTCTTTGTTCTTCATGGTGGACCTCTTTGGGTTATCTAAGTAATCTGGTATCATAATTTTAATTTCAAAAGTTGAATTAAGCTGCTTGGACACGAATTAGTACCTTTACTTATATACAAACATCCCCTCTTTTTGATCATTATCATACAAAATAGCACTTGGTGTCCGGGGACGTTTGCTACTACTACACTAGATAGATACTTGTTTTCTGTGCGATATGCATTTTTTTAGTCAAGGCTCATAGGTATGCTCTAAAATGCCATTAAAAAACCCTCATTATAATTCAAAATTGCGAGTGCATTGGTTCTTACAAAACAAACGAGTTCTCGTAACTAAATAGCACCTATGGGTTTTGAAGCGGCGCCGTTGTAGACATTATTTTATATACATTTGTACACATGGAAAGCAAATTCCTTTCACCACCGAGGAAGCCTTCTTAAGTAACTTGTTGAGTTTTTTTTTTTTTTTTTTTTTTAATAAACATAAATTATACTTCGTAGAAAGGCGCAAATAAAAATGTAATTGATGATTTTTAGTGAATTGAACGTGCTTTCAAGTCACGACATTGCTTTAGTATAATGTAAACGTTTATAGTTATTTAGGTAGTAACTCAAAATTGTTGGTTGATTGATTAGTCCTTCAGAAATCATATTCGTGTCATGTACTTGATGTATCTTCTTGCTCTTTATGATGTACCTCTTTGGGCCATCCAAGTAACCTAGTACCAATATTTTAATTTCAAATCTTGGATTGTTCAACTGCCTGGACACGATTTAGTACCTTTACTTAATAAATTATTTATACTATGGTTCAATTAAGTTATTCTAGAATTTCTTTAAGACTTTTATCCAAGAGAAAGAAGCATTTACTCTTTCAACCCATTGTGAATATTTGCAACACTGGAGTAAGAGATAGTTGTCTGTTCAAACAAAGTTTATTTTATGAAAAGAGTTCTTCTTTATCATTGCCATTCAAATCCAAACAGTTATTTTCTTCCCAAAGCCACCCATTCACTCAGGTTGACATTATCACACATCATATAAAGAGTGGTGACTCTCTTTCTGCTGAAAGTCTAAATAATTTGAAGTCTGAAGTATTTTCAAGATATGGACAAATTAATGAAAGCAATTTTGATGCAATATATCTTGGGTTGTGTAGTAATGAGCGCGCGTTTTCTGTCGGAAATGCTTTTTTCCACTTTCTTTACAACCAAGGAAAATGCAATTTAGCCACTTTTGGAAAATATTTTAGATTGTGTTATGATTGTGCTGAAAAGTGCACAGAAAATGATAAGGCATTTGTTGTTTCATTGAGTAAGGATATTTTGTCAAAATATAAAATTCTAGATTTCAGGACTTGCGAAAACCTTGCTCTTGGTTTATCCATTACCAGTAGTTGGAAGCTAGGCCTAGAACTTTTAGAAATGTGTAAATTTTCAGCAATACCCTCGACAAAAATGTATTCTGTTATTATTCAGTCAGCTTTTCGTAATAAAGAATTTGATATTGGTTGGCTTTTAATGCATGAAATGGCTGTAAATAACAGACGACTAGATGTAGAAATATTTAAAACATGGATGGAAGCTTCCTTTTCATCTGAAAGCTATTACAAAATGTTACATTTTCTCGAGCAATATGATATTCATCCTACAGAAGACCTAGCTGATTTTTTTTTAAACTCTTTCAAGGAGATAAAGAAAAAAGTTCAACATTGTAAGGTTACGTTGATACATCCTAGGTAGGAACAATATTTTATTTTTAATTGATCCTTAAGTTGATCATTCTGCTTATGTTTATTGATTTCTATTTTATTATTTTAGTGGAAGATGTCAATCTTGTTTTAAGCAGTTAAAACCAATTGTCATAACTGATGAGGAATTCTGCAAATTGAAGGATGCTTTTTTAAATCCTGTTCTTTTGGGAAAGGACATTTTTCTAAAAACAGACCCAAAAGAAGTGAAGTCATTTTTGACATTTTTAGACAAAGTTGGTAAAGTTGATGTAGTAATGGATGGATTAAACATTGCTTATGTTAAATACCATAAAATAAATAAAGCAGCTTCTGCCCAATTGGTAATAGTTTCATATATTTTAAGGTCATACTAGTTTTGCTTATTTTTTCACAAGACTTTTGCTCTGAATTTATGTATATTTCAGCTATGTGATGTTGTGCGTCATTTTATTGACCAATCGAAGAAAGTAATTGTGATTGGGAGGAAACACATGGATCACTGGCCTAAGGAAAAAATTAGCTTCCTTAAGAATAATTCCAGCCTCTTTCTTGCCGACAATGTGTAAGTTCATTATTAAAATAATGTAATACAGACTCCTTATTCTTTAAAGTATAGCAGGTGAAATAAAGAGCATAACACCAAGAATAGGCATATATGAGAAGAACTAAATTAATATAATAGGAATCCCAATATTGGAATTTTCTAAACAAAATTTAGGGGAGTTTATTTTTCCCCCTTCAGATTTGTCTCCTGTTATTAAAATGTGTGTCATTCATCAGCTGACTGAAAAACCGAATGCCACTCAATTTTTTCAGAGACTTTTTTTGTTAATACTTGTGTATATTCTATTGGTGAAAAGTGAAAAAAAAGTATATTATACTTCTAAAAGAAGAATAACAATCCCTGAAGAAGGAAAACACCTTTTAGGCAAGTAAAAGAACTAAAATTTGCAATATATAGTATAATCTGAAAATGCCTCTTCCTTGAATCCCTTAGGGGAAACTATTCCTAATGGAACAGAACCATCAAGAAAACCAATCAACAACTACTAACATGACTAGTTTTGCTTGTGCAGTTAAATCTAAAATCATTCAAAACATAACCTCAAGGCCAAGTAAAGAACAGGGAATTCTATTCCCAGCTGTTAATAATATTCCCCTAGTCGAAGTACATCCTTGGTGTTGGTGAACTTATTGAACCAAAAAACATATTGTACGCTTCTCGAATCTCTAATCAAAGAATATCCTTGTTCCTTTCAAGCAAAAACTGTGTAGATAACTTCATTTCAACCCATAAAGGAATTACCGTGGAAAATAATTTTATTGAAGCTAGGAGACTAGTTACTCCTTCAAAACGTCTAGTAATATCCAATGTTCCTCCCTTTATACCTAGTGATATTATTGTACAAAAACTGCAAGACCAAGGGATTAAACTACTGTCTTCCATCACAGACTTACGTGGGGGGTTGAAGATAAAGGGATATGAACATATCCTCAGCCACAGGAGACACGTTTTCCTTCAGGACGAACATTTTAATTTGGTCCCTCCGACGATTCTCGTGGAATATGAAGGCACAAACTACCAACTATTTCTGGGAGGTGACGATCCAAAATGCTTTCTTTGTGGAGCTGGATCACACCAAAGCTCACAGTGTCCTCTCAAAGACAATAAGCCGAGTGCCCTACAAACTAAAAGTCACAACCTAAATTCCGAAACTTCCTTTAATAAAAATAACCTCGTAACAGCTGATCAACAGAACATTAAAGCTTCTACCTCGAAAATAAATAAACCAAGTCCAAATTCTAAAACTGCTTCGTATCCTGCAGTATTTAGCCAGCACAACATGGACAAACCTACTGATCATCTCCCCAAAAATTTGCCAGTTAAAACATTGAATGAAAAAGTAACTAGGAGTGAACAAGAGCTTTCTGAGTCTGCTATTACTACCGATCCATCTAAAATCTCAGCCGAACACACTCTCTCTCAAGAACCAAACAGAGGAATAAATGATAAAGAAAGCAATATTTTCCTGACACCTTCAAAAAAGTTGAATATTGAGGATGCCAAAATTGAACTTGAAACTAACGCTAATAAATATCCATTACCATATGAAAAACTAGTCTCCTTACTAGAAATATCTGTATTTAAAAAGAACAAAATTGACTTTGTAAAATAATTCACAAAGGATATTGGCGGTTTGGTAGAAATGCTCGTCGGCTCTAGAAAATTCACTAAAAATTGAATTGCTAAAATCCGCATTATGAAACTAATAAAAGCCATCTCCAAAACACCTATTGACGGAGTAAACAACATATCGACTGAAGATAGTGATAACTTTTCTGATCATAATAATAAAGAAAATATTTAATTTTATATAGCGTAACATATGGCAGAATATATAAAGATCATTCAATGGAACTGTAACGGCATGTATAAACATTACGAATACCTTCAATTACTACTTATCGAAAAAAATTCGTCTATTTGTTGCTTACAAGAAACTCACTTACAACCAGCACAAACAACTCACTTCAGAAATTTTAAAACTTTTAGAAAGGACCATCTTAACTCAGAGTCGTCATGGGGCGGTGTGTGTATATTAGTAGACAACAAAATTCATACTAAAGAAATCAAATTAAAGTCACATTTAGAAGCCATAGCAGTTCAAGTATTTGTCCCCAATCCTTTAACAGTATGTAGCCTTTATATTTCGCCATCCCATAATTTCTGTAAAGAAGATCTACACAATTTACTAAATCAGCTGCCGAGGCCAGTACTGATCGTTGGAGATTTCAATGCTCACAGCCAATTATGGAAGTCACCCTTATGTGATTATCGCCATAGGGGTAAAGAAATAGAAAAATTCTTGGAAATCGAATCTTCTCTAACCCTTCTCAATGATGGATCCCAAACACATCTTGATGCTAGAACTGGTAGATTCTCAGCAATTGACCTGTCAATAATGGATAATTTGCTTGCAGTCAAAACTACCTGGAAAGTGTTAGATGAATCATATGAAAGCGACCATTTTCCCGCTGAGATTAAGATTATGACAAATAGAAACGCTCAGTCATATGATTATACAAGATGGAATTTCCAAAAGGCCAATTGGGATTCATTCATGAACTATATAGATAATAACCTCAGTCTTTTTTCAGATGATTTAGGTATGTCTGTAGACTATCAAGTTAAAATATTTAATGAAATTATAACTAACGCAGTGAGCATGAATATTCCTAAAATAAAACCTTCAAGATGAGCTAGATTTACAAGATTTCAGGGCTTCTTCAAGTTCACCAAGAGTAAAAGGTTCATCCATTTCTGATGAAGGGTCATCATTTATTTTGAAAGGTAATTGTTCTAGAGCAGTTTTGAACAGCAGAAATTGTTGATCATAATTTTCATCATTGGAAATGTCCGAAAAATGCTTGCCTAGAGCGTTCGCTATTTCAAAGTTGTCTGTTATTAAATTACAATATTAGACAACACTATATCCGGCATCGAACTTAGAGGTAATTTAATAACAGACAACTTTGAAATAGCGAACGCTCTAGGCAAGCATTTTTCATGATGTAGTTTATGATCTCCGTCCAAGAGTATATTACTCTGCATATGCAGATGATCTAGTCATTTTTGCAAGGGATAAATCTTTAGACGTTGTCAAATTAAAACTTCAAAAGTCTACCCAAAATCTTGAATCGTGGTGTGGACAATCTGGATTTAAATTTTCTGAGGAAAAAACAGCATGTATGCACTTCTGCAAAAAAAGGAGCTGCCAGACCAACCCGCCATTATATCTATTTGGATCCACTCTTCACTACACTGACTCGTACAAATACCTGGGTATATATCTAGATCAAAAGCTAAATTGGATAACACATTTAAAATACCTGAAACAAAAATGTCAAAAACGTTTAACTTTGTTGAAAATTCTGGTTAACACTAATTGGGGCTCCGACCGGAAAACATTATTACATCTTTATAAAACCACCATAAGAAGCAAATTAGACTATGGATCAGTGGTTTATTCCTCCGCCAGTCCAACAGCCTTGAAAATACTGGATTCGATTCATAATAAGGGAATCAGAATATGTACTGGTGCTTTCCCAACATCGCCTACAGCTAGCATTCTTGCAGAAAGTGGTGAACCTCCGCACTACTTGAGAAGAGCGTATCTGTCGTTGGCTTACTACATCTCATTAAAAGCGAATAACAACCACCCAGAATTATTAACGGCAAGTAACATAGATTATCCTGGACGGCAACCAAATTCATTCATCTACAGAATATTTTGCTTAATTCACAATTTTAATCTTAGACTTCCCACAGTTTTTCAAAATTCTTTTGTCTCAAAACCTCCCTGGAAAAATATCAATTTGGAAATCAACTTTTATCTATCTAGGCATCCTAAAGAATCAACATCTAACCTTATATATGAAACGCTATATATAACTTATGAAATATAAAGATTATCAACAGATTTTTACGGATGCCTCTAAAAGTGATTCAAAGGTAGGATGCATTGTACAAGAAAATTTCTGTTCAAAATTCAATCTCCATGAAACCAATAGCATTTTTTCCGGAGAAGCCTTTGCTATTTGGCAGGCATTGAAATTTACCAACATTATAGATAATTCAAAAAATTTTAATAATTACCGACTCATTAAAAGCTATTGAACGCAGAGACTCAAATAATCCCATAATTCAAAAAATTGAGGAAGCCTGACTACACATGCAAGATAAAACTATTGCTCTAATCTGGGTCCCTTCTCACCGTAATATTGGTTTAAACAAGAAAGCAGATGAGGAGGCGAATTCAGCTAGAGAACAGATTGAAGGGGTTACAGTCATTGAGGAAGCCTCAGCTCCAGATTTGAAGCATTTTGTCAAGAAGACAATACTCCACTATTGGAATGAGGATTGGCTAAAAGTTAACAACCATCTCAGGCAGATAAAAGAGGATGTAAAGCTATGGACTACGTCAGAGTGACAGAATAGAACACATCAAGTGATTCTCAGCAGACTACGCATTGGCCACACGAAATTGACGCATACATACTTGCTACGAGGCTTACACCCACTGACATGCGATGCTTACCATGAAATACTGACTGTGGAACACATTATACTCTACTGTCCTGCATTTAGAAAGGAAAGAGAAGCCCACAGAATCCCGAATAGCCTTAAATAAGCTCTGAAGGATAATTTTCAAGACACTCAAAATGTAATCAACTTCATCAAAGAAATAAAATTACAATTGTAAATAACACTCATTGACCTGCCAATGACTCTTCATGAGTAGAGGCAGACAAAATAAAATAAAAAATAAAATAAATAAAATGTGTGTATGTACAAGGCCACACGTCTTCTAATGCAACATCATTGCTGCCAGTAGGATTTAAGAAATATATTTGCTTCGAGAGAATAACTCTCTCCATTAAACATTTTGACTAGAAAGTTGAAGTTGTAAGAACAAATTTTCTATAATCCTTACTTATATTTCGTTCAAAACATTGCTTAAATTTTGAAAATTTAATGCACTAAGCACTCTGATATGGGCTCACAAATGGACTTGTTTGATTAGTAATTAATGAATAAAATCCTGAATGAACGTTGATTTTTTAAAGGAACATTTACAAATTTAAATGTGGATTTATTTTTCTTTTTGTGTTTTTATTATGTATTAATTTCTTTTAGGTGCTTTAATTTTGTTTAGCAAACGAACATAATTCTATGTTTAAATTTATTTACTTGCATTAGTGGTATATATTCTCATTTTATTAATTTTTCAGTTCCGCTGATGATCCCTTACTTTTGTACGCTGCAATGAATAGCGGTTTGGGTACATTGTTTGTTTCCCGTGACCAAATGAGGGCACATAAATTTCTTTTGAAGCATTCAGATTTAATGTCTATTTTCTCTCGATGGCAACAGAGACACCAGTTATACTTAAAATATGTAATGCCTGATGGAGCTGTGAAATTTGCTGTAAGTTCCTATAAAAACCATTTAAAATAACAACAATTTAGTTAATATTAATATTCATTGCTGTTTATGGAAGCAAGGAATAAGCAATTGATTTTTTTTGTTTTATTTTACATTTTAAAGGCTGGTGGTATTAGACAATTTATAGTACTTAACAACAGATATGGGAGTAGAATCAAATATCACTTGAAGTGAAAGTTCAAGATAAAATAGCCCTTTCAATAAGCATTATTATATAATGATAATAAATTATTGTACTTCCAACTACCAAATTTATCTGAGCACACAATTTTGAGCGACAGTTTTACAATAGTGCCTTCCTAACTTTATTTTATAACATCATGCCTACTGAGTTTTATTGCAAGAAAATAAAAATAACATCTGCAAAATTAATAGTTTTGCACCCCCGTTCCTAATCTACTAATTTGGTTTATTTTTACAACCCATCTTTCTCTTTAGAAACCCATGTAGTATATACCAAGTTTTGTTGCAATATAAGAAAAATGTTGACAGCTTGGGGCGCATTAGTTTTTAGTGTCCCCAGTGAATCACCCTCTCAGAAAGACTGAATATAGTGGTTAATGAACTTGTCCAGTCATTTGTTATGGGAATGCTATAGACCAAGTTTTGTGGCTATAAAACAAATATTGTGTTAACCCTGTCCCTACTGCTCACCGCTGTAGCTGTTGAGGTGCGCCGTGTCCCAAAGCAGTCGAAAGGCGCCATGCATCCGGTATGGTTGACTGGTTTTGCTGACTTTTTCAGCAGTTTGGCTTTGGAGTTTTCAAGCGTAGTCTGGGGGAATCTTAAGCTATTTCTTTCACCTCTAGATGTTGGGGTAATTACCTTTTTCCGACAAGGTAGCTAGGGATACCTCGCTAGGTGCCCCTACTGTTTTCAGGATGATTTTTTCTTAATTTTTCCACAAATCTAAATTATTATAATAAAAAAATAGGTTATTTATTTATTTGCCTTCAATGATTACTAAAATATACCTATATAATACAAACATTTCATTCTTTATATTAAAAAATATTCTATAAAAAGCTTTATTGGAGAATAAAATTACATAATTCTAGCTGAATATTCTAACAAAAACAAAACAGTAATAATAAAGCTTCCGTTCAATTTTAAATGTTAATGGAGGGAATTATAAAATGAGTCAGGTAGAGGTGAAGACAAGAAATGCATCATAATAGGTGTTTGGAAGGTGTAGTGAGTTCGCTCTACTCCCCTAAGGAAAGGCTTAATAGATACACATCAATTTTAACAGGGCTCATTCTAGTAAGTAGGATTCATGAAGACATTTTTCAAAATTTGTTTCATGAGTGCAGCCTCAATAGCTACATTCCTTCGGAATATATATATATATATATATATATATATATATATATATATATATATATATATATATATATATATATATAATCACAAAATCGTTAGAAACTAATTGAAGATAAATTCTCAGTACAAAAATGATTATCTAATCTACATTTGCAAATGCTATAAAAATAATAAAGTTTAATATTAAATTAAATGGCGTAAAAATATAGTTTTTTTAATATTCATGACCTAAATGTACTATTTTATTTAATTTTGTTTTCCTTTTTAGTGTAATTATTAATATTTTGTTTTTATTTTAGCCTCCATTATCATACCTGTTAAGTGTCCAGAAAACCCAACAGTCTATCTGGCATGTACCAATATCTTCTCCGATGGAAAATGTTCCTGCACATCTTGTAGCAAAAAATACTAAATGGTTATGTTTATCATGAGATTCAAAGTTATAATGTGAAATTTTAATAAAAGAGAACTGGGCTTTTTAAAGAGCTGTATGAAATGAGAAAATTACTCACTTCTTGGAACACTTTGCTAGAATTGAGTTTTGAAGAAAATAAAATCTTGATAAATTAGGCACACAGATAAAAAAGGCATTCATCCAAGTCTGAAAATTTTGCAGAAAAGGAAAATATTACAATTTAAGTGATTATTTTTTTATCAATTATTAAAAACGTGTACTTAAAGAACTTGTCTAATTGGCCAATATTTTTTTTACTTTTGTATTTGCCTTTATCACATTTTGTAAAGGACATTAGGGGGTCAAGAAACCAGAAACAAAAACTTGAAAATTAGCACATAGTAATATTTTTATTATAACATAAGCTTTATCAAGAAATTAAACAACAAAAATTATGTATTTTTTTATTTCAAAACCAAAAATTATTCATCTTTATATATTTCCAAAAATGCACTACCTCTTTGGATTACTTGGACCCACAACCTGAAAAAAATTACTTTTGTTTCAGACAAAATAAACTAATTATTGAGAAAAATTGTGGCCAGACTCTTGTTAATATCAAACATAGTGCTCCAAATCACTAATTTGTAGAAAAGGGATTTATCCTTTTTGAATATCTATCTTTATGCACTTTTATGTGACATGGGAGGCGTGAGGTTAGCTCAGTGGTAGAGCACTCGAGTAATTTGCTGGAGGACCTATGTTCAAAACTCGAGCATAGGGTAAAGATTTTATCTTCTAGTGTCTAGTGAAGGTTGGATTCAGAGTCCCAGACCATCCCTAGGCCTTAATTAATTTATTAATGGATGACTGTAAAGGGGCAATCAGGCGGACAAACCATAATACCGACCACACTATCCCCCTAGTGTGCTCTATGGTCAAGAATCGGATATCTCTGCCCTTTTGGTCTGTTATGGGTTGTGAGGTATTTTCAATAATCAACCAATGTCAATATATTTTTTTATTAAATACATTAAAGACGTCAAAAACTACCTAAAAAAATGCCATTATGTACAACAAACGTCTGTCCTCTGTAGGCCAGACAGTGGCAAATGGTTAACTTTTAAATGTTGCCATCATTTGTAAGTATTCTTGCCTTAAAACACATGTTATAAATGAAATCAAAATATGTAATAAACTGGATTGAGTAATTTGAAAAAACAAACTTGCTAGAGTAGACTCTGGCTGCTAGGTAGTAAGGATAGAAAGCACAGCTTAGCAACGAGCTGTTTAATATTATAAGTTGAGTTTTGTTGTTAATTTAAAATTGATGTTGAAGAATTAAATGCTGATAGTATGTTAGTTTTTATATAATATTAAAGACTCTAAATATGTTTGAAATTGAAAAAGTAAAAAAAATAAACAACAGTTAAGAAAATGTTCATCTTTACTTCCCTAGTTTTTTAAAGAATCTGATCTATTAAGAGTTTTATCTGATTGACAAGTGTGATTTAGAAGTAAAATTTGGCTTACCTTATTCTTTACTAAATTCTGAGCAATGGGCAACAAGGGCATGCAATGGTGGTAAATTATTATAAAGCATCTTCCTTGGAGGATAGGAGAAAAGCAGAAGGGGGATTTCAATACAGGTAAGGAAGGAGAGTGTCGAATCGAAAGAGGGAGAGAGAGTTCCATAAGGAGGGGGTTCGAGAGATGAATGAACAGTCGAAGGACGCTGTTTTTTGAGTGGAAGGATAGAGATCGGAGGGACGGGAAAGGACAGAGGATTTAAACTGAAGGTGGTTGTTGATTTAGGAAGGGAATTTAGAAGAAATGGTTTGGTAAAGAAAGGAACCTAGGAAGTATTGTCGTCGATTTAATGGAAATAGCCATTTCAACTCGGAATACCGGTGAGAAATATGAGTATCCCTGGGAATATCGAGGATAAATCTGAGCTAAATGTTAACCGCTTAACCTGGGGAGGGCTCCCCAGTGAGACCTTCATACACTAGGCAACCCTTAGTCAAACTGGGGAAAGACAAGTGGGGATACTATAAGCTGATGTGTAGGAGGAAGGAGGAGGTGACGGGAACGGTTGAAGAGTTTAAGAGTGGTTATGGAGTGACGAGTAATTAGGGTTGTGATTTTTCCACGGCAGGGTTTGGTCGAAAACAAGGCAGAGGAGACATATTGAATAGGACTGGATCAATTATCAGGGAGAGATTTCAAGAGGGGAGCTGAGCCTATCAGTATTGCCATGGACTTTTGAACATTCATCTTTAACATGTTGGTCTTGGCTCAAGCTGAGATTCTGTCCAAGTCTTCTTGAATTTTTCTTGCTGCCTCAGGTAGTACAGAGAGAGAGGGAAGAAAGGTAGATTTTGGAATCATCGGCATACATGTGGAAGATGCATAAGAGGATAAAGGATGGGAGATCATTTATGTAGGCTGCAAACAGTGTTGGGGATAGAGAGGGTCGCTGAGCGACACCAGAGCCCAGTGTAAGGGAGGATGATTGGGGTTTGTTTGGAATGACTATGGATTGAAAGCGGTTAGAAATAAAGAATTGGAACCAGGTCAGAGCACTATTTGAGAAAGAGAAAGGTTGGAGTTTGAAAAGGAGTATATTATGGTCAATATAATCGAAGGCTTTATGAAAATCTAAAGGATAAAAATGGAAATTCTCTTGAGATCAATAGCTGAGTAGAGGTCATGGGTAATGTTTAAGAGGGCGGATTGGTTGGAATATCATAGACGAAAGCCAGATTGATGGGATTTAAGCGGAGTTGTAGAAAGACGTATATTTGGGACGAGGCGTTCAAATGGTTTTGAAAGATTGGAAAGGATAAAAATAGGATGGGAATCGGCAGGAAATATTGGATTGAGAATTTTGTTTAAGGGATGAACAAGGGCATTCTTCCAGGGAAAGATGGAGTGTTGCAAAGAGAAATTTTATATGTGGAGTAGGTGAGGTAGGATAACAGGGAGGGAAAGTTAAATAAGTACCACTATTATACTATCCCAACCCTTAGACTTTGCGAGGAAGAGGCTACGAAGGATGTTCCAGAGTGTGTGGGAGTCTGAAGCTGAGGAGAGGGTGGTCTGGGGATACTGCGAACAAGCGTGGCGAAGGGTGGATTGCGTGAAGTTTCAGAGAGATTTGAAGGTTTTTAGAACCTCTGGGTGTCCAGTAAGGATTGATTGTCGCCTTGCTGCATCACGGCTTCTCGTCATCTCTTTAATTTCAGGAGTAAGCGGAAGTTGGGGGATGGCGAGTGAGGATTTTATTGAAGCATAAAAAGACAATTGTTTTAGCAATGTTTTATTTAGTTTATAAATCTCTTAATTTGAACAAGACAAATTAATTGTGAATTACATGATGTTGCAGAATTATTTACTAGAAATAATTCTACTACCTACTGCACGGTTTAGAAGCTGTTTCAAGGAGAATTACATATTTTGTTATGGTAATAGCACTGATTGACTTAATGAGAATTAAACTAATGGAAATATTTAAATCTTTAAATAATTTTAGTATAAAATGAGGTCTTCACCCCATTAAGGCATGAATACTCTGCCCCTAGGTTTGTCTGTTCGATTCTCTCAAGGAAAGAGGACATGCTTCTCCTCTATTTTATCTATAGTCTGTTCAGATAGATAGAAAAATTCAGTTGTGCATGCGCAAACGTTTCAGGGAACTCTCCCTTTCTGTTCGGCTATATTCAAAGCTTAATCATATGTAGACAATAGTCTAACTACCTCATTTAATCTGACATACTTACATTTCACTTCATATTCTGGTGATTAAAAAAAACATTTATTCACATACAAAAGTATAAATAACATTTCATATTAAAACGTAATGAAAAATAAGTTTATAGTCTGGTAAAAAAGGAGTGGAAGCCTTCCCGTGAAATGGTTATAACAGAGGAATTATAGGCGAATTTGAAGACACTATAATTTGAATTGTTTTCAGCTTTAGCTTTGGCTATGTATTGATAAACATTTTACACTATCTCCTTTACCTACTATAACCCCGACCAGGTATAAATAAGACCCGGACTTAACTCTATCTTCATTCTCAGAAGGAACCCTGAGGAAGCCGACAGAATGTCTGGCAAAATGTTGGTTTATAATAATTTTACACAGGCATATCCAGAAGACTTTAAAACATTAAATTTAATGGACCGTGGAAGTCTACAAGAATTACTATCTCCCTTGTGAAATAATCTTCAATGAGAAATAATCTTCAATGTTGGCATAAGATTTTTAATGTTACATTTTAAATACATAGTACAATTTGTATGTTTTGCCTTAAAAATTTAATTTGATTAAATTAATTATTATAAAAACATAAACCTTTAAAGTTTAGATTTTGAATAAGGATAATCTTGTGACCACAATGGTTTTTCAAATGTTCCTGGAGCTTGAAAAAACGTTGTTTGAAGATGTTTGTATATCTAAAGAGAGAAAATAAGTAAATAAACATTTTAAAAATATGTAAAGTAAATAATAATGATTAAAGTAATAATTATAAAAATAAAGAAACAAACTCTTTTGTAGATATCTTACATTTCCATCAGCGTTACCAAGAACAGAGTTCAAAATAAAATCTGGTGGAGATATTGCGTCTGCCAAAGCAACTGCATCATTTTTTAATGCATCACATAAATGAATAATGCCCTCTTTTAGTTTTGTAGGGACAGTGCTCGAAGAAATAAATCCACCTAAATTTAAAATGAAAACAGAAAAGTATCAAGTTACTGCTTCGGGATATTAATACATTATTAAAAGCCTACATCATACCTACACGTCAGATTATATATATATATATATATATATATATATATATATATATATATGTGTGTGTGTGTGTGTGTGTTTCAACAGGACCCAGACACAGGAAAATAAATAAATGTTCAAAAACATAACTACTAATATCTTATTTATAAATAATCTATGGTGGTCAAATCTTGCCCACTACGCCATTCTGCTGGATACCCTGATTTGCGGGTACACTTTACTTTGCTGTTCAACTAGTAACAATAAAAATGCTCTCAAACTTAAAACACTTCTAAAAGCACAATAACTATCTGTAAATGCTAACTCAATAAAACCGAATTAACATATCGCACTAGTATTTCTAAAGTGACACAACTAAAAAAGAACAACTCAACTGAAAATGTGTCACTCTTGCCAATGTAGGGAGAATAGCATTAAGACAAGAAAAGTGACTCAAGTGCCTTCTGGTATACAAGCTCTGAAGCTAGGTACACGCAGTGACATAACAAACCTCAAATGAGTTTGTCACCAATGTTGTGGAAATCATCAATCAAATAAATAAAAAAAACTGAAAGCCACCAATTTTTGAGTTGTGTCACTATGTGACAGTAATAACCACAGGCCAGTAGACTTTTCCTGTCAAACAGAGGAAACCTTTTTGATTTGAAAGATTAACACGATTGCTCATCTTTCTCGAGGTACCAACTCTCATATACAGGAAGCGGGCTTGCATTTACAAATTTAAATCCTTATAATACAATAAAATATTGAAGTCTAAAACCATACCTTCAAAAAAGAGAGCTAAATGTTTCTCAATACTCCAGGCTCCATATAAAGAAACCAATTTCATAAGAGCATTTTGAATATGTTTATCATCCTGCGAAGAAGCAAACTTCACAAAGTACTTCAATATATTGACCTATAAAAAGAATAAAAGGAAATCATTAATGGAAGAAAGAATGTATTACGTTTAATTAAGTGGAGGAGACCCGATGGCCGTGAGGGTTAAGGCGTGAGCACTTAACACTCCGTGCCAAAGGTCGTGGGTTCGATTCCCACTAGGGGTGGTGGCTTTTCTTTAGAAAAAAGAAAAGGCATTACCTCTATCCTGGGTAGAAAAGGGTGGTAACCTATAGATAACCCGTCCTAAAATTCGTCGTTAATAATAAATGGACGTTAAAATTAAATTAAATTAATTAAGTGGAGTACAAATTAAATGTATAGAAACAATATCAACAACAACAAATCAAACATACGACCATAGGCATGGAGTGAATTGCTTTTAAGGTATAGTCCTATTACTTAATGACTCAATTATTAATTTTGTTCTAGAGTAAACTCCAATGTTTAGTGGACCAATTTTGCTTTTTTTAACAGAATGAAGCGAATTAATAATTTGTTTCTGAAGTAGACCCCTTTCCCAATGGAGCAAATTGCTGTTTATTTTTAAAATAAGTCTTTCTCTTTAGATGAGCATTACGTATGCCCTGTTTTTTTTTTGTTTTTGTTTTTTTCCAATTTAACACAAATTTTGATTGTTAGGGGCATATTAATAATTTGCTTCCAGAGTAAATGTACCTCCAAATGGACTGTTTTTGCTGGTTAACATACTCATTCAATTATTACCACTTTCCTCCGAAGGAAAGTAGCTATTGAGGTTGCACTCATGACGGAATTTTTGAAAAATTTCTTCAAATCTTTATCGATCCTACCTAGTAGACACCAAAAATGATCCCCGTTAAAATTTATATATATATATATACATATATATATATATATATATATATATATATATATATATATATATATATATACTGTAATGATATAAAAAGGGGGTGCTCAAGAAAGGGTCAGTTTCTGACATAGCAAAGAGTAGCATTCCTATTCAAAATAAAGGCTAGCTTATATTTCATAAGTCCATCACAAATATTATCATTTGTCAATCAATAAAATAAATAAAAGAATAATAAAAGAGATAGCATTTGGCAGTGTTTAGTTTGGCAGTATTTATTTTTTCAAAAAGGCAGTGTTAAGTAGATAGAAGAGTCCAAATATCTCGGCTAGGAGCGATAAGGTATACAAGTTCCCAGGAAGATAACGATAGAGGTGTTTCCAAGTATGGACAGGAAAATCCAGGGAAGGACGAAGAAGTCAGACACCCTTGGTATGGTGGGAGTAACGCCTATAAGTAGGGCCTTCCCCCACCACTCACTCTCACTCCAGCGCCGACGAAGGGCCAGAGCACTCACTCTCACTTCAACGCCAGCCAAGGGCGAGAGAGCACCCTTTGCACCACCACAGCCTGACACCGAGCACTTCACCTGGACATGATGGGGAGACAGAACTCCAAGATCTAACAGCCGACCATCCATCTCCTCAACACGACCACAAGCAGCCTGCCTCTTCACTTCAAGAACATCATCCGTAAAACAAGCTGAGTATAACTCACTCACTGCCAATCTTTAATTAAATTCTTAAAGCTATCTAAAATTTCATAATGGCCAATAGTTATATTTTAATATATAAGTTAATAATTTAAATATGTTCTAAACATTTCATAATAACCCAACATTGATACAAATATGTGAGTCAAGCACTATTTTTATATTCTTTTTATATCACAGCCATGCAAAATCTAAAATTATATCTTTTCTTCAATATAAGTCAATTATTTCCAACTCTATTTTATTTATAATGAACCTTTCTCCTGGTATTTAATATGGTCTCAAAACATAAAAGGACAAATGGTAAGAAATGATTCTAATCATATAGTTCTCATGCTTTTTATTCCAGGAAATTTATTAAATTAATTTAATTATTCAAATGGTTATTCATAAGTCCGTATGTGGTGAGTTTGGTAATAGATTAAATGAACCCTGAGATATAATGAAAATATAATATAAACTTTTCTAAATCAACTTTTCCTACATTAACTTTCAAATATATCCAATTTTCTTTTTCTTACCCAACCAAAACACCACAATACATATATATATATATATATATATATATATATATATATATATATATATATATATGTCTGTTAACACAATAGAGTTTTTGTTTTTTCTTCACGAAATGTGGTATATAGCATTCAATTAGCAAACGATTGAACGAGTTCGTTAACCACCAAAATCAGTCCACCGGGAGAGGGGGGGGGGGGTTTACCCTGGACCCAAAACACTAATTTGACCATGCCAGCCATAGTTTTTGTTATATTTCAACGAAACTCGGTATTCGTTATGTTGATCTAAAGAGAAAAATATGTTGTAAAAATAAACTAAATCGGTTCATTAGGAGGGGGGTTTTCTCCAGACCCACATTACCAATTTGCCACTACCAGCCGTAATTTGTGTTACATTTCAACGAAACTCGGTATTCATGGTGGTAATCAACAGAGAACAATGGGTTGTAAAAATAAACTAAATCGGGTTATTGGGAGGGGGGGTTTGCTCCAGACCTAAAGTACTAATATACTCATACTGGTCGTAATTTCTGCTGTATTGTAACAAAACGTGGTATACGTCGTGAGTATCTCATGAGAAAGAAGTGTTGTAAAAATGAAGTAAATCAGTCTATTGGAAAGGAGGGTTTACTTTAAACTCTGTTTCATTAGAATTAGCCCGCCAGACGTAGGTTCCCAAAGCCGCCGCAAGGAACGCTATCTCCCACTAGAGGGACTGTATCCTGTTCCTGCGTCAGATCAAAAGACGGAAAATGAAGTTTTTGTGTATTTATTAAGTAGTACAGTATCATGTATTAACTTAACTCTGGAAGCAAATTATTTACAAAATTAATAATTGAACAGTTCTCATAAGAAATGTAAATGAGCAGAATTGTTCACGTTTTTATTTCATTTATATAGGTTAGTTACAGCAAATTATTCAGTAATGTAGTCTACACTACAAAAATTCTGAGGAAAGTGCTTAGTTATGCAGCTCCTGCATGACGGACTTTTTGATATGGGAACACTATATACAGTAGAACCTCTCATATCCGACCATGACGGGACCGGGCCATGGTCGGAACGGCCAAAAGGTCGGATATCGGGAGAAACAAAAAACACCTTTCAAAGTTGTAAAAATAGCTATAATGTACAATGCATACTGTAATACAACTTTATGGTAATTGCAAAACTGTTGCTATATACATTTCAAACATTTACTCTTTTGAAAAGATGAACAACATTTAAGCATACTTTATTTAAAGAATTCAGTTATGGATTTTTTTTTTAATTTGCGGAAGTTCCCTCCACTTTTTGCCCACATTGGGGTTGCATTTGGATGTTGCTCGATGTATTTCATCGCTACGTCGAAGGCGTACTTAACAGCAGAATGACTTACTACGTTGTCACTGGTGGGTTCGTCTTCATCTGAGTCGATTTATTCTCAACTTTAGTTGAGTACGGTGAATTAAAGACGGTTGGATATCGGGAAGAGTCGGTTATGGGAAGGTCGGATATGAGAGGTTCTACTGTACCAAGTTTCGTGGCAAAAAAAAAACCCAAATATTTGGCAGCCATGATTTAATATAAATATATATATATATATATATATATATATATATATATTGTTATGAAATTACTATTTTTATCTAAAATAAGTGGCCAGATAAATTTATCTGATTTAATTTGGAAAATGGGTCCTCTCACTTAATTCTTTGGATCCCAGGGTCTTAATAGGTTCAGACGAATTAAAATTTGATTATATTTAAATTGTATCGTAATTTGGAGGAATGAAATATAAATTGAAAATATTTGTCACGAAGAAAAATATAAGTATAAAGATCAAACAATTTAGGTATCTTATTTAGGCAAATTAGCAATGCAAATAATTCCGTTTTTCAACAGACGTCTAGCACAATGCTCTAATGGATAAACAATTTTTAACAATACACTCAAAAAGAATGGCGGATAGAAAATGCTTTCTTTATGGAGACTAGGTAAAGGCAGACTGAGATGGTCCTACCATGGGACCGACCATCTCTAAAAATTACATTTTTCTACAGAACAGTTAGTTATGTGTGTGTTTTGAATTGTTTGTATTTATAATATGTTTAATATTAGATTGGTAAAATATATATAGGCAGATAGATAGAAGTAGATATATAGAAATTTTAACAGGGGCCATTTTCGGTATATATTGGATAGGATCGATGAAGATTTGAAGACATTTTTCAAAAATTCCTTCTTGAGTGGAGCATCAGAACTTCAGAAAGTGCTAAAAGTAACAATTTGAACAACAAAGAGATTCAAAAACAACTAAAACTATAACAACTAAAGACTTGACATTGAAGAAAGCACTTACCTCAGCATAAACAAGTGAAAGAGGCCTTGCATGATATACTTGAATATTGTTTTTGATAACAAATTCATTCTTACTTGATCTTGAAAGTGTTGTCAATTTTTCACTTGTTGATTTCAAAAGATACAAAAAAAGCCACTCAAACATTTGGATTAAGGCTGAAAAAAATAATAAAAATCTGATGAAATTCATAATTTGTCTTATAACTAACAGAAATCAAGATTTGTTTTTAAATATTAAATAAATTATAATAACAAAATATAAAAATACATTGGCATAAGCTAAGACATAAAAAAAAAAAAAATAATGATTAAAATTCTATGGGCACATCGAGTGAATGGATGTTTCAAGACTAACAAAGTGAATTGTGGAATTTTATGAATTTCAATGTAAGTATAAAGTAGAAATAATTAAGTGGATTGCAGCTATAAAAGGAGATTTAGAAGCTTCACAACGGTCTTGTACGTGTTTAGCTCGGTCTTCTTTGAGAGTTACTTACTTCTAGAGTGTCGGCCAAGTCCATATACACATCTATTGGTAGCAGTGATCCTTCTGTGTATTTTTTGAGTCATGTAATTCTTACTTTTCACTTCAGACCCAAAGTATATAAAGCCTTCAATTCTCTCAAACTTGAAAGATCCTATTGGGTCATTACATGTCAAAACGCCCAGTGCTATGTGCCGTCATGTCTCAGATATTTTTCAAAATTTTTTCTTGAATAGAGATGTATGAGATAATCTCAAATTATTTTTTTCAGATTTTTTTATCTAAAATTGAACCAGGGGGAAATTGTTGAAATTCTTGTTTTTTGCATGATTTTGGTTACTGCCTTTCTGATAACAGTTTTGAAAAACATTTGTGTTTTACTTTTTTTTTCAACAAATCCGGCTGTTCATGGTATCAAATTAAAGCTAATGCTTTTCTCTATCAAAATAAGCTATAATAGTGATACTATAGGCAATAGTGTCATGCCAATAATCGCGCAAACTCATTTTTTATACTTTTTCATTAGGTAGGTTCAGTAAGTCATACCTCAGAAATCACAATTACCACATGCATCATAATTTTTTTCTAGAATGATCAAACAATGTACTAGTTATGGTTTTTGGCGGCCATGAAAAAAACAATTTTTTTCTTAGGAAAAAGTTCACTTAAAATGTCAACTTCGTAAAATGTAAATTTAAAGTTTTACTGAGCTCAAAGTAACTCAACACATTTATTACAACCAATAAAACTGTAACCTATTATATTAAAAGGACATTTGACATTAATTTTAGATTATTCACTATTAGGTACCTAAATTTTATAGTGGAAAGTCATATCGTAGTTTCTGTAAATTTTGGATTCAGTTATATGCTGTGATCCAATTATGATACACAAAAAGTATGAGTGTAAAGGTCATAACACTGTTTCTCTTCCGTTAAAAAAAAAAAAAAAAAAAAAAAAAAAAAAAATTTGAAAAAAGTTTGATATAGGTACGAAAATATGTGTTTCTTGTAGAAACGCAGTCTACACACCAGAGTTTTTTGGGTTTTTTTCGTCACAAAACATGGTATATAGTATTCCCCTAGCAAATGATTGAACGAGTTCGTTAACCAACAAAATTGGTTCATCTCCTGACACAAAGTAGTTATTCCCCCATACCGACCACAATTATTGTTGGAATTATGTTGCAACGAAAATCGGAATTCGTTGTGGGCATATTAATAGAAAAATATGTTATGAAAATAAAATAAATTGGTTCATTCTCCACACGGACGAAGTCGCCGGCCAGCTAGATTGGAAAATAAAGCTGAACGAATTGCAAACAGATTCCAAAATATGGTAAGGAAAGCTACTTAAACGTATTCCTGTTCCTTTATCATCATCTGAATCAGGAAAGACATCCGAAATAGATGAAAAGGTTCACAATTAACTGAATCCGAAATTTACAGAAACTACGATATGACTTTCCACTATAAAAATTAGGTACCTAATAGTGAATAATCTCAAATTAATGTCAAATGTCCTTGTAATATAATAGGTTATAGTTTTATTGGTTGTAATAAATGTGTTGAGTTACTTTGAGCTCAGATAAACTTTAAATTTACATTTTACGAAGTTGACATTTTAAGTGAACTTTTTCCTAAGAAAAAAATTTTTTTTTTCATAACCGCCAAAAACACAATTTTTATTTTTTGACCATAACTAGTACATTGTTTGATCATTCTAGAAAAAAAGTATGATCCATGTGGTAATTGTGATTTCTGAGGTATGACTTACTGAACCTACCTAATGAAAAAGTATAAAAAATAACTTTGCGCGATTAGTGGCATGACACTATTGCCTATAGTATCACTATTATAGGTTATTTTGATAGAGAAAAACATCAGCTTTAATTTGATACCAAGAACAGCCGGATTTGTTGAAAAAAGCAAAACACAAATGTTTTTCAAAACTGTTATCAGAAAGGCAGGCAGTAACCAAAATCATGCAAAAACAAGAATTTCAAAAATTTCCCCCTGGTTCAATTTTAAATAAAAAAATCTGAAAAAAATAATTTGAGATTATCTCATACATCTCTATTCATGAAAAATATCTGAGATATGATGGCACGGACATATATTAAAATTGGGCGATTTGACGGAAATTGACCCTATTACGAAGGGAGAGCTCAGATCTACCTCACCACCAACTCTCAAGTACTTGGTTTTTCTTTCATTGAATTTTCAACCAAGTCATATTGTAGCTGTTTCAAGGGCTGTAAAGGTTCTCTGAGGGCCTGTTCAGACCTTCATATGATATCATTATCATATGCATACCCGAGGAGCTGGGTCAAGGGATTGAAGATCATTCCATTGGTCTAAATACCAGCCTCTTTCACAGATCTCTCTTCTGCCATGTTGAACAATAGGTAGGCAAGGGCATCCCATAGACGTACCCCACTGTTCACCTCAAACTCTTCAGAGACATCATAGCCAACACGAACTAAACACTTTGAGCTTTGCTTGGTCATCTTGATTAAGTTTATGAGCTTCTGTGGGATACTGAGCTCCTCCAAAGCACACCAGAGTTGGATCCTAAAAACACTATCAGAGATTGCTTTAAATGTACAAATTTTACATTTGACTTGGTTGACTAGTTTGTCTCCATAATCTTTCCTAGGATCATCCTGAGGGAGAACAGTTGATCTGTGGTTGAGCTCCGAAATCAAGCCTGGTATCTTCCTAGTTCTTTTTCAGCATAAGAAAAGAAAAATAATTTTACAAAGCAGTTTATAGACACATGAAAGAAGCGAGATCCCTCTGTAATTAGCACACTATTCTTGTATATAGGGCAGACAATGGCTGTTGATCATTCCATGGGGAAAATTCCCATTCCCAGATGGAGAGCTTCCTGGAGTTCTTCTCCCCCATACTTCGAAACTCCAAGTGGATTTCATTCAGTCGTGGCACATTCCCATTTCTCAATTTGCTCAAGGCACTTTCACTTTCATTGTTATCCGGGCATTCCATACAGTCTAATAGATATCATCATCTTGGCTTAAGTTCCATCAGCATCTTTGCAATCTGTCGCTCTAGGCTTGAACACTGTCCTTCCCTCATTTCTTCATTCATTCTTTGAAATAACAGCCGGCTTTCATTTTGAGTATGCAGTTTATCCCACTCTTTTTGTTCTTATTTTCCCAGACTCATTTCTTTCTACGGACAAGTATATTCTCTTCACATCTTTTACTCCAATGTGCTTCTTGGGAAAGCCTGGTGAGACGCTGGATAATCTTTCAAAAGGCTTCATTCTTCACATTCGCTGCTTGTAGGCACTCAGGATCAAACCATGGGATCTTCCAACTTTGGCCTCAAACTTAAGGGATTCCTCTGCCTGCTTTATTGCATTACTGCAATCCCCCCTTTGTTTCATCAACTGAAGTGCTGTTATCAATTGATTCTTCAGCAAGTTTTCTCTCAACAGCTTGTTGATAACAATGTTAGCAGTCCGAGTTCTTTACTTTAGCAACATCAATCCTCTTTTTTGATTGTTGGCTGTGATGTGTAGCTAGTGAAATGCCTAACCTCACCTCAGCAATGGATCTGGGTCCGTATTTGAACCTATACCTTAAAATGGACACATTAGTACAGTGTGGAGAAATTGGTACCACACTGTACTGTGACCCCATTTTACTGTATATTATCTTACATTCATCAAGTTGGATTTGCCGGACATTGACGGGTACATGGTCTATCAGAGGTGCTGTTTTCCTATTGGGGAAGTCCCCGTTGCTTTGTGGATTTTCTTTTGAGGAAAAATAATAGTTCCAATGACCTGGCCATGAGAATTAGCAAAATTTACCATCCGGAGTCCATTATCATTAGTGTATTCATGCAAGCTTTGGGTTCCAATGGTTGGTAATCATTAACAATGACAAATACTCCAAACTTCATTGTTTGCGTACTTTTACATTTATGATTAGGAATATCAAGATTCAGCAAATGAAAGTAAGAAATTGTTATGATGATGCATCAATGAAAAATGATAGTGGTTTTCAGATTTGTTAGTATAAAGATTCTACTGATTTGGTTGAAAATTCATGCAGTGAGAATCAACATTGCAGAAAAAAAATAAATGCTGCCTTTTTTTATAAAACCTTAGTTACCCTAGGCTACAAATTGTATAAGCAATTATTTTATTACTTGAAGGCAAATACCGAGACAAATTAAAGTGTTAACACAATCACAATTAAATATATAAACTAACTTTTTGGATGAACTAGCTCTGATGAAGTGCTTGCTTTCAATTGATCTCCGCTTATCAAATGCCATTTAGAAAGGAACGAGACTGTTCCAAAAGGCGTGTCCCAAGTCTTTGGATTATTTCGTTGAGACCACAACTGTAGCAGCCAGTTACTTGTTTGTTGTACCAGCACATTATTGTCACCTTCATAAGTTAGATTAGCATCATTATTGCCTCTCAAATCGCCCAAACCTGAAGCTGTAATCAAATATTAAATAATTCATTAAAAATAAGTTTTATGGCTCACAAATTTTACTCTAATAAAGACTATTTTGTTTTCAAAAACATTCCCAAACATTACTATATTTGATTATGTTGAAAATAAAATGATATTATACATAATATAGTGAGAAGTTTGTTTCCTAATTAAATTTCTCCAGTTTAATAATCAATAAGGTATTTTAGCCTTATTTGAATAAATTCAAAAAATGTAAAGTTAATAAGTAAAAATTATTTAGTAAAATGAAATATGTCCAGTTCCTTCACAAAAACAAATTTTATTTTTCATGCTGAGCGCTTACGGTAGTTCCTGCTACCATCCTCAGAGCTATAATGAGTTCAGCTTCACTGCTGTGAAGTTAGTGTGAGTGAGCCCTCAGCAGTGAAGCTGAACTCATTATAGCTCTGAGGATGGTAGCAGGAGCTACCGTAAGCGCTCAGCATGAAAAATAAAATTTGTTTTTGTGAAGGAACTGGATGTATTTCATTCTACTAAAGATCTTCCTTCTCTGCCAGCAACCTCAAAGTACTTTTGTAAAAATTATTTCTTTTTTTATTTGATTTTAAGAGCCCAAAACTAGGCGATTTACTCTACTAAACTTATTGGATGCAAGCAAAATTGTTATAAATTTTAAGAAAATTAATTGGGAAGTTATTATTGTAATTAAATAGCAAAAATAAGGGGGATTTTTATTGAAAATTATGATTGAATTTGTTTTTCTTCTAGTTTTATGAGGATGGCCCTGAGGCTGAAACGTAAAAAAATGTAAAAAAATAATAAACAATAAATAAATATGGTTGAGGTGAAGATCTTATACAAGTAAGACAAGTATATATATGTATATATATAGGGGAAGGTGTTGTACCTTTGACCACTTTGCAAAATTGAATTTTTTTTGGCTTGAATATTAAAGCTAAATTCTTTTTTTTTTATTTCATTGTAATTAGCATTCTATTGCTTATCATATTTAATTTTTTCAAAGTTCTAGCTTTACATTTAATATTTTTTATTAATTTTTAAAAAAATAATCGTACAGAGGTCAAAGGTACAACATGTAGTTGTACCTTTGACCATGGGGTGTTGTACCTCTGACCACGTAAAAACAACACAGCAGTGCAGAAAAAAAATTGTATTCAGTAATATTGTAATTAATTGTAAGTTTAATAAATTCAGGACAAGGATGTAAACATAATAAAAAAAAACTATTATTGATATTTTGTTATGCTTAATATGCTGAAAAATCCAGTCCAATTGATAAACGTTTTAACTGTTAAGCAGATCCACAAGCAATGGTAGGGTACGGGAGTTTAGCCACAATGTCTTCAACATGAATATCATACTAATTTTCATCTTCTCTCGTAAACTTGTCACTTAAAGTTTGTTTTTTCAAATATTGGATCTAAGACATTGGACATTTAATACCACAAACCTCTGCGACTAAATATGCAATAGTCTTTTTACTTTTATTTTTAACAAGTATAAAATTTCCTTTTTCCCAATCATATTTTTAAATTGTTACTGGTCATCGACATAACTCACGACATTTATCAGACAGATCACCGTCAACTGTCATTAGAATAATTTTCTTTTTACTTTCCCACTTATTTTTGGAAGGGGTTTATTTGTATGTGGTGTCTTACGTTATGGTGGTGCTTTCGTTTTTCTTCACCTTCAATAATTAGCTTTTCAGGAATATCTGTCAAGATACGAGGTTTCCCTTTAGGCCGGGCCCTATTTGACATTTTCCTTGCCTGCGCTTTTCGATGAGGCCTTAATACTTCAAGCGGAACTATAAGGGGCTATAGGTTTGAACTGCTAAACTGAGAATTGATAAAGTCAGTTTGAACACATTTCATTTATTATTTTTTTAACATTCTTTGAACAATTAAAGCAACCAATATTAAGTATTTTTTTAAAATATGCAGCAGAAGAACATAAAAGTTGAAATATGAAAAAATTACTCAGGTGTATTGTACCTTCGACCTGGTCAAAGGAACAACACCTAGTCGTGGTCAGAGGTACAACACCCTGGTAGTGCAAATTAAAAAGGATGCTAAAAATTTTAGGGTTAAGATAAATCAATTTCAGAAGCTACGCCATGTTTCTTATTGTAATAGCTACTTTGTCAAATGATTTCCATCTAAAAAGACATAATACAAAAAATATAATGAGGCAAAACGTCATCAATAAATAACTTGCATTTTTATTATAGAAATGGATAAGTATTTTTTGCAAGAATCCTCTTTGACTTGAATAATCCAAAGTAGGTTACACAAGCCCTCTAGTGAAAGAGCTATACACTAATTACATCAAATGTTGCTACATGCCGCCACAGCCTCAGTGGTCAAAGGTACAATATGGTCAGAGGTACAACACCTTTCCCTATATATATAAATATAAATATATATATATATATATATATATATATATATATATATATATATATATATATACATATACACAGACAGCAAGACGACCTTACAAAAACTGACTAATCGTTCGATACATGACTCTCTAACAGAAGAAATACGAAAACATGTGACAGAAATACAAAACATTAACATAAACATATATTTTAAGTGGATAAGAGGACACTCTAAAATTTATGGGGAACGAATTAGCTGATAAAGTGGCTAAAGCTGCTGCAAAAAGTCCCCAGTTACCAGTTTGTTATGATAAGATATCGAAAAAACACTTAAAATATATGTTACAAACTAAGACTATACAAACTTGGGACAAACCGCTGGACAAATACTAACAAAGGGACACACTTAAAGCTATTCATACCGCAAATTCTAACATATTTAACAAAAAAACAAACTATGACTGATTTTTACACAACACAACTTATCACAGGACAGGGATCAATAAACTCATACTTACACCGTTTCAAAATCACAAACAGAAACACTTGTCCATGCGACTTTCTTATGGAACAAACTTACCAACACTTAGTATACGACTGTCGACTACTAATACAGGAACAGACAAAATTAAAAATGACAATTATGAAACAAAACGGAGTCTGTCCGTCACCAGAACAAACTCTGTTTATGTGCCATAATAAGGCGTTAAGAGAATTTGCTGAGCAGCTTTACATGGCAATGGGAAGATTGAATGCCTATTACAAATAAAATGTGGTATTAAACATTTTATGTGGTAGTACTAAAATTTAATTTTTCTAATTTTAAATATTGTTGATTATTCATTTATTCTTTATTTTTTATTTTTTTTAGTTTTTAATGGTGCATCAACTATTAGGCTATTAGCGCCGGGCTATCTACAGGTTACCACCCTTTTCTAATGCCAACAGCACATGGTCAATCACCCATTCAGGTACTGACCACGCCCAATGTTGCTTAACTTTGGTGATCTATGGGAACCGGTGCATTCAACATGGCTATGGCCGTTGGCTTTATTCTTTATTATTCATGTTTTTTGTTTTCCTTCATTTTTATATTCTGTTCTTTTGTTAATTTGTCTCCATTTGTATTATTTTGTGTAGTTATAATTTGTAAACTTTTAAATTTTAACTAAAACTAATAATATGTTTTAAAAAAACAAAATATGTTAATATACAAATGCAAATGATATGCTGTTTATTGCCTGAGACTTGCAGAAAAAAAAAATAAATAAATAAAAAAAACTAGTCGACATGAATAAAATGATGTAAAAGAAGTGTTGAAGCAATTTTTTGACCTATAAGGCCTTATTAAAAGAAGAGGAAAAATACATGTGGAGGAGGATATATATATATATATATATATATATATATATATATATATATATATATATATTTATATATGTATATATATTTATATATGTATATCTATTTTTTTTTTTTTTTTTATTTGTTTCCTCCTTACAGTAACCCTGCAAGGAGGGAGTTTATTTTTGCCATTTTTGTCTCATGCAATAAACAGCATATCACTTGCATTTGTATATTCACATATTTTGTTTTTTAAAACATATTATTAGTTTTAGTTAAAATTTAAAAGTTTACAAATTATAACTACACAAAATACTACAAATGGAGAAAAATTAGCAAAAGAACAGAATATAAAAATGAAGTAAAACAAAAATATGAATAATAAAGAATGAATGAATAAACAACAATATTTAAAATTAGAAAAATTAAATTTTAGTACTACCACATAAAATGTTTAATACCACATTTTATTTGTAATAGGCATTCAATCTTCCCATTGCCATGTAAAGCTGCTCAGCAAATTCTCAACTAGTCGAGCAAAGCTGCTCAAAAAAAAAACTAGTCGACATGAATAGATAGACATATAGATACACACATGCATGTGTATAAAAAGGGGGACAGCTCTTGAAGAATAAATAACTAACCTGCTAGGAAGCCATGACCAGCACATATTTCTCTACATTCCTGGATTCCATCCTGAGCTAGCCAGCCGGACAGAGGTTTCAGAGCACTGGATATCGCATGCATTTCAGCTTCCAACTCAGCCTTTCTTTAAAAATTGAATTTAGATTTTAAAATTGAAAAAAAAAAATTCAAAAACAAACTTTAGTATGAGAGTTATTAGGTATTATTTTGATTTAAGGCTATAAGAAAAGGAATTAGGATAGGCTGAACTCTAAAATGACCATTCTTGCCTACCCACTTCCTTAAGAAATAATCAGTAATATTCAGCGCATAGCACTTTCGAGCCTAGGCCCCATTTTCAGTGCTATGACACTAAATCAATTAATACAAATATTCAAGAAAGTTAAGAATAGAACAATAAATATATCATTTTTATTTTTTAAATTTGTATATAAAATGGTTATATTAAACACATTGCTCAGCAATGTAACATCATCTAACCATCTTGTGAAAAATTTTCATAGTTTGTAAGCGCAGCTCCTGCAGGACTGAAAATTTAATTCTATTTTTTATGGTAATCAAATTATTTTTGTGATAATTTATCGTCATAATTATTCTCATTCATAGAGAGTAAAATAATTTATTAGAATTATACCTTCCAAGTAATTCAATGATAAGCATAGGGCAAGGATAGAAATGAAAAATTAAACAATAAACATATTCACAAGAATGGTTTTTGTACTTGCCTCTCATCCTGTTTTGATTGAAGACGAATGAATAAAAGTGCAAATTCTTCAAAAATATAAGTGCTATAGCATTTCAGAGCATATACTGATGCAATGTGTGGGAAAAGGCGCCATTGCTTTGAAAAAATAAACAAAATGAGAATAAATCATAGAAGCGATTAATAATATACTTAAAGTAAGTTTGAAGTTTAATAAGGATACAAATTTGAGAGTGAGCTCAGTAAATAATGAAGAAATTGATTAAAATCTTTTTGGTTAATTATTTATTTTTATTTAAATTTTAACGTCCATTTATTACACAGGCACAGGAGTCTTTTTCACCCCATCATATCAGGTTTGAGAGCAAGTGAAGGTCAAATTTAGTATGAAATCATTCACCAAGAAATAAATAGAGCTTTCGTGGTTTTGAGGGTCGCTGAATTCGAATCCGGGGTCTGTTTCACCCCATCAGCACAAAATCAAGGTCATTTCAAGGAAAAATATATCTATTTTGCAAAAAAAAAAAAAAAAAAAAAAAAAAAAAAAAAAAAATTAACTACAGATTCATTTCTTGCAAAATAAACATATTTGTCCTCGAAATTACTTTGATTTTACACCAATGTGCTGAAACAGACCTCGGATTCAAATCCAGCAACCCTCAAAACCATGGAAGCTCTAGTTATCTCTTCTTTAACGACTTCATGACTTGATGGGGTGAAACGGACTCCGGTTTCGGATTTAGCGTGTCGAAATACATAAGTGGGAAAAATATAACACATCAAGTGATGACTCACAGAAATATTGGAACACTTGGAAAGTGCTTGAGTGTACATCTCCTTCATGTGCAATTAACGAGATTTTGTACTGTTTGAGTTGTTAATTATGAATGTCTAAATCAGCTTAGTTAGTACTGTTGTTTCTGATGCATCATGGGACAAAGAAGTAATATTATCATGATCGAACAAGGAAAAATAGTGATATCCTTTCACCACCGAAAAAGGAGTCTACAGCAGTTAGTAAACTTAAGTAAAATTACAGAAAGGGAATATACAAAAAAGATTTAGACATGATAAATAGTTGCTTCCATTCCACAGAAAGGACATACACAGCTACTGAGTGACAAAGAAGTGCTGTACAAGATAAAGAGAGTTTGAGATGATACAAAGTAGAAAACTAAGATATTCCTAAACTTTTGGAAGGAAGTAGCTCTTGAAACAATACAAAGAGTTTTGAGAAAAAAAGGTTTCCACGGAAGAGTTGCACGGAAAAAAGGCTTTTTTAGCAAGGCTAAAACGAATACATTTTACTGAAGAATATTTGAAATAAAATTTCAATAATTGTAATGACGTTCTTTTAGTGAATAGTATACATTTAATGTTTTCAGAAGTGATAGAATAATTATGGTGTGGAGGAAAGTGAATAAAAAACTTGAAAAGAGGAATTTACAACCTACAGTAATATATGGAGGTGGAGTCTTGGTGGTGTATGGTGGCCTCAAAAGTACATGAGTTAATTTATTGACTTAATTAATGGATAAAAAGCTGTATTGTGATATTTCAAAGAGAATTTAAAGAAAAGGGTGCTGAAGTTGGAAATATTACGCAGTATCAAATTTTATCAGGATAATGACCCGAAACATATTGTTCCAGAATGGCTATTTTAAAATTGCCTCAAGTTACTGAAAACTAATTCACAAACTACAGAAATAAACCCCATTGAAAATTTGTGGCAGCATCTATTTAATAAGTTGAGTAAACGTCAGATTACTAATAACAAACAGGCATTATTGGAAGAATCATGCAAGATTACCCATGATTATACAAATAAATTTTTGTAATCTCTACCAAATTGTTTAAGGTATCTTTTACAACAAAAATTACTGCCACTGAAATATTAATAGTATAATGTAATCAATTCACAAACATTATATTCTGAAGTGTCCGATATTTGTGTGATTTATCACCTGATTTGTTATATTATTTTTTCCTCAATAGATAAAGCTTAAACTATTTTTATGATACACAATGCTTATTTATCTTTATAACATTCATTCTGTCAACTATTAAATTTATCATTTGCTGATCCTATTTTGTATTAATTCCATAAGTGACCCAATGTTAATGAGACTCACTAAATATCTAATATTAAATTTAAAAAATATCATTTAATTCTAAGTATTTAAATCATTTTAAGTGTCCTTACTTAAAAAATAGATTTTAAATTAAAACAAAATTCTGTGTAGAGCCAAAGTTACGAATGCTGGGGTAATTTGAAACGATAAATGTGCTGTACCGTAGTTGCCTGAGAGCGGATGTAGATGGTGGTAGCTCGGAAGGGGATAGAAAATGCAGCCTAGCCTTAAATGTAAAGTCGGCTCAAGTACTATAGAGTTTATGATTGTTCCAAAAATACCAGAAACAGGGAAAGTGTGGTATTTATGTTTCTAGAAGTACTGATAAGTTGGTCATAGTGTAAAAATATTTAATTTATAAACTTTAACCAATGTGTTATCGATTAATCTTTTTAATCAACTAGTCAGTCAGAGTGAACTTTCAGTAATTTCTGTTTCCCCAAATTTCCTTTATTGGACCATTAACCGTGGGTACACTAGCTAGTGAGAAATGAATAGAAGTTCTAGTACAGTTAATAATAATAAATACACATGTATTCTAAACATAATTTGTTTTGGCTTTGTGATTAAAACTGAAAACAAACTACAACAAAGAGCCATGAAACAAATTAATCTAAAATTATTTAAAATCTAAAAAAAAAAAAAAAAAAAAAAAAAAAAAAAAAAAAAAAAAAAAAAAAAAAAAGAAAGAAGAGGAACAATTACAATCAATGGATATTCAATAACAGGAATTTCCTCATCATTTTTGGGGCCGAATTGTTTCCTAACTCCAGAATATCTTGTTGCTATGACCACAGCATGTGTAAGATACTGTGTAGCCACTGAAGCATTACCAATTCGCCCGGCAGAAAGAATGCCAAGAGAACTTCCTGCAGGGTGTGACAAAGGAAACTGAATAAATCATTAACAGAAAAAAAGAATATTATTGGAGTAAAAATATATTTAAATTGAAAATACCTGAACAAAGAGTACAAAATTCATGTGAGGAAATGAGTTGAAAAACGTTTTATTTTTATTACACTATTGTGTCTCTCCTGTCTCGTCAAAAAGTGTAAATGTGTTAGCCATGAATGGCCAATTCTTAATAATATAACTCATTCTCTTCTGTGTTAATTGAAATAATAGTTCAAAAGGAATTTACTGTTATAATAACCAAAATGATAATGCGGAGGCCCGGTGGCCATGTGTGCTTTCCGTGCCTAAGTTTGTGGGTTTGATTCCACTAGGAGTCATGGATTTTCATTCGAACAAAGAAAAAGCATCAGCCCTAACCTGGGAGTGGTAACCTCAAGAAACACCAAAAATCTTTCTTATGTATAAGAAAGCGTTAAAATTTAAATAAATGATAATCCTGTTAATATTAATCATTATGATTAAATTACAAGCAATGTTGTTACCTAATTTTTTTTTAGGATCTTTAAAAGGTGTCTCATATTTGCCTTCAGCTGAAATGTTTCCAGTTCTACTTAAAAGATTTTCTCTAGGAATTCGATAGTCACTGAAAATCATGAATCTAAAAAAATAATAAATAAAATGAAGCTTTTTGTCAAATTCAAAAATATTTGGAATTATATAAGTATTCTTTTTTTTTTTTTTTTTTTTTTTTTTTTTTTTTTTTTTATTAATATTACTTATGTAGGTTTGAATCACTGTAAAAAGCATATTTAGAAATAGCACTAACCCATTATCGACACCATTAATAGCCAATTTTAATCCCATATCACCAATCGTAATTCCAGGGTAGACATCCATTGAAATGGGATCTCTTATAGGGACAATAAATGCATGAATCCCACGGCTTATTCCATCTGGTGTTATCAACTGCGCAAAGACTGTGGCATGAGTTGCGGTCTTACCTGAAATGAACATATGTCTGGGTTATGAATAATAATAACATCGTTGATACACCGTTAAATAAATAAAAAAAATAACATTATTTAGTTATTTATTGTCTCTATCTTGCAATAAATTAATTAGGTTTAGTCTCTATCTAAAAATGGCAACCATTTATCGGGGGAAAAATTGAAAATTTATGGATTACCTAAATTTCCGGACCAACATTTTGCTGCTTCAAAGTCAGTCGTATGAAGTTGAAATTCTTTTGTCTCAGGAATATAAGTAGCAGTAGTTCGTATTGCTTTCACGTTTGAACCATGAGCAATCTCAGTTAATGCCAAACATCCCACAAACTAAAACACACCTATTGTATTAAAAAATGATAATCTATTTTTTTTTCTAATTATGTTCTCTTAAATACCTTGGATCCTGGATCAGAAAATTCATTCAAAAGCATATAATGATCTTCTGTTCCTAATGCCAGTAATGCAGATTGCATGTTACGGTAAGCAAGAAAATATTTCAGGCAAAGAGATGGGCAGTAAGCTAACACAGCCATATCCATGGCTAAAATCTGGAAGGAATCAATTAAAATAATTATGTGGCATCATAAGCAGAAGTTTGTCTGATAGTGTCAAGAATAATTCATTTTAAGTAGACAAGTTCAGGAGATTAAAAAGAGCAGGAAGATTTTTTTTTTTTTTTTTTTTTTATGCCAAATCTAGATCCATGGCTATTAGTGCCAGGCTATCTACAGGTTGCCACCCTTTCGAAACATACATGGTGGAGCTGGGAATGTTTTCAGCGAGCCTATAACACAACCACCAGAAAAGTCCGACTCCCATGAACTGTGTCATCTTAGCACGTTTCCGTTCTTATCCCTAGAGTCATTTGGGAAGCATTGAATAAAAACAGCTAATATTTTGTCTTAATATTTGACAAAAAATGTAAACACTTGTAAAAATGTCTAATGATGTAAAAATTGATTCTCATTTTTATCCATGTAAAACATAATTCTCAGTCATTTTATTTATATCCATATCCATTACTGTTTGCAGCCCTGAAGATGGCTTGTAATTCAAGCCGAAACATTGAGAAATAAATATTACACATTTTAGTTATAAAATTTAGTTTTATTTAACAAATGATCAACCCCCGATAATCTACACCTTCTCATATTATAAATGAATTCAAAGGGATAAACTTACCTTTCTTACATCGCTTAATGCATCATCATCAGGTAAAATATTCCACTGTTTTAACCTTTTCATTCTCAATGTTGCTAACATTCTCTGTTCTTGTAAGCTTTGATATCCTATTTTCCTTTGAAATAAATGATCATTCTGCATTTTTTCCCATAAAAGATACTGAAACAATAGTTTTAATATCTTAATGTGATGAATTTTAAAGAACTTTTATTTAAATAAATCGGAACTAATGAGCTCTGGTGTAATTTGTTAGGCCTTTCCAACAAAAGGCTGAAATATACACCATGCCTCACAAGTATAGGCCATAATTGAAATATTAAACAAAAATGATACCAGGAAATTGCAAAGAACCAAATTAGTAGCTAAACTCAAATGTCTTCTACTTACTCTAGTCCCCACGTTTTTAAAAAGAATGAACATAAAGAAATAAGCATAGTCAAGGGATGGTTTCAATTTGGATAGGAGAAAAAAAACGTCAGATCTTGATGGTTAAATGTTGCCACAACATTTAAACATGGTCACCTAAATGTCATCTTGGTCTTCCTCCTCCCTAGGCATTTTTTAGTGATGAAGAAGGCTGCCAAAGTGCAGCCGAAACGCCCAATATAGATTTTTGCCTGAAGTTTTTTCTCCTAAACAACTTAAGCTGAATCCCAAACATCCCTTGATTTCGCATCACCTCAATGGCTAAAAATCTCCATCTCATTATAAAGAAATAAGGACATAGAAAATACATTTGACTTGCCTTTTTTTTTTAATAATAACAAATATTTATTGGATGGGTTACTACTCCTCTCTAGCCAGCATAATTAATTATTTTACTGTAAACATTGTAATTACTCCAAAAAAATATACTCGCTGAGCTTTAGATGGATGCTTTAAAAAAATTATTTCTCACTAGCAAACCAATAACAATAAAAATTTTTAAAACCACAAGCCTGAGATGTAATATTAAGCACACAAAACACTTCTAACCCAAAATATTTCATTGCCCAAGAAAAAAAAAGTATACCAAATATTTGTTATGTCAATAAATAAGTATTATTGTGAATTTCAGACTAATGCTCTTTCAGAATAAATTGATATTATTTATTTAGAAATCTGCTCCATAACAATGGTGATTCGCAGGTAATCAAGTATCTGCATTGGACATAATTAGGAAAATGAAAATTGCAAATATAATACGTTCTTTCTCGAGCAGAAAATATGTCCAGTAAAAGTTAAATTATTATAACAAAATGAATGAATAAATTAATATCAAATTTAAAAAAAAAAGAAAAGTAAATGTTAATGTTTTGACTAGTACAATAATGGCAGTGATGTCTATAATAATAAATATTTAAAAAATGAGTGTTTTCATTCTAAAGTACAAGGTAAGCAAGCTACTTGATTATTTCTTGGCTAATCCTTTTATATACAAGGACGATGTTGTGTCATAAAGACTATTGAAAATGAAAGTTTAGGTACAAGAAATTAAAAAAAATGGTGTTTAACCTCCTGTCAATGTGTAAAAAATGTTGACTAAAAATTATTTGATTTACACCTCATTTACTTTTTCTTACAATTTAGGGGTTTAGTATGATGCCAAGTGACATCACACTAAACTTTATGTCATTGTATTTTTTTTTATTACAATAAAGTTTAATGATCATTTATTTTTATTAGTGACATAGTTCAGAAGTTAGAAGTTATGTTAGAACTATAAGTAGTTCAGTAGTTTTTTGGAAAAAAGGAAGGTTTATTATAGATTTTGGTAGTATTAAAATGTTTAAGAATCGTTGGAAATACTGAATTTAATAATGAATACAATATATAATAAATAATACAATGTAAGTCATTTGTGTTGTAATGGTAATTGTAGATTTTGATGTTCGTAGTTGGTGGCATTCTGTTAGTATGTGTTTCACTGTTTTCTATCCTAATGTACTGTGGCTAATTCTAAGTCTAGTGAGTAACATTTCTTCTATTCGATTTTGTTTGTGACTGGTAGGCGATTCAGTGATGTTTTATGTGTCTCTTGATAAAAATTGCTTGAATACTGACCACCAACAAAATCATTATATTAGACCCTGATTAAAAGTAAAACTTTTCATGTTATAAAATAATTCTTACTTTAAATTTTAATATTTCTTCAACTTCAATGGTAACTGCCATTTTTTTCCAATTAAAAGATGCAGATCTTCTGTACCTGTCAAGTGGTCCATTTGGCAAATCCTTCAAGAAATTCATTCTTATCACAAAGAATTGCAACCCAGAACTGACGACTTCAATTTCCTTATTGCCCCCAGAAATAAATATTAAAACGGCCTAATGGTTATTCATTGTAGGTATTGGTCAGCACTTTTAAGAAACTTAATTAATGAGGAGACTCATTGTTTGGCTAAAAATTCAGAAAGGCCTGTTTCATTTTAAGGAAAATAAAAATAAAATATTTTCACAGAGAGCCATATGTAAAGACACAGTTAGTATTTCAAAATCTTAATTTATAAGCTGTTGTAAAACTGGCCATTGTTATTAAATATATATCCTACCATTTACAATTCAAAGGTGTTCTTTGAATGTCTACATATTAAATGAGTGCCTGATATAAATGCATGAATTTGTTAAGTGAATATTTGTCATTGTATAATTAAATAATTACCTACAAGAGTAGTTATGGCATTTATTTAAAAAAAACAAAAAAACAAAAAAAAAAAAACATATCACTTTCTACATCAACTAAGAAACTCTTTAACATGCTAGAATATTCTAGCTATAATGCCAGAATATTTGTAATAGAATATAAATTAAGCATAAAAATAGAATTAACATTTAATAATCAATTCCCTACTAGCAATGCAAGTAGAAAAACAGAGAGAGTAGTTTGTTTCCTTATTTCTGGGCGTTAGGATCATTTTAATGGCAAATATCTTGTTTTTCTATGATATTTCATTCCTACAGGTAATTACATTAGCATTCTCTCTGCACATTACTTGTGTACATGTATTCAAGAACAAAATGAGTTTCTAAATTTAAGTTTCCAAGGAAAATATCGAGAATTTTAAAAGCATAATATTGAGAATTATATTTCAAGTTACACAAGGATAGGCATTACTATATAGAAATACTCAAAGATGTTACAGTTCCTTCAAGCCAAACGTTGTTTTAAAACTAATTTATCCTGAGTGTCATAAACTGCACATAGGAAAATTCACTCTAACATGACTATTAATTCAACAGTTTCACGCCATAGGTTCATTATCAATAATTAAAAATGTAAGGGCCTAACAAAGTTATTAATTTCTGAAGAGATAATTTCCACAATACACTAAAAAATCCTAATTTCAATCTGTAAATGATTTGCCTGTTATATATGAATGATGAATCAATGCTTACAAATGATTTATGTAAAATTAAAAAAAAAAATGTTACATACCTACCTGGAATATTCTAATCGTCTCATCTACAAGACCAGATAGGACATCAAAGGTATAATAAAAAATAAATTAGGAGTCACTATTTTTTTATTATAAAAAATACAGTAATAATTACTTGTAATAAAAAATTATCATATAATTCATAACTTTTACATCTCATTTTAAAAATAAATACAAATTTAAGATTTTTATGTGACACTATATCTGTTGAATAAGTAAATAAGGGAGCAACCTTATTCTTGATATTTCTCTATTTATCTTTAATAAATTAAAACTACTCAATAACTTACTTTTAATAATATTTTGTTTTGACACCGATTTTTCAACGGATATTTCTCAATCCATAATTATAATTGATGAGAGAAAACAACCTAAGCTTAAAAAATATTTAAAAAGTATAGATTCTTTACAATAGACAGTATATAAATATATAAAAATTAATTCTTACACAGCCTTAGAATTAACGGAATCACCAAAGAAACATTTTAGAGATAATCTTAATATAGAAGACCATCTAATCAAAAAATATATTAATCTCTATTAAATAAAAATAAGGGTATGCTTACTTTGAGCAAACTTTTACTTACAATTAAAACAAGAAACGTGGCATTAAGGAATGAAAGAATTTATGTACCATATGAAAACAACTTTTCCCAAAACTTCTAACATTTCAACAATGTACAGTTTTCTTCAAAATGTTTCTCTTAAAAATCTCTTAATATTATTTCAATTCTCCAGAAAGCCACTAAATGTGCAGACAAGATGGTTTTGATATGAATAATTGAAACCACTCCTTCATTATATAGCAGCATTCGTAAATATAAATAAGAGGGTGAGGAATGTGGAAGTTAAGCAGTGTTGCCCAACATTTTTCTTCGTAGCAGTTATGGCAAAAATTAAATTCCTTACATTTAATTTCATTAGATGGACTTTTAAAGCTGTACATTTTTTTTAGATTTAAATAATATCCTCACCAGTTCTATTTTATTATTTTCCCATTATAAATACATTTTAAAATATTCATTATGAACAGAAGATATAAATATCTTCTGTCATATGGCATTAAATCCATCATATCCTTGTATTTGTGTGATTTAATAGTCAAACCTAAAATAATTGGACCCTCCACCAATTTGTAACTCATGCAATGTACTGCTCACTGTGAAGCACATCTGACTTATTGCAGGGCTTAGGGTGGGTTTACACTTGCTAGTTATTGCAGGAAATTTATATCAGACAGAAATTGCGACTAGTGTAAACCATGAGCAATTTATGTCTGAGATATATATTTCTATCACGAACTATAAGTGTCGACACTTCTATACCACCAGGTGTAAACACAGATTTTTACAAGAAGAATTTAATTTCAGAGGTAAATATCTTGGCTACTAGCTGTATTGTCGACACTTCTATACCAACAGATGTAGACACTGATTATTTGTGCTTTTGGTGAATTTATCGCAAATTAGAACAAATCCAGAACTGTCCTATACATATCCATGACATAAATGTCTAGCTATTTCTGTCAGTATGTAAACCTTCAAGAGAATATCTATCCGACACCTGACATATATTTCCTGCGAGAAGTGTCAGATGTAAACGCACCCTTATGAGCAACTGAAAGAGCAACACCAACTATCAGATTCCTTAGATCAAAATCTAGGAGATCATAACAACCAAGTGGAGCGGCTTTTTGAATTTTTAAGGGCTGCCAAATTGAGAGCTTAAATCTAGATTGAACATACAGAACTGAAATACTCATTTGTTTATTTTATTTATTTATTTATAATTTTTATAAATTATTTTATTTATTTTTTATTATTTTTCTTCGCATATTTTTATTTTTTTTGTTTGACAAGCAATTGAGCATTTCTCTTTTGTTGTTTGAACTAAATGTGGGCAAATAAAACAATTATTAATAGCAATTCAATCAGAATTACAGATTAATACTTATTCTAAACATTGCAATGAAAATGACCATCTAAAGGAATGGAGTTAATGGCCTTAAGGATTGACACACCATTACAAAAAAAAAAAAAATAAATAAAAAAAAAAAATAAATAAATAAAACTATCATAGACTTCAATTTCAAAATAAACAAATTTGCAATAACATTAATAGCTAAAACTTCCATCCCTCAAATATGAGTAAATCTGGATTATTTTAACTGTTAATTATTTACACACAGAAAGATCAATAATCTATATCTTCGTCTTTTTTTTTCAAAAGTGAGCTTACCCTATTTTCAAAATAAATTGCGGTATGTACTAAATTTAATACACTTCTGAGAAATAAAAAGATGAAATTAAAGGTAAGGATTACTTGGAAACTTATATAACTTAGAAAAGTTTGATTAAAAATTGGAATCTGGTTAAAATAATTGGGTATTTCTAACCTTAACTCATCCCTCTTGATCTTCTTATTTTCAACCCCTAAAACGATTACAGTTTAGATTTTGCAGAGCTAAAATCTTGAATCCAATGGGGTTTTTCAAAAGTTCCGGGAGTCTGGGTAAATGCTGATTGAAGATGTTGGTATATCTGTAGAAAGTAAAAAGCATTCAAAAATTTAAATTTCCACTTCAATATCACTTATATAGTATTATACTAATTTTCATATTTCTTACTTTTCCATCTGCATAGCCAAGGGGAGAATTGAGTATGAAATCCGGAGGTGCTAAGGCATCCACTAAAGCCACAGCATCGGGTTTCAACTTTTCACATAAATGTACAATCCCATCTTTTAGGATTGTTGATTCCAGGCTTGTAGAAATGAAGCCTCCTGAAATAAGGGAAGAGAAAAAAAAAACTGTAAATATTGTAAGATAATTTAATTTCAAGTGACATAGTTTAAGCTTACTACCATATTTAATATTTTTAGGACATTACAAAGGAGTGAACGAATTTTTGAAGAATATCTTTAAATCTTTATCAATTCTACCTGCAAGATACTGAACATTACTTCCCACAAAAATGTTTTTATTTTTTTTGTTTTGTTTTTTCGACATCTAGGCCATTAGCGCCGATATCCAGGGTGCAGTGAGGAATCTTTCCGAGCCGTGAGGTGAGAAAATTCCTGCTGCAGGTGGGGATCGAACCCACCATCTCCCGCGTATGAATCTAAGGCGTCAGCCACTAGATAGCGCCCACAACTGTTCACAAAACTTTGTATATAGCATTCGCATAAAAAATTATTTGACCGGCCCCTGAAATAATAAATATTCCTCCTGCAGGCGGGACTCGAACCCCCATCTCTCTCATAAGCATCCAAGATGTTAGCCACTAGACCAGTTTTTTTTTTGTTTTTTTTTAAGTATGTTTTATTGCCCACCACTAGTTTTGAGGTATTTAAAAGTAGCAAATTTGAGATATACAACCTGTTTGTAAATTGGCAGAATGTAGATACAAATGCTCAAAAGCAAATGACAAATAAAGAAGAATGTTTTCAGTTTTGTAATCAGGAGGGAAAAAGTACACCAACCGTATATAAAAAAGTATATGTTAAAAAGTGGGCCTCTTCAAACATTTTCCAAAAATAAATAGTGATTTTTGATCAATTATAAATAAATTAGAAGGAAGAAAACTACCTTCAAATAGAGTGCCTAGGTGTTTTTCTATACTCCAAGCTCCGTACAAGGATACTAGTTTTGAAAGAACGTCCCTGATACTTTTGTCATCTTGAGAAGAAGTGAAGCTCATAAATTGTTTCAAAATATTAATCTAGAATAAAAATTATTAACTGCTTATATTAACAAATCAAAATAAATATCAACAAATATGGAAGTTTTAAACGTAGGTAGTTTTTAAATGATGAATAATATAAAAAACATTGTATGATACAAACCAAGTTTAACTAAAAAATATTTGTAAGTTATTAAGTGGCCCAGATCCAAAAGAGGAAAGCTTCAATCCATTGAACTATTGGGCTAAAAAGCTTTTCCAGTGAAATCTAAATCATTCTCTTTTTTATTTACGCAAATTTTAAAATAAATCTTGACCAGTTAGTCTATCTTAAATACTAGCATTCTCATCAGTAAGAGAACACACTTAAAACAAAAAGTTAAAAATAATTATTTAATTATTTTTTAATCACATTGTATAGACATTGTGCGATGAAGAGCATTTCAAAAGCTGGGATTCAGAAAAGACCTGAATCATGATCGGAGCAACAAAGAAGATGAAGCAAGTGTCATAGAAAAAATATCTCAATGACATGCCCAGCTTAAAAAGGGAAGGAATTTGTAGGAATATTTCAAGAACTAACTAGATTATATAAAATAGTAACAAGAGGAAATGTAATAAGAAGATAATGTTAAGCTCCACACACCTGCCAAAACAGAAGTATTATATCTCTCAAAGGGGAAATTTATGGTTTGTCCACACCTAGAGGATTAATCGAGGTACACATCTTGGGGTAGCTTTACTACGTAATTTTTTGGGTAGGAGTTAAGTTATAGAACAAAGTTACAGATATCGCCTTTAAAATGGGTTAACTCCTTTCCCTAAGTTAGAAAACCTTTAAAAAATGTACCTGCAAGACTATGAGCGCAAAAACCTAAGTCCTATTAGTATTTTTCATTAGTTTACTCTCTACAGTAATTTATTTTGTCTTGCATGATCCAATACTCAATATATATAACATTTATTTTATACAGTTTTGTCATGCACCTTTTTCTTATATAATATATTGTTTTAATTAATAATAAAAAAATTTATTTTTTATAATTAAAATACGTTACGCCTCTACGTTGGGAGCCAAAATTGGAAAACTGAACTGCACGTATGAGACTAGCTCTTCCATTTTAACTCAACTGCACGTATGAGACTAGATCTTCCATCCAACTCAACTGCTTTTAACAGACTGAACTAACTTTCATGGCGGGAGCGTCCTACCGGTATCCAATGCTACCTGTATAGACTGCTAGACAAATATAACAAATAATATTTGCTTATCCCAGCAATGAATCCAACATATCAATGAGCTTTGTGATTATCTTCAGAATTTTCTGTGTTAATTTTAAAACTTTTAAATATGTAATGTAAAATATCATTACATTTGCACTTCTGTCAAAAAAAAAAAATAATAATAATAATAAAACAATTAATGCTCGGTTTTAAAAGAATAAAAAATGGAATTCAAAATTTAAATTTGGTTATCGATAGTAGAACTATTGGCCAGCCTGTTATTATTTATTCAAATTTTCAATAACTTATTTTGTTGCATAATTTTTATTCATTATCATTTCTCAATTTGAATTTGAATTTTTCATTGTTCATTTTTAAACATTATCATTATCAAAACTATCTTATCCTAAAGTAATATGATTATTAAATTTATGTTAAATTTTTAAATATTATTATTATCAATTAAATCTTATACTAAGCTAATTTTTGTTATTTATAAATGCTTAACTAGTACTAAATTTAAAAATTTTCCTGGATCCACTATTTATCATTAATATTTTTTCTGCATCTGTCCGAATTATTTCTAAGGATTTGTTTTATTCTCTTTCGTGGTGGTCGATTTAATTTTGCAATTTTTACTATCCCATTTTGACATTGATACTCAAAAAGAAATTTTACTTTATTTCCAAATTTGATGTCCAAATTTTTCAGATGATTATTGTTCTTAACATTTTTATTCATTATATTCTTTTGATTATTACCATTATTATTACTCATTATTTTTAAATTAATTATATGATCATCAACTAATTTTTTAATAGTTATTTTGTTTCAAAATCTTTTCCATAACGTCTGTACTTATTTTATTTTTTAAATTATCATTAGTTATTTTATTTTTAATTATTTGATTTATTTTCTCATTTTTATCATTCAAATTACTCAATAATATTTCTTTACTTTTACCATCTTCATTCACTAAACAAACATACTCACTTTCATCTTTAGTTTCTACAAATATTTTATTTTCTTCAAATTTTTTATCATTAATACTACAATCATAATTCAAATTATCTTTCATTAATTCACTTAAATTATCATTACATTCAATTAAATTTTCATCATTTTTCTCATTATTTTTATTAAGAATGTCATCACATTTTTCATTGCATATCTGTACTATTTTGGAAATGTTTTCTTCGTGTTTAAAACAGTCATTTTTTATATCAGCAATATTTGTTGTGTTTATTTTTTGTTTTTAATCTAAATCATTAATAGAATTTTCTGTTTTTTTATCATGCCCATTTATACCTTGTTTTAGCAACTCGATTTTAATGTCTATATCTTTAGATATTTTCTTTTCAATGTTATCGAATGATGTTTTTAAATCGCTAATTTGGCTTAGTAACATTTGCAGGACCTCGCCCATAGTATTAGCCATTGGTTCCACATATTTTACTTCCTTTATTGGTTGTAGGAACTCGCTACTACCAACAGCCATCGGTCCTCGCATTGGATGACGTCATCACCAGACACGTTCTGGCTTCTATTCGAAATATTTAAAATATTATTTTCCGACATTTTAATTTCTTTATTACTACTTTACTTTGCCAACAAGTTGGACGCCAAAGTGTTATATTTTAAATAAAAAAATTTTTATAATAGCCACACGTTGATGTGCCAAAATGTTATAATAATATTATAAAATTTTATTTTTAATAATTTATTTATGTTACGCCTCTACATTGGGAGCCAAAAATGTTATAATTAAATAATAAAAATATAGGTAATATTCACAATGTTATAATTTAATTTAAAAAAATTTTTATTAAAATATTTGAATCAGAGAATTGCGCCATGTTGGCGCCAATATGTTATATTTTAAATAAAAATTTTATATATTTAATTTTAAAAAACTCTTTATCTCAGGGGTCGGGTTCGAGTCCAGTAAAGTAGAACAGAGATGATTTTAGATAATAAAAAAAAAAAACTCATGGATAAGCTACATCCAGGCATATGGATAAACAAGCATTACCTGATATAAAGCCAGCTTTGTATTAACTGCATATGACATGTGTATCTTGTATATGCATATGACATGTGTATCTTGTATATGCATATGACATGTGTATCTTGTATATGTATGTGACTGTATCTTCTTTTCAACTGAACTGCACGTATGAGACTAGCTCTTCCATTTTAACTCAACTGCACGTATGAGACTAGATCTTCCATCCAACTCAACAGCTTTTAACAGACTGAACTAACTTTAATGGCGGGAGCGTCCTACCGGTATCCAATGCTACCTGTATAGACTGCAAGACAAATATAACAAATAATATTTGCTTATCCCAGCAATGAATCCAACATATCAATGAGCTTTTTGATTATCTTCAGAATTTTCTGTGTTAATTTTAAAACTTTTAAATATGTAATGTAAAATATCATTACAATATTAATGATTTCATATTACATTGAAGAGATAATAAATAAGTTTAAAAAAAAATAAAAGCAATATAAATTCATTTTTTGTTATTTCAAACATCATTCTTACTTTCAACTGTTATTGGGTATCAATTGTCTTTAATTAATGATATTGCTTGTGATAATATATATATATATATATATATATATATATATATATATATATATATATATATATATATATATATATATAAATTTAAACCGCTGTTAATTTTGTAATCTATGGGTAGTGAAATGTGGACTTTTCTAGTCCGCACTGGTGGATTGTGCCTTAAGGTAGACGTCATAAGTGGGTTTCCTCCCAAAGGAGGGATGGAGGAAACACTAATTATTTAAAAAATAAGAATGTAACCAAATCTGGAAAAGTTTTTTTTTTTTTTTTTTTTTTTTTTTTTTTACACCAAAAATGCCAGTTTCATCAAGCATGAAATGCGATATTTAGAATAGGTTTCCACAATTTATTTATATTTAAAATAAAAACAGATCATTATTACCTCAGCATAAACAAGAGAAAGAGGTCTAGCATGATAAACTTGAATATCATTCTTGATGTAAAATTCATCTTTTTTAGTTTTCGAAAGTTCTAATGATTTATTGTATGTTTTCTGCAAAAGGTACAATACAAGCCACTCGTACATCTGAATTAAAGCTGTAAAATAATCAAATTGATAATTTGTTTTAATATTTTAATAACAATACCAATAATTTAGATACAAGGTAAAAACATATGGATAAATGAACCTATATTATTATTTCAATTATTATTAACTACGAATTTTAGGGCGGGTTATCTATAGGTTACCACCCTTTTCTAGCCAGGAAAGGGCTGATACCTTTTCTTTTTTCTAAAGATAAGCCACCACCCCATATTAGGAATTGAACCCATGACCCTTAGCCCAGAGTGTTAGTAACGCCTTAATGTTTAGATTGACTTTCAAAGATCTATCAAAGGAGAAAGTTGTCGTTCATAAGAGTAAAACTATATTTTTATATAAAAATGAGATTTTGTTTTAACCTTTGGCTTGAATTTCAAGCGTTAATGAGTAGTATATATGGATATTAAAAAACATTTAATATTTTGAAAAAGTTTTTAAACTGTCAGGGTTCGTAGTACATCTAAGCATTCTACCTTCTCTGGTTCAGCAACTTAAATGCTTATTGATGAAATGTATATAATTTGAATTTTAGGGAAGTAACAATATTTTGTACATGAATATCTCAATTGCATAATCTTACTTTCAGGTTTAACAATATCAGTTGATGATGATACCCTCAATTTGTCTTGATTTATCTGACGCCAGTTAGAAAGAAATGTTACTGTTCCAAGAGGTGTATTCCCAATATCCGGATTGTCTCGCTGAGCCCATAAATTCAATAACCAGTTGCTTGTTTGCTGTACCAAGACATTATTGTCCCCTTCATAAGTCAGATTTCCATCATTTGCTCCTCTAAGATCACCAAAACCAGCAACTGTCAAGATATTGTTTAAAACAAAATTTATTATTAATAAAAACTTATTAATAATTTATTTAATAGTGTTAGGCACCAGCATACATAGCAGGCTGACAAATCATGCAAACCTGTGCTGCTTATAGTTGTATAAGAACTAGGCAATTTTATATTGTTTTTGAGTCATTGAGTTGTAAAACAGTAAAAGTTTGCCTTCTAATGAATATTTATAGATATATCACAATACGTGCATAATTGTATTTTTTTTATCAATATAAAGCCTCCATCAATTGCATTCATACAAACTATATATAATGAAATTTTAGATTTGTTACGACATAAATTTAATACTAAATTAAATTAATAAGTTTACATTAAATGAAATATTTATTTAAAAGAAGTACCTTTGAGGAAACCATGGCCTGCACAGATTTCTCTGCACTCTTGAATTCCATCTCTTGCAAGCCAGCCAGAAAAAGGTTTAACAGCACTGGACAGAGCGTGCATTTCAGAGCCCAGAGCAGCCTTTCTTAAAAAAGTGAATAGAAAGTCAGAAATAACTGCAAATAAACTTAGGCCTTTTGGATAATATTCTTATCATTTTTTTAAATCTATTTTATAAAGTACAATATTAATTAAACTATCACAGCTGAAATCTCCAAAGAAAAAAAGTAGGTCTCAAATTTCTTAGGTATTTGATCGTATCTTTTTTTAATTGTTATTAATGGTTCTAAATACATAAATAGGAACAGCTGTATTGGCAGAGTACTGTGATTTTGTTTATAGAAAAATTCTCCTCATTTAAAACTGGCCTTGTTTACCATCTCCACACAACCCTTCTCCAAGAATGGATTGCTAGTCTCCCAATGACGTAGATACAGAACCAACTACAAAACGCAACAAACAGACAACAAACTCACCAATACCATTACATAATAGATTCCAACCATTACAACTCTTAACAGAATCTTCTAAAGAAAATACGACAGACAAACCCTTAAAAATTCCACCAATATTTCTTTGCTCAGAGAAGACTACTTAAAAATTACAAACAATATCAAATCAAACGTTACTAATAATTTCGAAATTAAACAATGTAATCAAAAAATCAAGATTACACTTACCAGTATTGGAGATTTTCGAAATTTAACAAAGTTTTATGATTTAAAGGTAAAAATGCAGTTTCCCGCCCTCCAAACCGATTTCTTTCAAACTTTGCACAATAACGTATTTTGATGCACTAAACACGAATACGATAAAAAAAAAAAAAACGTCGGATTTAACTAGGAAGTTATTAAGCACTTAAGTTCACTGTTGTGCAGGTTATGAGAGCTATTAATTATAGCGAGTTGGATTGACTGGGGTTTTGTTATCTTCTTGAGCGAGCGTAGCGAGCGGAAACGCATAGCACGTATGCCCTTAAGCGACAGGTGAGGATGCCCTTAAAATTAACAATATTTTCGAATAAATGGTTTCTGAACATTTCAAATGAGAGTTCTCTGTTTCCCAATGTTATTTATCTGCGCATGCACGTGTTTACAAATACGCTGATGACGCCTAGTTTTATAACCTTCCTAACTTTAGTGCTTAATATTATATTCTATTAATTTTAGCAAGTTGGATTGACTGGGGTTTCGTTATCTTCTTGAGCGAGCGTAGCGAGCGGAAACGCATAGCATGTATCCCTTAAAGTCGACATTTATGCCTTAAAGTCGTCACAAATTTAGTTGTTTACATTAGCTCTCATAACCTGCATAACAGTGAACTTAAGTGCTTAATAACTTCTTTCCTAGTTAAATCCGACGTTTTTTTTTTTTATCGTATTCGTGTTCAGTGCATCAAAATACGTTATTGTGCAAAGTTTGAAAGAAATCGGTTTGGAGGGCGGGAAACTGCATTTTTACCGATTTATATTCCAAAACATATTACACGTACGTAAACCCCGAGGAAAAAAACCTTTCAGTCGTAATCCGGGGTGTTCCCTATTCACTCAGCAATAGGGATGTATTCGAATTTCTCTCCAATAAGAAATACCCAGTTCTGAGTGTCACAAGACTTCATAATCGAATGGGGGCCCCTACTCCGTTATGTGCAGTAGAATTAAAAAACGATGAAAAGGGCCAAACTATATTTAATCTCAAAGCACTCTACTACACTATCGTTACAGTTGAGCACCGAAGGTTATCAAATCGCGCAGTACAATGTGGAAGATGCTTGAGGGTAGGTCACACAAAAAATTATTGCAAGCTAGATCCACGATGTAGCCATTGTGCAGGACCTCACTTGACAAACATTTGTACGGTTGATGATAATCTACTTAAGTGTGCTAATTGTGGAGAGAAGCACAGTACGAAGTATCGCGGGTGTTCTGCATTTAAAGGCCATTATAAACATCGAAAAATTCCCCAACCGTCAAACACAAACAGAACTGAAAAAAACCAACCCCCACAAAATGTTCAAACATTTCGTCCACTAACAAAACCTACACCCATAATAAAGACTCACACCCCAATCAACTCTCAATTCACTCCCACCCCAATACAATCAACACACTGTCCACAGCCACCTAAAAGCAATGCCTGGTTTGAACGTCGGCCTCTAGGAACACATGCCTAGACAGCTCTCTGATTACGACATTAATTAAACCAATCATACCTTACCTACAAAATCTCCTACTCAATGCCATACAAGACTTCTTCAAAAACAGCCATGGACAACCCTAATTACGAACATACTCAAAATCTGACAATCCTTAACTGGAACGCCAATGGACTCAAAAAACGACAGACCTTATTCTCAAATTTCCTGAGTAGATACCAAGTGGACATTGCATGTGTGACAGAGACTCATCTCAAACCGATGACACATTACAAATAGGAGGATACATTTTATACAGACAGGACAGCGAAGAGTGTTTTGGAGGAGTAGCTTTATTTATAAAGAGGGGTTTAAAACATTCCCACTTTCTCCTTCCCAGGCTGCTACATCTCGAAGCCGTCGGAGTTAAATTGATGACAAACAACAACAGAACAGTGAACATTATCTCAGCTTACCTTAGACCTCGACGGAGAGTAATACAAAACGACTTCGAACAGATCTTTACAGGAGAACCTACCTTACTGTTAGGGGACTTAAATAGCAAACATACTGATTGGAACTGCCGGACACAGAACTGTAATGGTACTAGACTTCAGACTGTAACGGAAAATCTTGGAATACACATTGAATCCCCAGACGAACCTACTTTCCATCCCACTCGACAAGGACATTTACCTGACATACTTGACATAGCTCTAATTCACAAACTTGATATTCCTATTTACCTCAAAACAATTATAGACTTAGACTCAGATCACCTCCCTGTGATTTGCACATTGGGAACACAAAGACATTACGTAGAACCACTCCCTTGGCTAATAACTGGGAAGGTAAATTGGGAATTGTTCTCTCAAGAAATGTGTACATTCTCAATTCCAGCTAAGTACAATAATAAGGAGGAAATAAATTCAACAATAGATTCATTCACTCAACACATATACACATCCATACAGAAAGCAACACTCACACAATTCACAGACTAACGGACAGGACTAACAAACAGCACTCCAACACACATATTACAAATGATACAGGAAAAAAACACTCTACGACACCGATGGCAGAGGACGAAAGACCCCGTTCTAAAAACTATAGTGAATCTAGGCAAATTAGGTGGGAACTAGATGCAACCCGATATGAAAATTATAGGAAATTCGCAGAAAGTCTTACTCCTGGACTCAAATCTGTGGAAAGAAACCAAAAGACTGACAGGACAGAAAACTGACATATTCTCACTGACTGACCAGACAGGGACAGCAAACAAAGATGAAGAGAAATGCCAACTACTGGCTAGACATTTTCACAGACAATTCACGAACGACCCTAAAACCAACAGAGACATAGACGTAACTGTAAATACCTACTTACAAACACCAATTACAACAGTGGAAAATAACATAGACTTCATTACCCCCTACGAAGTAAATACGATCATCGGGAAACTGGCAAACAGGAAATCTCCAGGAGACGATCTGGTATCCAACGTCGTCCTCAAAAATCTTCCACAGAAGAGTATCGCACTCATGACAAGCATGTTTGAGGTCGTTACTTCCCGAAAATGTGGAAAAATGCTATTGCGGTGGTGTTCCACAAGCCTGGAAAACCAAAGGAAGATCCCGGTAGCTATCGGCCAATTAGCCTTCTAAATACAATGGCTAAAGTTTTCGAAAAATGCATTGAGAAGAGACTCCGTCGGCACTTAGAGGTAAACAATATCAATCCTCAACACCAATTTGGGTTTAAACCTCACCACTCAGCTGTCCATCAAATACAGAGAGTAGCTGAATCAATACTGAAGGGATTCGAAGACAAAAAGTATTCACAGCTGTTTTCTTAGATGTCAAGTCAGCATTCGACACAGTGTGGCACAAGGGTCTTCTGTATAAACTCAAACAAACTTGGCCACCCTGCTATCTTGCGAACATCATTTCTTCATTCCTCGATGAAAGAACATTGCAAGTGCGAGTGAAAAATAGTGTCAGCCGAAAAGTAAGCGTCTCTGCTGGTGTACCACAAGGAACAGTACTGAGCCCTTTGTTGTTCAACTGGTATTGCCACAACATCCCCGAGCCTCAAACTGCCACGGTCGCTCTGTTTACAGATGACACGTTAGTCATGAGTCAAGGAGATGATGTTAGACTGAAGCAAAGATATTCGCACTGAGGCACTTCGATGACAGGACTTCTCCTTGCTTGTGGATTGGACAGACCCGAGTTCCTTGGACTCCTAGGGAACAAAGTGTGCGCCACCTTGGCATACACTTCGACACTAGACTGACCTGGAGACTTCACATTAACTTAAAACTAGAATTGGCTCACACACGACTAAGACTACTATACCCACTTTTAAACAATAAAACTCCACTCAGACACAAATGCGCAGTTCTACTATACAAAACTCTATTACTTCCATTACTAACTTACGCATGCCCAGTTTGGTACAGTACCAGTAACACAAACAGACGAAGACTTCAAACATTTCAAAATAAAATTCTTCGAATTATTTTAAATGCACCTCCTTTCATAAGAAACACACAAATCCACAGAGTACTCGGGGTTGTCCATTCCGCAGAGCACATTGAAAAACTCACCCAAAGGCACTACGGAAAACTCCCAACAATAGAAGGAGCCGCCTACTTTCAGCTAGGAGAAAGGATTGCAACACGTCTAAAGCCAAGATGTTATCAAGATTTCTTTCATTTGCAATTATTTGTTATTTTCTAATTCATGTTCTGTTTACCTCATGTTCTGTTTACCTATTGTTCATGTTCTTTTTATAATGTCAGTTTATTCCTATTTTTTTATTTATTTTTTTTTTTGTTAGTATTTAATTTGCTAATGTATATATTTTTTTTCCTCCCTTAACCATTAGTAAATAATACTATTTGTATTGGTTCAAATAAATATTGATTGATTGATTGAAATACATAAATAATATATAAAAATTCCATTAATTATCAATGTACACCCAGAATGTATTGGGCTTAATTAACAAATAAACGACTGATTGATTGATATACATGCCTTCATTTCCTGATCCTCAGAAAATCCTAAAGTAATAGACTCGATCAATCTATCAAACATGAACACACTAAAACTTTTAAGTGCATACGCTGATGCTATATATGGGAAAAGCCGCCATTGCTAGAAAAAAATAATAAAACATAATTAATAAAACGAGCAAGTAATATATTTTTTAGGTATCTTCTCATTGATAATTTGTACCCTTTTTCACAATATAATAGAAATTCAATTTTTTTGAAATATTTATACATACAAAATTTGGTTATTTAAGTATATATAGGTTGTAAACAATGATCCTGTTGTAGGGTCTTTTTTTAAAGATATTTATTGATTATATTTATTTATTTATATTTTAACGTCTATTAATTATTAACAAATAACTTTAGCAGGATTATCTACAGGTTACCACCCTTCTTTAGCCAGGATGCCTTTTCTTTTTTTTAAAGAAAAGCCACCACGACCTTAGGCACGGAGTGCATACGCCTTAGCACTCATGGCCACCGGGCCTCCTGATTCCTGATTATATTGAATGCCTTAAAAGTTCAACACACAAAGGAAATGCCTATTTCAGTATTTCTATAAAATGCTTATTAAAGAAAAGAAAAAAAAATCAGTCCTGTAACAGGCCACACTAGGGAGTTAGTTTGTTTTTTTACGGCGCATCTACATCTTGGCCATTAGCACCGGGCTATCTATAGGTTGCCACCCTTTTATAATGCCAACAGCACGTGGTCGGTCACCCATTCAGGTACTGACCACGCCCGACGTTGCTGAACTTCGGTGATCTCTGGGAACCGGTGTATTCAACGTGGCTATGGCCGTTGGCTCTAGGGAGTTAGTGTGGTCAGTACTTCTCTGGCAGCCTGATTTTCCCTTTTGCTGCTTCGACTGCTAGGGTCATTAGCACCATGGTACCATTAATAAATTAATTAAAGTCTTAAACCCACGAATGAAATTTAAATTTATATATCTTAGTTAGTGTCAAACATGCGAAATATTTTTTTGGATTTCTATTAATCGAAACAAAAAAGCAAGCTAAGAATGGTTAAAAATGTCATCCTGAAAAGGATTTTATTTGATTCCTCAGGACAAAATACATATAAAAAATTAAATATGCTATGATTTTTCCTGTGCGAATTTCACTGAAGAAAATGACACTGTTTCAGTGAGAAGATTTTCCTGGTTAACAAACTTAATCTTTTATTTTAGAAAAATTTGTGAGTTTAATTTCATCAAGATCAGACCATTTTTATAGAATCTATAACAAAAACAGACATCTTCTTTTGTTCCATTCGAGCCATCTTTTCTGAAAATCCTTCTTTGCTAGCTATTCTTTTAGGTTCTATTCGTAGGAGGTGCCCAAGCCATCTCAGTTGATTCTCCTCTATTACCACATTGGCAGCACTAACTTTGAGGTTCGATCTAATGTATTCATACATACATACATTCCAATTCAAACCCACCAAAGAAGAAACTACGACAATTTTTAGTTAGTTCCAATTTCCATACAATCTGAGCAATACTAGCCCCAAATTGGTGTATCTTTTGTTATTACTTTCTTGACAAATTTATGCAAATGGAGATTCAAAAACATAGCTTACCAACCCTACTCAAATGTTTGTCTTTGTGTGTGCTACACTTAATATTATTAAATTTCTTAAAAAAAAAAAAAAAAAAAAAAAAGAAAAAAAAAAAAAAAAAAAACAAGTCATTACAATAATAACTCAAATTGTGCTCGATAACAGTGATTTAAGCAGAGATGGGCATAATTTCATTTATAAATAAAAATACAAATTTATTCGTACTTCATATATTTGTAAATACGAATATAAATAAATTCATATTCATAAGTGTGAATACGAATTTATTTTTATTCACATATATTAAAATATAATATAAATAATAAATATAATATAAAAATACAAATAAAATTTTATTCTCAAATTTTCCTGCGAATACAAATAAATTCACAGAAAAAATTGTAAATAATCACAAAAAATGTGAATATTTACAAAAAATCGAGTGATTCCAAAAAAAATCACATTAAAATATATGAATAAAAATTTATTCACATTATAATTTGTGAATAAAAATGTATTCACAATATTATAAACTTCGCAAATAAATTATGAATTTATTCGTATTAAGATGATATTACGGAAGTTATTGAAGGTGGGGGTCTTCCGTAAAAAAAAATAAAAAAAATAAAACGCGGTTCGTTAAAAATAAAATAATTAGGTTAATAAAATATAACCTAGACGTTAAACGCCTTACAAAAAAAAAAGAAAAAAAATCACCTTTAATAACTTTTGTAATATCATCTTAATACGAGTAAATTCATAATTTATTTGCGAATTTTATTGATAATAAATTTTTATCCACAAATTATAATGTGAATAAATTTGTATTCGTATATTTTAATGTGATTTTTTTTTGTAATCACTTGATTTTTTTGTAAATATTCACATTTGTTGTGATTATTTACAATTTTTTCTGTGAATTTATTTGTATTTGCAGGAAAATTTGCGAATAAAATTTTATTTGTATTTTTATATTTAATATATGTGAATAAAAATAAATTCGTATGCATACTTATGAATACGAATTTATTTATATTCGTATTCACAAATATATGAAGAACGAATAAATTCGTATTTTTATTTATAAATAAAATTTTGCCCATTTCTGGGTTTAAGTAACCAATTAACTAACACGACACTAACAAGGTGACTGACAGATGCTACTGTTTTGAACCACATGCATTTCATCATTTTTTGGTGATCTGCTTTATGCTGATTCACACTTTACTGTATTGCTTTAGATTAAGTCTTTCTGTACTTGCCTTTTAGCAAACCTGTAAATTATAGTGAGGAATCTGAGTTACACGTGTTATCAGATGAAGGCACACATGATCTGAAATCAAAGGAATTCGTGTCTAAAGGACACCACAGCAAGATAAAGTATTTAGTTGGGTTCAAATGAATTGGCATAATCCTTTGTTATGTAGGCAACTTATTTTGAGTCTTTTTACCTTCACTTAACAATTCATATTAGTCTTATAATACGTTCAGGTGACATCGTCCTGTGTAATCTGTAATAACATTGTGGCTGTTCTTGTTTTGTCTTTAAGGAACTGTGTGTAAGACATGAATGATCAATCTTTAAGAGGATCAAAACCACTTCATTTCTTCATTCACTGCGGGAACTGGACGGTCATTCTTCTATTGTTTGTTGTGTTCTTTTGTTCTGTCAGTTGAGTCCATGAATTTAGCAGAATAGTGTTTTAATGTCTAGTGTTCTGTTTGTACACTCTTGGTGAGGTACGCTTGATAACTTTTCATAAGCTCGGTAAGCATTTAATGAACATAATGATAAGCATCTAATCACACATTAACCTAAATTCATTTCTTCTATACTCATTTTTCACTGACATGAACATTTTTGACTGTAGTACACAGTTGAAATGCCTTTAGTGACGGTGGTTTTCAACCAGTGTGAATGAACTGTGATTTGAAATCAGAAACTACATGCATCTTTCATTGCTTCTAATACAAACAAAAATAAATGAAAGATCAAGTTAAGTCAGCATTATTACACTAATATTTCTTGGAAATAATAATAATAATGGTATAAACATAATTACTATCAAGGGGTATTCTATAATAGGAATTTCCTCTTCAGAATGTGTTATAGGGCCAAACTGCTTCCTAACTCCGGAATATCTTGTTGCTATGATTACAGCATGTGATAGATATTGCATTGCCATTGACACAATACCAACTCGACCAGCAGAGAGTGCACCAAGAGAAGCACCTAAAAATTAAAACAGTCAACTAAATGTCTAAATAAAAAAAAAAAAAAAAAAAAAAAATCAATGAAGCATTTCAGAATTAGTTTTAATAATACACTAACTGGTGCCAATGGCCATAGCAGTCGACGCACCATAATAAAAGGAAAAAAAAAAAAAAAAAAAATAATACACTAACGAGGAGTACATAGGATATTGTATTAGTACTGATGATGTAATATTTGTCCTGATAGTTCTATTCACGAATAGACATCTGTGGAGGTATTCAGGCCTTATATTATATTTTTTTTATTTTATGTACATCGACTGCCGGGGTCATTAGCAACAGCTTAAAAAAAAAAAAAAAAAATCAGTCCCGTAACAGCCCATGAGGGGCAGATACTGTTGAGGTATCTGATACTCAGCTAAACATGCGCGCCGAGGCTCAATTTTCAGGCGGCGGCGCGCAGGACTAAAATGGCGCGCGGCGTGGGATATTTTTTCAACCCCCAAGGGAGATTGTTAAAATTTTTATAACAGTATATATATATATATATATTTGTCCGCTATTTTACAGGCTCAAAAATGGTCCGATTTTGATGAACTTTGGCACGAAAATCGTCTAATTTGAAACGTCAAGTTCGTTAGCCAGCTGAATCCACCCTCCAGAACATGGGTTTTAGCACGAAATTTTCGCGAAAAAAAAACCGCAACGGTTACGTTTCGGGTTTATATGCTTGCAGATACTCGCGTAATATGTTCCTTAACATACGATAACACCATTGAACACAACACACATAACACCACGATGAAACCATTTTTAAGGCGATATCTGTAACAGTTATTGAGATAAGTGGAACAAACTCATTTTGCGGTTTTGGTACATGAAATCACCAAAATTGGATTCCATTTAAATGTGTTCTATGTGTTTGAAACTTATCTAAACTAAGATGTTGATTACATTTGGAGTGAAGAAAGAACAAGAAGAAACAAATATTTTTTGAGTAGACGAAAAATTTAGAGATCTTCGTATTTTTTAGTAAATATCAATAAATTGGTTGGAAAGTCGTGGAAAGGGGAAGGTTCCTATCCGAAAGGTTACTAATGTCTCTACGTAAATTGTTATAAAATAATTTTCCATGGGGCGGGGTTAATCGGAGAAATGAGGGCTTAACACTTCGAAAGCGTTTGCTTTGTTCTTTTGAACTGGGTTTTGTGTTTGTTTAACTTACTTGTTTGATAAATTGCTATTATCAAAAAAATTAGTCTATTAGTAAAAGAAGGCAAGAAAATGAGAAACTTAATGATATGCTGGTACTGTTTTCACAGGGCGAACGTTGTGTTGGTGTGGGAGTCTTAGGATACTGTCAGTTTCCTGTTGTGGCACCTTAAACTTCCTTCTGTTTGAGACTTTATTTTATATTTTTAACGAATGATCAAATCCTACCAATAACTGTATTTATTTCTTTACTATTAGCACTAGAGATATGAACGGAACAGCTCTAAGATGAGGCAGGATTATTCGTTGAGTTAAAGACAGGGCCCCACATCGGGGGGGGGGGGGGGGGGGGGGGCACCGCAGGAGCTTCGCTAATTGGAAAACATTTTATAGGTGTCAAATTGATTTGAGAAATATAGACGGGTTCAGCCTATATTTGTTGAAAGGGGATCTATATTTTTTTAATATTCGTAAACATTGTTTTTTTGGGGGGTGTGTTTAACAGCGTATCAACATTAGGGCTAATAACGCCGTGTAAACATTGTTATTCCAAATTATATTGCGAGTACAAAAATGACACCCCCCCCTGAGACCACGGGCCCCTAACCAATTGTCCTCTGTGCCCCCCGTGAGCCATGTGTGTATATAAGGGGGGGGGGTTGGGTTGAGGAGGCTGCAGCCGTTGTAATAATATCAGTTAATTATAGAATTTTGCTAGTTTTGTTCTATTGTTGAGGATTGATGAAAATGAAATAGAAACTTCTCAGCAAACGGCGTTTATTCTCATTTCGTTCAAAACTTTTCAAAGATGAAACTAATTTGTCAATGTCCCCAATGAGAAAGTACTTGAATTTTCAGTTTTGTAGATTTGAAATCCCAATATGTACACGCTTCTTGTAATTAGATTTTTTTTTTTAAATGATTTTAAGTACATATTACACCTTTCGTAAATCAATACATTGTAGATAAGTATACATTTCAACCACGATCAATCAATATTGGGGCCCCGTGATCAAAATCTGGCTCTGGGCCCGGCTCTGAGATGTGACGGCCCTGATAAAAGAGTATGTTTACATAAAATTCTTTTATTTTATGCTTTTCCGATACAAGCTTTGTCATTTTCTAATCAACGATCACAACACACAAGCGTTATTCGATCAGAATGTAAGCTCAAATGGTGCCGGCCGATCACCATGCAGTACAATCGCTGATTTCCTCTCCTCAATCGGCGCGCAGACTGAATAGGCTCGGCGGTGGCGGCGCCAATAAAACCCGGCGTGGCGTAGCGGCGCCGGCGCGGCGCGCATGTCTATACTCGGCACACTAGTATGATAGTGTGGTCAGTTCTATGCTCCGCCCACCTGATTTTCCCCTTTGCAAGTCCTCATTAAATTAATTAAACGCAGGGAGAGCCTAGGGAAGCCTGTGACCCCGAATCCAACCCTCAAACAAGGCCACTAGAAGATAAAATCTTTAGTATGTACCTGAGTTTTGAACTCAGGTCCTTCAGATCAGTAGTCAAGTGCTCAACCATTGAGCTAATCTTTTTAAGTATTTTCACTTTGGCATAAGAAATTTAGTGAATGACATTCTTCGTATTGATAAAATTTACCAATTTTATTTATATCAATTGCCTAGAATGAAAACCTCATATCTAAAAAAAAAAAATAAAGTAAATAACTTTTATACGCTATTAGATGGATATTATGGCTACTGAGAAAGATACAAGGTTTGATTCTTTGTCTATAGAGTCCAGAACGAGTAAGATTAAGTTTATTTGACACTCAAGAATTGTGAAATACGAGCTTATCCATCTAATAACATATAAAAGTTATTTACGTTTTTTTTTTAGATACGAGATTTTCATTCTAGGCCATTGATATTGTAGTGATATTATAAAACAAAACATTGCTTTCATTTTTACTAACATTAAATATTTTGAAAACTCCAATTTCATTTTACTTTTCCAGTTTATTATAAAGTTAACTGTAATAAATATAGTAATTATAAAAAGGCAAAGGTGAGTTCTTAGAGCAAACCAAATCATAAACAGCGCATATCTCTCTTGTTAAAAGGCTATGCTTCAAACAATGAAGTCAAAATTTTAATTAACAGTATCAGTGACAAAATTACAATAAACCCATTTAATTAATATTTATACTGTAAATAAGAAGAAGACCTGACAACAGTTGTGAGCTTATATGAATTACACTGCACATAAATCAATAAAAACCTTCCCATATTGCATTGCCAGAGGCAATAACACTTAAACAACAATTGAAATAACAATTTAGTGAAGAAGAACCCAGCCTTTGTATAAACAATAACTTATTCTAAGCCAAAACATGAGTGTGGTAGTTTAAAATTATAATATTCTTATAAAAATCATTATCATGATGAAAATTTTTGTTACCTAATTTTTTTTTAGGATCTTTATAGGGAGTAACATATTTTCCTTCAGGTGTTATGCTCCCAGTTTTGCTGAGAAGGTTTTCTTTAGGAATTCGGTACTTATTAAATATGATGAACCTATAAAAGTTAATAATAATAATTAGAAGAAACGTACTTCCCATGCAACTATAACAAATAAATTATTTTAGAAAAAATTCTAACCCATTATCGAGACCATTTAAAGCTACTTTTTCTCCCATATCGCCTATTGTAACTCCAGGATAGGCACTTAACGATAATGGATCCCTTACAGGTGCAATAAATCCATGAAGCCCACAGTTTATTCCATCAGGAGTTATCAACTGAGCAAAAACAACTGTATGAGTGGCTGTTTTACCTGAAATTAAAAATATTTGTAAACAGTATTATTATAATTAATTTACTGGGAATTACTAATACTATACTTAAAGGCTAATATAAGAAAACATTTTCAGTGAGTGTTGGGTAAGAGTAAGAGAGAGGGTGAGCTAGAGGGACGAAATGAGAGGGGAGGGAGACAGACAGAAGGTTCCCACGGGCCTGTGTCTAATGTCAGTAAAAAACTGACAGTATTTTCAAGAGTTAATAGTAATAGTATGTCTCTATAACATTTATTCAATGATCTTTTTTTTTTTATATTATTTTATTAATAAAGTAAATTATTGAATAAACAGTAGTAAAAAATAAAAATTATTATTTGGCAAAATACATTTAAATTACTCATAATAATTTACCCAAATTTCCAACCCAGCATTTTGCAGCTTCAAAATCAGGCGTATGAAGTTCAAATTCTTGTGTTTCAGGTATAAATGTTGAAGTTGTGCGCATTGCTTTTGTATTCGTGCCATGTGACATTTCAGTTAAAGCAAAACTGCCGACTATCTAAAAAAATATTTGATTTATTATAAAATTATATAACCAAAATAATCATAATTCTTTAAAATACCTCAGTTTTAGGGTCATGAAGAGCATCATAAAGGTCCATATGATCTTTCGTTCCAAGTCCCATTATTGCATTTTGAATAAAGCCATAAGCAAGAGAAAATTTTATATAAAATGATGGACAGTATGCCAACAAAGCCAAGTCCTTAGCTAATATCTGAAAGTAAACAAGTTATTTTTAAAAAAGAGACATCAGAGATTTTTACACTCATATAAAAATAACAACGATACTAAAAAATCCAAATAAATTTTATAGAAAAAATAACCCAATCAGATACATACATTCTTTCTATGTGTTTAGTTATTCTTTAAGAAAAGAATGCCAAACAAGCACCTTGAATATTGTCACTATTCCTCGCAATATACATAATGCAATCTTAATCATCATAAAGTCAATGAAAAGCTATAGGTCCCCTCTCAGGTTCTATGAACCTGAGTTAAGAAATTATGGAGAGTCATTCGAAATTAATATATATCGCTTGCACTTGGCTTTCTGAAAATGGTGAAACGTGTGATTCCTTCTCTTAGTAAATGAAATGAAAACAATGTATTCATATTCCGGGACAAATGTCCCATAGGAATCATTTTTGAATTTGACAGGTTAAGCAATTTAAAATATTAAATTAAATCACTAAAGTTTGAATAGAAACATGACTAGAGTCGGGTAAAACTTACAGGGAATTTTAAGGTTTCTAGCTTGGTAGCATGGTGGACAGACAGAGGTAAGGAATTCCATAGTAAGGTGGCATGGGTGACAAATGATTTTTCGAATAAATCTGTAAGGTGAGAAGGAATATAGAGATCGGAAGGACAAGAGCGGGTGTTACAGGACTGAAAAGAGGATTTAAATTTAAGGAGTTGTAGGTCTTTGGGATTGAATGACTCGGTAAAAGACTGAGCCGAAAACGTACTGGTGATGATAATCAGGGAATAGCCAATTCAGCTCATGGTAGAATGCAATGTATGGGAGATTTTTAGATAACGAGGATAAAACGAATGAAACAGATCATGATGCATTTGAGTTTTGCCTCTCGATCACCAGAAAGTCCACCATACACTAAACAGACACAGTTGAACTGGGGGAATAAGAGGGAGGTTACAAGGAATTAAAAGGTCTTTTTTGGCAGGAGATGGCGGGAGAGGTTGAGCTGTCTGAGGATAAATATGCATTGTTGAAAAACTTGAGAAATACGATTTTTCCAGGAAAGGTTTTGATCAAATATGATTCCAAGGTTTTTAATAGATGTACAATATCTTATAGGTATGCTGTTGAGGTAAAGTGCTGGAAAAGGGGAGGTAGAATTTATGAGGGATTGGAAACCTATTACAAAGGCTTTGGATTTGTCTGGATTCGGGTAAGCTTATTAGCTCCTGCCCACGCATTGATATTATAAAGATCTTGTCCACAGCATCTCGTAGCAAAGAGTGCTTAAAGGAGAGGTAGATCTGAGTTGTCAGTTTAAAGATGAAACTTGGGATGGACTATGGAAAGAGGTAGATAATTAATGTATACAGACAATAAAGTTGGGGATTACAAGGAGCCTTTGGCCTCAGGAGAAGGGAGGATGAGGGATTGCTGTCGGGCATGACCTCGTATTGTGTTCGATTGGAGCCAGCTGATGGCACTGTTGGACAAGGAAAGGGAATGGAGTTTAGTGAGAAGGATTTGATGGTCACAGGATCAAATGCAAAAAAATCGTTAGAACAATGGCATTAGTTGATATAAGATTGGAACTCATTTAATTCCAGAGAAAGAAAGAACTTGGGATTAACTTAGTATTCCCAAGGAAGAGTGGTATCTGTACCCATAATAAAATGTTACAGTTTTACAAAGACTCAGGATACAGCTACGTGCCATATTTGGGCAACCAATATTTGCTATCATTAATCAGGTGCTCATAATGAAAATATCTTCTGAAAATCAATAATACTTCTGATTTTGATTACTTACTATCTTGAACTTAAAATCATTTAAAATGAAATTTATTCCTAGGTAAGTTCAAATTGAATTCATTAATTAAATGAGTATATATATAACTATTATTATAATAATTATTAATTAGTTGTAATTATCAATTATATGAGTAATATAACTTACTGGTAGTAGTACTTTTTAAAAAATGATATTTAATTTTTTTTCATGACACATAAGATATTTTTATTGTAAAGCATTATTGTGAACAATCTCTAAATCCTGGGATTATTATTGCAACTGATGTGACGGCTCTTGAGTCCCCTGGTAGCCCATTCATTTACCGACCATAAAATATGTAAGCTCTTCTGATAAATTATTATTTAGTATCATAATTTGCTCTCAGAGCACTTTGAAATCTGATCAGTCTCCTATTCAATGCCTAAAGATTATGATTGTGCATTCTTTCAAATCATCATACTGCAGGCCTGAATTTCATGTGCCAAGTTCGTATTAACTATGTTTGTTATCAATTGATTGTTTGTAGGACTATGAATGTACCTTCCTGAAGCACATTATGGATTCTTCAGGTGTCAATATGTTCCACTCTTTCACCTTTTTCATTCGTAAAGCTGCTAACTCTCTCTGCTCATAAAGGCTTTGATACCCCAATTTTCTTTGGAATAATGGTTCCCTTTGCATTTTTTCCCAGATGTCATACTATAACACAAGAATACATTACTTCATAAGAAAAATTAAAGCAAAGAAACATCTTTTTTTTTTCACTGAAGTAAAAAACATATTGCTGTAAATTAAGAAAGTTCTATGAAAACAGTCTTTTGTAGCAAGGAAGCAAAATTACAGAGATGAATTAAAGTAGAGATTTTTTTTAATCAAGAAGAAAAATATTACTGTAAATGAAGAAAGTTCTTTGAAAAATCGAATAACACATATCATAATTGGGCATGTAATTTATATTATTGAAGAAATGGAACCCTCTGAAGATCTCAGCAGTGATTTGCTGTAAAAGACTAGAGTCTAATCTAACTGTCATTCGTATGTAAGCCATAGATTTTTAGGGAATAAAGCTGTTGACAGGCTTGAATCATGAATCAACCTCAAAGACATGTACATGAATACATTATTTTTTCTTATTTAAAAAGTGTTATAAAAGAAACATGAAATAAATAAAAAAAATAATACGTTGAATATTGTTCATAATTAGGGAACGGATGTTCATGTATTTACATATTTTTTTCTGATTCTTAAATCGTAATTCTTGATCAAATTCTGTATGTTTTAAGTGATCTTAAAGCATTTAAACAGGTGTTTATTTTACATATTTTGTCAAAAATCCATATTTTTTACATATTCTGCCATAAATACATATGTTTGCTACATATTTTGATATATTTTTTTTTTTTGTAATTGAAAAAATAAAGGGGAAACCGAGAAAGAAATTAATACTTTACCTACTGTGCCTAGAACACTGAAGTATTGTTATTTTTGACTGATGAGGCTCAATACATGATCAAAGCAATACCATGAAAGTTTTTTACACGAAAATGATTCATCTTTGGCCCATGCTGTGCACCGTATTGCTGAAACCGTAAGGGCACAGTTTTCTGATGTCGATGAATTGATATCGACAGTTAAAAAATTATTTCTTAAATCTCCTAGCCGGGTAAGAATTTTAAAGGAGAACTATCCCGAAATGCCATTACCTCCCCAACCAGTAATTACTTGTTGAGGCACTTGGCTGGACGCAGCACAATACTACAGGGAGAACTTCGATAAAATAAAAAATGTTCTTTCACAATTTGATCCAGAGTCAGCCGTAGGAGTAGATAAAGCTAAGTTAAAAAAAAATCAAGCTTGAAGGACGACCTTGCCTACATTTCTTCAAATGTGTACTTTATATCTCCTACTATATCAAGACTAGAGACAAAAGGCATGTTGTTAACGGATAGCATTGCAATCATACAGGGAGTAATAGAGAAAATCGAGGTTTTAGAAGGAGATACTGGGAATAAATTTAAAAAAAAGTTAAAAGATTGTTTAAGAAAAAACCCTGGATGGAAAGATATCCAGATTATTGGAGACATCCACAGAGGCAAAACAGCAAGTAGATGTTTAACAGTTGAGTTGAATCCCATGGAGATTGCAGCCTTCAAATACACATCAGTCACTTCAGTAGATGTTGAAGGATCATTTAGTCGCTTCAAAAATATTCTGAAATCTCACCGTGGTGACATTTCACGTTTGACAATTTAAAAATGCATGTTGTTGCAAACAATTTTACAAAATAATGCACATCTGTTAAAATGTTCAACTTCCTTTTCCCCCTTTTATGTGTTCCTAATTTTAATTTATACTTCATTTTTCTATATGTTATAGAGTTTAAGTAATTTTGTTCTATCCATTTATAATAATAGAGTTCCTAGTTATTATTTATGCTTTTCTTTTTAATATTTTATAGTGTTTTAGGTATTTTTTACTACATATTTTCAATTTTTTATTACATATTTCATTATAAATAGTTACATATATATATGTACATATTTTGAATTTTATTTTACATGAACATCCGTTCCCTATTCATAATCATTATCATAAGCTGGAAATTGTTTAATTTAAAAATAAGCATTATTTAAAAACCATCTTCTACAAGACAAAGTTTTTCATATGAAATATCATTATTTCTATAAATACTAGATGGCTTGCATGAACATAACAGAGAAACAAAATTAAGTATATTCAAGCATTTTGTGATACATTCTTCTTCGCAACAAAAACATATGATTAGATTTGATAATTCAAACTTTTGTTGCATTACGAGTTACAATAAAAGAAATGAAAAAAATAATAATAGTCACTGACAAACAGAATAAATATTTTTAGAAGTTGAAAGCCACTTTAGCTTTGGTAATCTCTAATTAATAGGCAAATATTACTTGATTAATGATTAACATTGTAGGATAATATAAAAATATTCTTACTTTATATTTTACTATTTCTTCATCATCAAGAGAAAGTATCATTTGCTTCCAATTGAATGATGCTGACTTTCTATATCTATCTAGGGGTCCTCTCGGCAAATCCTTAATGAAATTCATTTTGTACACTGAAGGTCCCGAAACTAAACTAAAGAGTTGCGAACACTTAAATGTATGTAAATAATGAAAGCACAATTCTAATGTTTATTCATTACTCAGTTACTCAGCAATATATTGAGTACCCCAGTCTTATGATAAAACGATTAGCTCCGATAAGTTTTTTCTCTTTTCTTACTTGTCAAGGACACGTAAGCAATTAATGATTCAATGAAACAAATTTCAAATGAAATCATAGATTTACAAATTAGAAAACTTAATTTCCGGGAAAACAATAGTACGTTTTTTTTTTTAAATTATTGATTGGGGTCAGTAATGTTAAAACTACACTATGACGTTTGATAAGGCTGAGTCCAACAGGCGGGAGTGATAAGAGATCGTAGTTGATTCAGCTAAGCTATGACTACAAAGATGTTAGTACATTCCTATGGCTCCAACATATAGGTCAAGCTAATATAAAAACAAAAGTCCGACTCGCAGGAACTGCAGCATCTTAGCGCGGTTCCGTTCATGTCCCTAGTGCCATTTGATAAGCTTAGAAAAAAAATAAACTTATTTTTTTTATATTTCTCGTGAAAATTGTCAAAATCCTCTCGAACATCTCGAATAAAAGTGATATTAAGGCGTCAGGGACACCCACAGTAGCTAACTTTTACACAGAAGCGGAAATTACAGGATCTGGCTCTCATTCTAAAGCAAAGCTCTATAAATCAATACAAAATATGCCTAATAAAGCCTTTCTAGAGGATACAGAAGCATGGGCGTATATGAGGGGGGGGGCTGAGGGGGCTGCAGCCCCTCCCGAAATTTTGAATTGATGATAAAAACTTCTCGTAAAACCCTTAAAAATAAATTAAATAAGATCACTTAGTTCATAAAACATATTTTATTTTACATGTAATAGCGTTTTAGTTGCCTAAAACTATTCCAAGCTCTAAATATTTAGTATTCCATACCCTGGAAATGGTCTCAGCCCCCCCCGAAATTGTTTTTATATACGCCCATGTACAGAAGGATCAAGAAGAGACACAAGATTGAGTAGAATACCCTGCCTAATATAGCCTATATAGAATAATATGTTGAATAAAACCTATCTAGTAAATACACAAGGACAAATAAAAGTCTTGACGAATAACAAATCAAGAAAAAAAAACTTTATTTAACAAAATAAAACAAAGTTTAGTTGCCCAACTACAATAGAATAATATACCTAATTAAGTCTATGGAGTAGACACAAATGGACCAAAAACAAGTCTTGTGGAATATTGTTTTTTTTTCTAATTAAATACTTTTTATCAATATTTAGTATATAACCTTTGTTGAAAACTATTGATTGCTAATTGATGAATCGGTTTACAACTAAGTAGTCTTTATCAATATTTAGTATATAACCTTATGTTTGGATCTGAGTTTTTGGGGTGCTCTCCGGCTAGGCTTTGTATTTGTGTCGGCAGATACCTGGGGTATATTTACAGCTCTTGAGGATTAACTCTTAGCAGGTAAATTTCCTGCGGCCCCCTGGTTTCTACGGGCATTGAACTTTAGGAGGATTGGATTTAGGACTTAATATACGTATGTAGACTAAATCATAGCAAGAAGTAATCCTCCGTCGTCGGTTCTTAACTATGTAGACTCGCTAATGTTATCCAATCTTAGATACATCGTATTTAAAATCCACAGCAAAAACACGACATTTCATCAGAATCCCCTGCTGAATAAAACTTATATAGAATAATATGCAAAATAAAGCCTATCTAGTGAATAAAAATAGAGGAAAAAAGCCGTTCGTGGTGGTAGAAAATCTTAAACGTATTTCGCTCAGAAATCTCCGAAATATTGTCACTAATTTTACGTATCCTGTTTTATAGCCAAATAGATTAATATTCTATAATCAATAAGAAAAATCTACTAACAATAAAAAACTATAGGTAACAGATGAAAATAGGGAATACCAAGAATAATTCTAAAGAACGAAATCAACACCAGTACTGTCACATCTAGATATTCATACGGCATCTTCGAATTCTAACAAACAAAATATTGATTCTAATTATACGTATCCTGTTTCATTGACAAATACATTTGACTATTATAAGCAATTAAAAACACTAGGGAATATGCCAAAGAACTCGGAGTAGGAGCCTCGACAGTTTCAAGACATTTGAAGGAAATCGACAAATCCAAAACTGACATTTCATACGGTACAGCCTGATATATTTTTAACAATGAATTGTTTTTCTTATTTTAATTAATCTGTTTTATTGTCAAATACATTATCCAACTTTAAGCAATTAAAAAATAACAAGGAATAAAAACAAACAAAAAGAACCGTTCGAATAAACGAAATCAATTACTTCAAAGTTTAAGCACTTATTTCTCCGATTGACATAGCCTAATCAAAAATTGTTTCAGAATCTTTTTTGTAGAACATTTAGTAAGCTTTCGCATGGTAACCCTCCGTTTACCAATAATCCTAACCGTCTTCGAGATATTAGGGAATGTATACGAAGTTCCCAAAACATTTCATGTCTGTTAATAAAATATTTTATTCTAATCCTTCCTGAGCTCCATACGTAACCAAAATTTTAACATATTAGTGTTGATGAAATTCAAACATGCAGAAAATGTTTCAACTGAATCCCATAATTTTAAGTATCAAAATCAAAGACAAAAAGTCCGTCACGCAGGAGCTGCATAACTAAGCACTTTCCTCAGAATTTGGGTAGTGTAGACTGCTTTCCAAAACAATTTGCTTAAAATATCCTACATAAATAAAATAAAAACATGAATAGTTCTCTTTTAAATTTGTAATGAGTAACTGATAAATTATTAATTTGCTTCCAGAGTTATGTTTACACATGGTACCTACTACACTACGTAATAAATACAAAATCCTCATATTATCGTATTTTGATCTAACGCAGGAACCGGATACAGTCCCTCTAGCACTCCTTGCGGCGCCTTTGTGAACCTATGTCTGGCTGGCTTTTCTATTGAAGTATATTACAAAGTAAACCCCCCTTTCCGATTGACAGATTCAGCTCATTTTTACAACACTTCTTTCATGAGTTACCCACGACGTATACCGCGTTTCGTTACAATACAGCAGAAATTACGACCAGTATGAGTATATTAGTAATTTGGGTCCGGAGTAAACCCCCCCTCCTAATGAACCGATTTAGTTTATTTTTACAACACATATTTACCTGTAGATTACCACTATGAATACCGAGTTTCGTCGAAATACGCCTAAAATCACGGCTGGTAATGGCGAATTGGTATTGTCGGTCCGGAGTAAACCCCCCCCCCCCCCCCTCCGTATGAACCGATTTAGTTTATTTTTATATCTCACTTTTCTCTCTATATTACCAGTACGAATACCAAGTTTCGTTGAAATATAACAAATATTACGGCTGAAATGGTCAAATTAGTGTTTTGGGTTCGGGGTAAACCCCCCCTTCAGGTGGACCGATTTTGGTGGTTAACGAACTCGTTCAATCGTTTGCTAATTGAATGCTATATACCAAGTTTCGTGACGAAAAAACAAAAACTCTGGCCGCTATCGTGTTAACAGACACATATATATATATATATATATATATATATATATATATATATATATATATATATATGCATATATATATATATATAGATATATATAAATTTTAACGGGGGTCATTTTCGGTGTCTACTAGGTAGGATCGATAAAGATTTGAAGAAATTTTTCAAAAATTCCGTCATGAGTCCAACCTCAATAGCTACTTTCCTTCGGAGGAAAGTGCTAAAAGACCAGTTCGAATAAGCGAAATCAATCACTTTAAAGTTTTAAGCACTTATTTCTCCGATTGACATCGCCTAATCAAAACTTTCATTAGAACCTTTTTTGTAGAACATTTAGTAAGCTTTCTAATGGTATTCTTCCGTTTCCCAAATTCGCAACCTTTTTCGAGATATTAAGGAAAGTATACAAAGTTACCAAAACTTTTTTATGCCTGTTAATAAAATATTTTATTCTAACCCTTCCTTAACTCCAAACGCAACCAAAATTTCAACATATTAGTTTTAATGAAAGTAGAACATGCAGTAAATGTTTCAACTGAATCCCTTGATTCTAAGTACCCAAACCAAAAACGGCATTCAAAAATTATTTTTTCAGCTTTCTCGAAAACGGTTAAAGCTATCGCCTTGAAAATGGTTCCATTCGTTTTCCTAGCCCAAGAAGCCTATAAAAAGAGTACTTACAAGCTTATGAACTCAAAAACGTAAGCGTTACGATTTTTTTGCGCGAATTTCGCCCCAAACGCCATCTTCCAGTGGGCGGATTTTGCTGGTTAACGAACTTGACCTTTCAAATTGGACGACAGATTTTTGTACCAAATTTCATCAAAATCGGACCATCAGGGAAGCCAGAAATGAGCGAACAGACAAATATATATATATATATATATATATATATATATATACAAATTTGAACCACCGTTATTTTCGGTCTCTAGGGGTTCTGAAACGCGAAATTTTCTTGTCGGCACTTCCGGATTGTTTCATTGTATCAACCTTATAAGCGGGGTTCCTCCCTATGGGGGAGGGAGGAACCGCGCTAACAGAGAAATCGAGCAAGACACACTCTCATTAGCCGATTGCTTTCGCCAACAATTTTAGATTTATTTTAATTCGCTGAATATCATTAGGAAAAAGAATGTATATATTTATTAAAAAACAAAAAGACTAAAAAGGTTGAACATTAATCTTTATTATTACTTCTAAGCTTATAAGGTCGATTCACGCTAGACCGTGTCGGGTCACAGTGAAGCTATCACACACGCAAAAAACACGGACCCGGCCCGGTGTAGCGTGAACGAGTCCATTCAAACTGCTGGTGTGATTGCTTCACCGTGCCGGGTCCGGGCCCCGGCCGTGGCCCGGCCCGGACCCGACACGGTCTAGCGTAAATCAGCCTTAATTGATATTTTATCCTGAAAACAATTATTTTTATTACTTAAAACAATTAATAAATTACACTTGGAAGGAAAAATTTGTTGGCGAGTATTCAAGCATTTAGATTAGAAAATAAAATGATATTTCGAATAAAATGGAGTACCGTCATTTGGGGTGAGTTCGGACACATTTTCGAGGTTTTCTCGTAATTAAAAAAGACAGAATTTTTGTAAAAATCTGGAAAAATTAATTTATGAACCTTTAACAATCCTCTATCGAATAGTGTATTTTGTTTTTTTGAATATCTCAAAAATTTTCAATTTTTCTTATAGCTAAAATGTGTCCGAACTCACCCCTACGTGTGGGGTGAGTTCGGACAGCCTTTAATTTTTGTAAAAATCTTAACTTAACCTATAGTTGGAGTGAGCTCGGTCATAATTGACGATATTCTAAAGAAAAATATTTTCTATAATATTTTTTAGATTAACAAAATATTCTTTCACTTTTTCCTTATCAACTCCTGCTCTACACATTTTGATGCTTTGTGTAAGGCGTTCCGTTAATGGCTGATTCCTTTTCATAAAGCCTTAAAACCATTCCAGTCTGAGCTTGCTTTAAAATCCTGCGATTTTTTTCCTGACCTATCCAAATAGGTTTTTACGATTTGGCGAATATCTTAATCGAGTTAATGGAAAGTCACGTTCAGCTGCAGCTTAAATTCCCTTTGAAATTTTTTTTTCTTCTTGACTCAATTTTGTTTGGTCGCCACTTTTTTTTTTGGTGTGCATTCCTTCTAACTTTATCATTTAAAGTCGATTTAGGTATTTCGTTGTACATCGAAACACCTAAATCGATCCGTTGCCTCTCTGAGTGTCTTCTTCTTGGTTTTGGCATCGTCAACCATTGAGTTAGTAGATAGTGGAGGGAGTGTTATCTATCTTCCAATGCTAAAAAAGTGTAGGTCTGAAATCGGCCATGCCAGTGTGACAAAAGTACCAGTAGTGACGCGCGAAAATTTGAATCTGAATAAGATCGTAAACAAACAATGAATTTGAACGAATATATATATATATCTTATTCTTATTGATTTATATTTATACACATATATAAATGTCAATTGATACGAATACGACACATAAATTCGTTTAATTTCATTGTTTGTTTACAATAATATTCAAAAATTCACATTTTTGCGCGCTTTTTGTCACACTGGCATGGCCGATTTTAGGCTTCAACTTTTATCGTTTAGACTCCCTCCCCTCCCTTCTAACTCAATGTCGTCAACCACATTTTTCAAAGCCTCTTTGGAATAAATACTGTTTTCCTTTAAGCCAAGAGGACGCGGGTATATTGATGCATGTCCGAACTCACCCCATGGTATGCGAGTTTTTTACTTAAAGAAGAAAAAAAAGCTTTTGAACCAAAAAAATTAATATATTTATTTATGTATCATTAGCCAACATATAAACCTAGTATAAAATATAAAAAAATAGGGTTTAATTACTTCTAGAGCCTCTACACAGACGTTTGTTTCTAGCATTTCGAAAATCATGGATATTACAACTCACATTAAAATATTCGTTACTCACTTCAAAGTGTTCTCAGGGCGATTTTGCCTTACCTACATGGGAAAAATACAATATCGATAGTATTTGTCATGCCAATTATGAACCTAATGAAAAAGTTTGCTCCAGGTCACGCGATTTCCTGCGCCATGCACTATTGTCCGAACTCGTACTACCTGTCCGAACTCACCCCAAAATACGGTAATTTCCATTGAGTTAGTAGATAGTGGAGGGAGTGTTATCTATCTCCCAATGCTAAAAAAGTGTAGGTCTGAAATCGGCCATGCCAGTGTGACAAAAGTACCAGTAGTGACGCGCGAAAATTTGAATCTGAATATGATCGTAAACAAGCGATGAATTTGAAAGAATATATATATCATATTCTTATTGATTTATATTTATACATATACATAAATGTTAATTTATACGAATACGACACATAAATTCGTTTAATTTCATTGTTTGTTTACAACAATATTCAAAAATTCACCTTTTCGCGCGCTTTTTGTCACACTGACATGGCCGATTTTAGGCTTCAACTTTTATCGTTTAGACTCCCTCCCCTCCCTTCTAACTCAATGGTAATTTCTAATGTTTTCCTTTTAACCTTTTATATGCCAAAATTGGCTGGTTCTGTTAAACGACATTTAGTGTTACAAACGATGCCTATTTACTCTCCTAAAAACATCTGTTATGTTAGATTAGCCAATGATAAATGTTATTTCCGGTTTCCAACATATAGGCCCTTTAATGACGTCTCTGTAAGTACCCAGCAAAAATGATACTAAACCCGCACACCACTTACGAGTAAGTGCAAATGTCATTTGAGTTAGGGTGAAAACATAGTGGAGCGGCGAGGGTAGAGGGTAGCCGAGAGGGTTAGAAATAATGCATGTATTTACACTTACCAAAACATAGTGGAGCGGCGAGGGTAGCCGAGAGGGTCAAACCCCTCTCGGCTACCCTCTACCCTCGCCGCTCCACTATGTTTTCACCCTTATGCATCGAAAGTCACAAGGAGTGCTAATGCTAGGTGTCGTCAAGTCTCCCCGTACGGGGATGGCAGTAGACGGAATTCCCCGGTACAGGTAGTGGGGTGGCCGTGAAGGAATATTCTTACTATTAGGACACTGACTCCATCTATGAGAACTGAATGGAACTTCTTGACGCGAACAAAGAAAGTGTAGGAGAATGATGTAGTTGTGTCAAAGATGTGGTTGGAAACAGACATCGCTGGTGTTGAGCTGGGTGAATTTAAGATGAAAACAGCAGGACTAACCCTATGGTAAGCTATGGAATGTTTGTGCCTGAAGTGAAAGTGGAAGCTCGTGACCTACTCCATTGAATAGGAGATGAGAACTTCGTCTGAACAAAAGGTTGGACATGGGTCTGGTGATAAAACAGACTCACTCGGCGGGTGGCACAATAAGTCTTACATGCATCAGTGGGGCTGTATGAACCGGGCACCCGTTAATCTAATCTAGCCAAAGCTTAGAAGGAAAACAATTTAAACTGGAGGGAAAATCTCGCCAAGATAAAGCCACAAAAGAGGGTATTTTCCCCTTAGTCTTGGCACAATGGTAGGTCTTGATCTCGTAGGCTAGGTCAAAAACAACTACCAGCTGTTTGTCTGTCTGTTTGTACCTTATACAAATCCACAACGTTTAACCGATTGTGACCAAACTTGGCACACAGGTAGGTATTGATACAGGGAGTGTCATACGCTAGGTCAAAAACGTCTACCAGCTGTCTGTCTGTATGTTTGTTCATTATACAAATCCACACCATTTGACCGATTTTGACCAAACTTAGCGCACAGGTTATATATATTTGGTTTCTAATTTATTTTTGCTTTTTTAGATGCAGAAATTAGGTGTACCCTGGCACGCCGGGTGACAGCTAGTATACATTTAAATATATATACATATATATATATATATATATACATATATATATATATATATATATTTATTTATTTATTTATTTATTTATTATAGAGCTCGCATATGTAGCGACTCGCTCTTATCCAGATGTTCCAAGTAGATACCAGTAACAGTTAGACAAGTAAAATATAAGTATTTGCAGTTATATATATATATATATATATATATATATATATATATATATATATATATATATATATATATATATATATACAACGCAGGTCCACACTTGGAAAACCTTTTGCAAAAGTAATTTATGCTAATCTAAGGAAATGTATTGCTACCATGTTAATGGCCATTCACTTTCTCAACAAATAAGAAATCAAAAACAATTTGCGCTTTTTAATCACATGGTGAACTATTTTCCAAAGGCTCTCTGAACAGTTAAATATAAAGTAAATAGTTTCACAGGGCCATCTACATAAATCAATTTATTTTATTCGTTTTTTTTCTTATTGCGTACATTCTTCCTTTCAACTGCAGCACATTCTTTTTTACGAGAACGTCTTTTTGGCAATTTTAGACATTTTTACATTTGTATGTTGCAACTACAATCCAGTCTTACAGAAAATTTAATGTTCTACAACATGTATTACCATAATTTATTTAAGAAATTACTTCAATCAGAGTAACTCCTACTTTTAAGCAAAAAGGTATTTTTTTGCATTGTTCTATTTTTGGTGCATTAAGACACATTGTGTCAAATATTTGTATAACATATTATAACAAAGTCTTCAAATTAAATTTTCTATTAAAATCAGTCACAAAAAAGACTGTTTTCTGATGGAACTCCCAAAGTTGTCACCCCTGGAGGAAAGATGGTGATGCCCGAAAATCTTCTCATCCCTAAAATACATTTTATTACAGCTAGGACTTTCTGAATTTAGTCCCAATTTTTTATTATTGTTAAAAAAGATGATTGTTGGACAGCAGGTTTGAAACACCCTGTATATTAATAATTTATAAAGATTTTTATTGTTTCTTTCATTTTTACTCTTTGCTTTATATGTGTAAATTTGTATATAATATATACAGTGGAGTCCAGCGAATCCGAACTATTGGACGTGAAACAATGACCAGTAATCATATCATGCAATAATTATGTATTGACTTTATGAGGCATATTAAGTGTCCTTTGTTTCAAGAATTAAAGGTAATAAATTAAGTATTCTAGTACAATGGACATTAAACTTGATCCCCTGCTTGCTGCAACCCTACCAGATTTTTATGTTTATGCAGTGTTAGCAAAACATTGCTTCTTCAAGCCATTTTAGTTCATTGCATCAGAAGGACCACTGACTCCTTCTCTTAGAGAATGGTTTGCTTTTTAAGTCTTGTATAAATGATGAACAAATCCTACATATGTGAATAAATGCTGACTTGTTTTTATTTCAAGTAGCTGTACTTTGGATTTTTAAAATTACAAGTTTATTCAATTTTCATTAGGAGGCCCTGTGGCCGTGAGCGTTAAGGCGTTAGCACTTAACACTCAGTTACCAAGGGCCGTGGGTTTGATTCCCACTATGGGGTGGAGGCTTTTCTTTAGGAAAAAGAAAAGGCATCAGCCCTAGCCTGGCTAGAAAAGGGTGGTAACCTGTCCTAAAATACTTAATAATAATGGACATTAATATTTAAATTCAAATTTTCATTAAACAACAATTTGAAAAAATGTGGTTTTCTTTACTTTTCCCAATTCAGAAATTTAATGAAAATTATTTTTCCCTATTTCTGTTTGGATTAGGCAAATTTTCGTAATAAACAAACACACATTTATTTTAAGACAGGAGATCTAGAGACTTATTTCTCCTTTTATCAGTAATTCTTGATTAAACATAATAGAAAATATTTAGAAACCAACATTTTTAAGAATAATTATCTCACTATCAATATTCAAGAATTTAATAAATCAGTAAATTAAAATAAAAAATAATCCTTTGCTGTAGTTCTCATTTCAATACAATTTTTTAGGCCAATTTTATATTATAAATAACAATGCTTGCTATACTGTGGCCTCTAAACTTGATACCATTCACAGTAACACATTAAAAATGTATATATATTTTTTTATAGACTGGTGTCAGTTTGATCAAAGTCGGAAGTGGTGCGGGCAGATTCTGAAATAGTTTGAGTGTAGGATGACAACCATAATGAAAATCTCCCCAATATATTATCCATCTGCAAAAAAATCAAAGATGGTTTGTTAAGTAGAAAATTTATTTTATACCAAGCTACTTTTATTTTACATTAATATACTTGTATTTTATTCCAATATATTTCTATTTTATAACAAAGTACTTGTATTTTTTATTATTTTTTTTTTCGAAGGTGCATCGACATCTAGGCCATTAGCGCCGACTTGTATTTTACACCAAAATACTTGTTGGGGATGTGAAGCTTTCTCCTATGGTAAAAATCTATGAATCTCTTTTCAGCAATTACATGAGCTATATTAAAAGAAACCTAATAATCTAATAATGCTTATGAACATTGTAGTCAACACAGAAAAAAAAACAAATTGCCTTTTTAACTGAACTACAATTCCTTTTATAAGTGGATAATAGTGTTCTTTAGTAACTAGCATTTTATTAAAAACACTTTCTTACATCGCATCAGTTCAAGTTACCTGTTGGGCAATAGATAGAGGGTTGTCTGCCGTAATTGTCCTCTTAGGTTGTTCTGAGAACTTTGATGGGCCAAAAACTATACTCATGGACTCCTCGTAAAGAAATATTCCAGCAACGGCGTCCTCAAAAGTAACTGTATCTCTTAACGAAAGTCTTGCATGAGATTCGCTTAACCCAGTCCTGTAAACGTTTAACTATTAACATGCAGCACAGACTGTAAAACAGATGTCTGGGAATGAATGAATGCTTACAATACTTTGATGGACTTCAATGGAAGACATTCAGGTCGTTCTTTTCGACTTGCGACAAAATAATTTTGAATCAGTGTACTTGCCATTGGAGACATTTTAACTTGGATACCGGAAACAATGTCAATAAACTGAAATTTAAAATTTTTAGTTAAATATTCTTGTTTATAAATTATGTTATTCATTTTAAAGTTTTGGACTTCCTACTTTTTTAATTTCATCTTCAGTGATTTCGGAATCTGAAGTAACATTTACTTTAGTAGCTTTCTCCAAACAGTACTTGGAAATATCTTCATCGTTAATATCTACTTCTTCTAGAAAAGGGATTCCAAATATTCTGAAACAACATATTTTTGTAAAGTACTGAATTTCTAATTTTCTCTAATTGATGTTGTACTACATATTTTTTGTTTGTCAGCAATGAATGCCGATCGATGGATAAAGACCAAAGCTTTCCCTGGAACATTCCCTGGAATTCATTGCTGACGAAGGCTACCAAAGAGTAGCCGAAACGTTCGGAATATAGATTTCCCTATAAATCTGACGTTTTATCTCTTAGCCAATCCTTGACTTCATATTTTTTTAATATATTCTTATAAATTTAATATTTTTTATTTGAGTTCTCTTTTATTAATTTTGGGCGCGAGATTAGCACAGTGGTAGATTTTACTCTGGCACACACTAAAGATTTTGTATTCGTGGGCCCCAGACTGTCCCTATGCCTCCCAGCCTTTAATTAATTTAATGAGTATCTACAAAGGAGAAAATCAGGTGGCCAGAGAATAGTATTGACCTATGGAGATAGTGTGGTGAATACTGTTGAGAAGTAAATTGATTGTACATAACATAGTCAATTTGTGAGAATAAGTCTATATTTTTATAACATGTCTAGCAGGGAGGAAAACACAATGGCCATGTTTACATAGGGGAACTTCTGCATGCCATTATTAAATACTTCCAACCCTGCAAGATTAGTTCTTATGAATTACATGATAATTAAGGTATGATTATAGATATAACATAAATTTGATTTATATTTTTAACAAATACTATTCCCTGGCCGCCTGATTTTCCCCTTAATAATTGAATAAATTATATTCTTAAGTAAATATTTGCCGTATAAAATTAAAAGAAAGATAAAGAAACGTACTCAATCAGTGTCTTCAGCCTATGTACATCCTGTCCGGAATATTTGTTGCACATCCATGATAACCACACTGCAGCTCGTAAAGGATAAGTAGAATATGAAACCTCTTTTGAAGATTTATTTGCAGGAACTGTAACTAACTCGCTCTCAACAGCTAAAAACCAAGAAAATTTAGATTGAGTAAACCTGAATTAATAAATACCTGTTTGAGCTCTTATAAAAATGTAGGAAATGTTACAATCTATTTCACATTGCTTTTTACTTATAAGCTGTCATTGGTAGGACAGATTATAAGCAGCTTCCTTCATTCTCGTTTATTCCACCGTCATTGTCAATACAGTTTTGACCTGATGAGACACAGCATTTCATAGGAACAAATTCAACCAATAAATCCTCCGATTCATCATACAAGTAATCCTTGATGCGAGCGATCACTAGTACCAGAGACAACACTGGCTTCCTTCAAGGAACATTTTTTAAACTTCCCCCAAACAGTCTGCAGGAAGTCTTTCTATTGCCAATTGATTCCATCATGTAATATCATTCTAGACTATCAAGAGCTACAACAATACAATATGCATATAAAGTATTTATATTGTGTACTCTTAATGATTAAATTTATTTCATTTGCAGAACATTCTCTAGACTAGACTCTCCTCTGTATAAGAATGGAGGACCAACACAATAAAGGAACTCAATATAAAACAATTAAGCTTTGCAATTATGAACTAAAGCTATTTTATCAGTGCATATGGTTCAGATTAGACTTAACAACTTGTATCGTCATTCTCACATATACAATCAATCAAAATGACATATCATATTTTCCTTGTCCCATTTATAAGATATTATTTGTTAATATATATATATATATATATATATATATATATATATATATATATATATATATATATATATATAGATATATATATACATATTTTACTGTGGTGCATCGACTGCTATGGCCAATGGCACCATTGTTAATATATTATTTCATTTTTGAAATAATTATAGGATGAGAGTTTCTAACCTCATTATTGCTACTTGAATTCAAAATGTCATCATTATCATGATTGTTCTCTGTGGTAGCAGAGAAGCATATATACTATTCACTTATTTTTGTTAAATGGGATGCCTTCATTCAAAAAGGTGAATAAAAAACAAAAATATTTATTTACATTAAAATTTAAATAAATAAATGTTTTTGATTTTTATTCGCCTTTTTAAACATGAAGTCATCACATGCAACCATTTAAAAGTGAACATTTGAAGCATTATTATTTAGAATACATATTATAGCAGTAAAAAGCCTAATCGGGTCTTCCCGTGGCTAGCGCCTTGGATTCTCATGCAGGAGACAGGGTTTCGAGTCCCTCCGAAGGCAAGAATTTTTCTCATCTCAGGGCCTGTTGAGAAGGTTCCTTGCCGCACCATGAATTCCGGCGCTAATGGCCTAGTTGTTGGTGCGCCGTAAAAAAAGAAAAAAAAAAGGCTAATCATTAGATTAATCAAGTTATCAACTGGAATTATTCCAGATTTCATTTAGCTTTAGCTGCACAATCATGGTCCTTCATTATGAAGAGTGCAGTCTAAAAGTGGTTCCAAGTTATGGTTCGATAGCTAACCTGTTAGGTTTTAACATTCCTAACAACCAGTACGGGAATGCCTTCATATTAATATTTTGTAAATAAATTTAAAATGTACTCTGAAAAAAATAAAAATCTCTAGACGATACGGATTGCAGGGATGGATGTTGAGAGTTATTATATATAATTCTTCACTAAATATTTATAATTATATTATTATAAACTTTGAATCTAGGCGGACGGTAGTGCGCCAGGCCAAGTTCCGGCCTAAGCATACTGTGTGTATATTACAGGAGGTATTAGAGCTGATTTTTACCCTCTCATAACTTTCAACCAGGTAAAGATAAAGTTATGAAATTTTACACAGGTATTATACTACTAGATGTGAGTAAAACTGGAAAGTTTCATAATTCTACATCGAATAGTTTCTGAGATATAAGCAATCGAAAATCGGGATTTATAGGACTCACTCACTCACTCACTCACTGACTCATCAAAATTATTAGGCATTTCCCTTGATGCTAGAGACTTGCAATTTTGCATGAAGATAGATATGAAGACGTTATTAAAGGAAAAAACCGAAAAATCGCGAAACGTTGTGTTTGATTCCGCTTCCGGGGCGGGGGCGTTCCGGTTTTGTACTTCCTTCGGAAACCCATCATTCCGTCCGAAACCCATGATGTGGGGTATCAAATGAATTTTCTCGGTATGAAGAACCTATATTTGATGTTTTAAGAAACAATTAGACGCATATAGGCTCGGTAAAAATCTTATACCAGCTGTCTGTCTGTATGTTTGTTCCTCTTACAAATCCGTACCGTTTGACCAAACTTGGGACACAGATGGATCTTGATACGGAGAGAATCATAGGCTAGGTTAAATTGTCTATCAGCTGTCTGTCTGCATGTTTGTTCCTTACACAAATTCACAACATTTGACCGATTTTGACCAAACTTGGCACACAGGTAGGCCTTGGTCCGGGGAATGCACTAGGCTAGGTAAAAAAGGTCTTTCAGCTGTCTGTCTGTATGTTTGTTCCTTATACAAATTCACACCGTTTGGCCTATTTTGACCAAACTTGGCACGCAGGTAGGTCTTGATATGGGAGTGTCATATTACCTATGACGTTTTTTACTTTTTGTTCCATCGAAACGCCATCATTCCTTCTGAAACCCATCATGTGGGGTATCAAATGAATCGTCTTGGTAAGGAGAACCTATATTTGATGTTTTAAAAAACATTTCGATGCATCTTAACAAACACAGTTGTGACTTCTTTCTTAAATGTAGTAAATAAAGTCGTAGGGGTTCACTGCATAATATACTTGAAAGCAGATACTAAGTTTTTCAATGTCTAGCCATCTAAAGTACCAAGTTTAAGATTACAAACCCAAAATGTATCGTCTTTGTTTCTTATATTTTTCTTGAAGGCCTTCTGCACTTTCCCTATTGTGATCTTTATCCTCGGGATAAGGTTTCTGTGTTTTACAGTGTAATAGTTTAGTTAAGAGAGCAATCAATTTGTCCTCTAGAGTAATGTCATCTGGAAGAGCTTCTAACTTTTCTAGTCTAGTGATTAGATGTATGTAGGTTGATTATTGGTATCAAATATCAAGCAGTAAGGAGAACCTTATGCAGAATCCAAAGACCCTGGTTTTATATGAAGTACAAAAGCCAGTAGGTATGCGGCAACTAAATTCTATTTAATACTTAGAAAAAAGGAATGAGATCCCCAAAAAAACATAAAAGTGAAATAGAGGCCAAGTTCCTGCCCCCACAAAGAAACACTCCCTTCCTCAAAAATATCCCCTCCTAAAACCCCCCAAAAACGCCTTACCATTCTACACTCCAAAAAAGTAGTATGAGTTGGTGTATGAATTCAACCAAAAATATTTGCCAATACAAGAGATGATACAAGAAAGAAATGTCCAAGTTCATTACTTGGAAGACCTCATAGTTACTAAGAACAGTAAAGACACTTCAACTGACCTTTAAAAACACCAATAAAAATACTTATATCCAGTTACTAAAATATCACTTTCCTCAACCAGGTATATTCTTAAACTTCGCAATGTTTAGTTTTTCTCTAAAGACAATTTTGGCACAATAAAAACATTGCCAAGTTTAAGAATATACCTGGTTGAGGAAAGTGATATTTTAGTAACTGGATATAAGTATTTTTATTGGTGTTTTTAAAGGTCAGTTGAAGTGTCTTTACTGTTCTTAGTAACTATGAGGTCTTCTTATATATTACAGGAGATAGTAGGCTAACAAATACCTGTAGTAACAAAAGACAGGCTAACATTTTCTTGAAGTAAACATACTCCATGGGTAGCTAGTAACAAATTATTTGGACTGCTTAGAGCACGTATTCCTCGGGGAGAGCAACGCCAAGCTCGATCCAACAAATTAATACAGTCTCCAATGGCCAGAACTGGCACAGGGAATTGGCTGCACTGAAAGTTAAAAAAACTTCATTATGTTTCAAAGATAAGTTCTGCACAAATGTTTAACTTATTGTATATATATTCCACAATAATGAGTTATGCACTTATGGATTACAACAATTTATTTTCTTTAATAAACTTTGCTTATTGCCTTTGATTGCCTAGGCAGCCCACATAGTATGATCTTTAACATCGTCCCCGAAAAGGTAATGTACAAAATGCAAATCACTTACGATGTGATGCATTAATAAAATAAACTAAATAAAAAAAAAATATGAAAGATTACACAATGCTTATTGAATAACTTACTATAGAAGCAAGGCTAAGAAGCAGAGCAGTCTTAAGATGCAGAAATGCAGAAAATGGGTACATATCAATTGCAATATGTGAAGCCATACCAGTTACAAGTGCCCACGGAGAACCATGTGTTTCTTCTCTGTTTAAGAAAAAGTATATTTTTTTACAATTAGACACTAAAGAAAACTTGCAATATATAATCTATTAAGATATTTTGTTAATTTTCATTAGATCATTACAATTTACCTTAATTGTTTTATTAATTTTGAAATGGAAGAGGGGAATGGAGATATAGGTACATTTGTTAGAAATCTTTTTAATGGTTCTGGAAAGACAGGGTGAACTCCCAATGCTATAAAATGTTTTTTATCATACATCAACGCTAATTTGTATCTCACACCAATTTCTAAGCCATTGCATAATTCATCTGAAATTATCGCTACATATTAATAAGTCATTCAAAGCTACAATAAATACAAGTACTTTGGTAATTATTAGTGTGCTTCCTCTCTCTCTCTCAATTAGGAAGAAAATCACTTATGGCTTGATGATAGTAAAGTCCGACTCGCAGAAACTCCGAGCGCGTTTCTGGTCATATCCCTAGTGTCATTAGTAAAAGAATAAAAGCAGTTATTATCAGGTTTTGATCTTTCATGAAAAATATAAAATAAAATTTCAAAGGGAAGGAAGATTTAACGCGCCACAATAGGAATTTGACATAATCTTGTGCACAAATTACTCCCCTCGCCTTCTCAAGGTTCACTCAAGAGAAACACTGTTGCCAATATATTTCTCATAATAAAAAAACAAAACATCAAACAATGAGAGAAATAGAGACAAAACCCATTCAAAATAACAAAACTTACCATGCTTCAATTGACACCGCCCCATAGAAAATTGCTTCAGAACTTTTTTGTAGAGAATTTAGTAAGCTTTTGAATAGTCACCTTCCAATTACAGGAACTTCCCAACTGTTTTCGAGATATTTAAGAAAATATACCAAAATCCAAAAACTTTTCAAGTCTGAAGTCATTTGGTATACATTTTCTTTTTTTTGACTACTTCCTTATGTAACCAAATGTCCTTCCAAATGTAACCAAAATTTAAATATCTTAGTTTAGATGAATTTCAAACATGCAGAAAATATTACAATTTAATCTAACGATTCTAATTATCCCAATCCAAAAATTAGTTTGAAGGCAATTAAGTGGATGAGAAAGCCCAACATATTCAAATGTCAGCAAAATTCAGATAGATCAGATAGATAATAAAGCAGGCTGATTAGAGAATAAAGCAGGCATCTCAAATTGTTAAACATAAAACTGAGTTTTAAAGAAAAGAGAGAAGCATGGTATGCTGAAGACCTGAGATGTCTCATTTCCTGCAACTATTTTTTTTTTTTTTATTTAATTAAACTGAAATAATTTAATTCAGGGGGTCTGGAGGTTTGCTCTCATCATTTTTCCTCCAAATATAAATTTTATGAAGCAAATATTAAAAAAATATATATTTCGAATTGCTCTCATTTACAGTGTTTTTAAAATTCAATAATTATGTAATTTAAGTGATATTGAAACATTACCTCTAAATTCAACAGAAATTCCCTGAATTATTCTGTTACTCAAGGATGGATTAAGAAACTTGGGATCAAAAATGAGCCCAAATGCTCTTTCACCCAATAACCTCGAACGGGCTATTTCAACTAACTTCCTATCACATGCACCACACTTCCCCAGCTGCTTGGTGACCGCTTCAGTTGCATTACAGTATTGATATTCACATCTGTACAAAGTTTCCTGCCTGTCAAAAAAACAATAAGCTTCAGAGTTTATTAGTGAATCAAATAATCAACGTATTCTTAATAACATACGTGTATTTCTCTACAGGAGTTAGCTCAGAAAGTATTCCACATTTTGTAAACAGTCCTAAATTGTTAAAGCTGGCAGAGTAGCTGTGGACTAAGTCAGGAAAGGATATTAACCTAATTTGGATGTTTACAGATAAGTCTAAAAAGTCAAAATCAGTTAACACTGTGCAACATGTTTTCACAAGGTCTGACAAGATTTTTTTTGCTAAAAGTGGTTCTTCAATTAGAAGATTTGAAAATTCGCCTAAAAAAAAACGAGTAACATTTTCAAGTAATATAGTCTATTAATGAAATATTTTATTTTTATGTAGTTTATTTACTTCAAATGAAGGCAATGAATTCATTTTTACATAAAATAATCTCAAATTATTCCAATAATATTTTAGTTTATTCAAATCCTCAAGGTATTTTTATATGGCATTTCATATAATAAAATTTGAAAAGTTCAGAGGGTGTATCTTAGTGTATTTCTAATAAGCTGGAGACAGTTAGCCATTGAGATACCAACTGCAGATAGTTGGGATTCGGCTAAGAATGGCCTTAATAGTCAATGTACCAAAAAAAATGTAAAAAATAATTTTAAAAGGATGCCTAGAAGTTAGTGAAATTGTTATTGTTAGGTTGGCAATATTAAAAAATTGAAAAAAATAATAAAATAAGTTTAAAAGAAAATCAAGCATTTTAGAACATTTTGACTACTTTATTTTACAACATATCTCTAAATGCTTGACCAATTGATGCTTCAGGAAATTATTATAAAACATTTTTAAATATTTTCAACAAATTTCATTATAGGACCTCAGGCACAATTATTTCATTGTCCGTATGTATGCATGCACATTGACTCCTATGGCCAATAACTCAAATTCAGGTTTTCAAAGAGTTATGGAGTAAACATGCAAAGATTACTGTTCATAAATAACATTTTTTCAAAAAATACTATTATTTCAATACTGTAACTGATGAAAATTAGTTTCTCCCAATAGAAGCAAAGAGGCAGAGGATCCTTTTCATTGCCTTTTTGCTATAGACCACTTTACTGGAAGATAACCACTTTTTCTCAATTGAAATTACAAAACTGCCATGACATTTTCAAAAAAAATTATTTGTACCTCTTACCTCTTAAAAGACCTAAGATAAATAGAATCAATTATTGATTCTATCTTTGTGCAATTGAGTCATATTCATTTATTCAATCATCTAAAATATACTTATGTGAAATAATTAAATTATTCATCTCAGAAATATTTATTGGTTGATAATTGTTATTTTTTGCTGATTATGCACATGTCTATTAATTTTAATATAATTTTAGGTCTTATTATTTTAGGACAGATTGCTGTCCTTACCAAGTTTATACAGGGCTATGGTATTCTTTTTTAACATACATATAATCCAGCACTCCTATTACTAATTGAACCAATGATAATTGGTACATAATTAAATTACATGTTACCATATTTTTGGCCTGTATATTAAAAATATTGTCACGATTTTGCAGTTTTGTTTTATTTATTTAGTTTTTCTGGCCTACAATGTTAAAATCTTAGACTGTTTAGGCAAAAAAAAACTTTTTAAAATTCAAAATATGACAATGAGTTTCATCAGTCTAAAGGTTTTAACATTTGAGCCAAGAGAATTAATTTAAGTATTTCTCTTTTAAGATAAAATAAAGGCAATGCAAATAAAACTTACCAGCCATTTCTGTTAAAACACTGAAATCTAATGTTATCATTATTCGCAAAGGTGGTGATAATTGGATCTGTAAATTAGGATCCAAAACATCTTCTTTGTATTTCTTAGCAGACTGTTCTATTTTCAATAACTCACCTGATTTATCTAAATATTTCACAATGTCTTTTTTCATGCAGAGGTTTCTGTGGAGTTCAAACATGGTCAAACCTCTACTTTGGTGTTTTTAAAGATTGGTAAATAAAATAGACTACAGAACAGTAAATAATTGTTCTTAGATCTGAAGCAAGGGGGAATGCTCTAAAAAGAAAAATAATTATACAAAAATTAAATGTTCTTGTGACCTCTTTATCCTGTGGTTAAGGATCTTTTCTGGATGTTGTCAGTGTGGCCAACAAAATGTAGGAGTATACCAAATAATTTAATTTTCTGTTATTACCTACCTATTTTTCTTAGCATCATCCAAATCATCTATCATGTTTTTTTTTTTTAGTTTAAGCCATTTCATGGTTATCATATTTTTTTCATACACCACATCAGTGATGAAAACTTGTTAATTTCTTTTATTTCCTAAATTTGGTAATGTTAACATTGGTTGACAATTTAAAATATCAGATATGACTGTTTACTGTTTATAATTGCACTTTAAACATACAGTTAGGTTATTATATATGTAGATTCATGGTACTCTTCCATTATATAAAATCAACAATCTGAAATTTAAAAACAAAAAAGTCTAAATAATTGGATTTTTGAGATATGATAGTGTTTCATATTATATAAGTTGGGTGGACTAATGTTAGGTAATTGAACAAGAACAATTATTTTCATTTTTTTAACTTCACATGCCTCACTCCATAACATAAGAACATAAAATTTAGTTTTTTGAGACTAGAGCACCCTGATAAAAAAAATGTTTGGTAGATTTTTTTTTTTTTTTTTTATGGATAATCTGCTATGAACCACTAGAGATCCCATTAAATATTTAAAGGTTGCCTCAATCCCAGGATCTGGGCAAGGGGAGCCAAATTTTTATCCTTGGATAGCTTCTTGAAAAATATGGAACACATATTTGTTTTTCTTTTCGAACCAAAAACTTTTTTTTAAGCTATTTCAGCTGCCACCAGGCACCAGACACTGCTTAGGGTGGGTTTACACTTGCTAGTTATTGCAGGATATTTATATCAGAGAGAAATTGCGACTAATGAAAACCATATAAAATGTATGTCTGCAATAAATTCTACCATGGGCAATTTATTGCAGACATACATTTTACATGGGTTTTCAATAGTCGCAATTTCTCTCTCATATAAATATCCTGCAATAACTAGCGAGTGTAAGCCCACCCTTACATTGATATCTTGCTGAAAAGTGCGAGGACTCAGATTTATCATTTAATGACAAGTCCAAAGGGTAATGATAGTATTTGGCCAGGGCTCACTACCCCAGAGCTGGCCATCTTCAGTCATCAGGTAGTCTTCTGTATTACTGGTCGTGGGCGTATATAAGGGGGGCTGAAGCCCCCCCCCAATTTGGTTTTGTTCAAAACATTTCGTGTATAAAAACGAAAAATGTCTTCAACATTTATCCTGGTTAAATAGGTGTCTATTTCGAGTCTATCAAGGAAGGTCCCTAATAGATTCAGTCCTTGAATTGCAAACAAATAATGTACTGTCAGAACACTAGAGAAAATCACCGAATATGTATAACACCAGGGGCAAATTTAAAACGCCATCTGACATTACTGATAAGGTAAAGTTTTACCTCTAAGCTCTTGGTGCTACACTATGGAATGACTACAATAAGAATTAATTAATTCAGGCGGCAAGTATGAGAAGTGGAAGATGTTGTGGCCCAAACTTTAGTGGGAAAATACGTTTGCGGGCCGCGTAGATGGTTCAAAATAAAATAACGTCGGATTTAAAAGTTGTGTTCATAATTTTACCAAGAAATATCAGACATGAAATAATACGAATATGTTATTATAATACAATTTAATAAAATGAAAAAAATAGGTATAACATTATAATTAAATCTTGAAATTTGGAATTATTACAAACTATGAAAGTTAAATAGCTACACGAAATTAATGAGACACATGAGCTTGAATTTGGGAAACTAATTCATCGATGTTTGGATAAATTCCACTGATACAAAGACGTAAAGAATTGTCGGTACTTACGTACTAGTTTCCACCCAAAAACCAGTGATCTATATTACCAACGAGTTGGATTAAACTAGAGTTTCAATATAACGTTGAGCGAGCGGAAACGCATAGCAATTAACATAATTACTAATGTTATATAACCTAGGAAACCAGTAGCACTTCTGTTAATGGGAAAATTGCTATGCGTTTCCGCTCGCTCAAGGTTATAACGAAACTCTAGTCAATCCAACTCGTCGATAATATTAATAAATGGTCTTGGTGCCATAAATGGTCGCCATATTGCCTGATTCGGATCACTGACTGGGAGCCTTAACGGGACCCACTTCTCGAGATCGGTCCAACTAGTACGACGGCGATGTTTGGTAAAAATTAAGTTTCACGCCCTCAAAACCGATTTCTTTCAAATTTTGTACAATAACGTATTTTGATGCACTAAACACGAATACGTTAAAAAAAACCTTCTCATTTAACTACATTAAGCACTAAAGCTCACTGTTATGCGGGATATGAGAGATAATGTTAACAACTAAATTTGTAACGACTTTAAGGCATATGCTACGCGTTTCCGCTCGCTCAAGAAGATAGCAAAACCCCAGTCAATCCAACTCGCTAAAATTAATAGAATTCTAATAGAATATAATATTAAGCACTTAAGTTCACTGTTAGGAAGGTTATAAAACTAGGCGTCAACAGCGTATTTATAAACACGCGCATGCGCAGATATGTAACAATGGGAAACAGAGAACTCTCATTTGAAATGTTCAGAAACCATTTATTCAAAAATATTGTTAATTTTAAGGGCATCTTCACCTGTCGCTTAAGGGCATACGTGCTATGCGTTTCCGCTCGCTCAAGAAGATAACAAAACCCCAGTCAATCCAACTCGCTAAAATTAATAGAATTCTATTAACTTTAGTGCTTAATAACTTCTTTCCTAATTAAATGCGAAGGTTTTTTTTTTTTTTAACGTATTCGTGTTTAGTGCATCAAAATACGTTATTGTACAAAATTTGAAAGAAATCGGTTTTGAGGGCGTGAAACTTCATTTTTACCCGATGTTTTTATTTATTAAATTTCATCATTGAAAAGAACTGTTCGCATTTACCTATAAGTACTGCCAAAATGCACAAATCAATCTTCTTGCGAATTTTTTAAGCTGCGGAAAATGGTCTTCTTCGAGTTATTTTTTGAAGAAATCGCACAACTACACGTTGATTTAGTTTTTAGTTGTTTTCTTCGATCTCGTTCAACCCCTATTTGCAAGTGTATGTGCTTTTTGTTGGATTAGCAAATAAATTGAAACATCAAACCCTTTGATTGAGGCGGCAAACATCAAAGTATTTGATGTTTGCCGCCTCTCTCTTGATACCGGCGCCACTCGACTTGCGGGCTCACTTGATTCCGCAGGGCAAGCGAAAACACCTTCTCACTCGATCTCCTCATTTGGGGAGAGTGTGAATCGCCAGCCATAGACGAGCATTCTTTCCTGCAGGAATGATGAATCCGCACGGAAAGAACGCATGTGTATGGATGAGATAGGAATGCGTGCCGTTCGGGTCATCCCTTCAGTCGGCTCACTTTGGTATTATCCGTTTAGTTTTCCTCTCGTTAGTGGGCGTTCGTCTTTCCTCTCAGATTCCACTGTATCCTGCAGGATTGTCTATCAGTCGTTACTTCTTAGCTATCGGCTTTTTACCTTTGCTTATAGCTATGGAGACACTGGGTGACAGGGCCGCCACATCTCAGAGCCGGGCCCGGGACCAGATCACGGGCCCCCTCTCTCTAATAAGAATAAAAGTCGACAATCGGTGCAGCAAAGGTCACTTTCGGTCCTTGTAGTTTTATTACGACTCCTAATGAAATATAATATTCTGGGACTGCACTTGTTTTGTCGTTTATTTCCTTAAAAAAAAAATATAGATCCCATTCCAATAAATATAGGCTACGCCCGTCTATATTTCTAAACCCCATTCTTTTTACAAGCTCATATCCTATACATTTTTTCCAATTAGCCGGGCCCGGCCCGGGCCCCCATGGCGCCAACTGTACCCGGTTGGCCCCGGTTCAATTCGTAATTTTTTTAGGTGTGTTAATAAATTATAAAACCTCTTCTTAAGATTATTAATACCAGAGTTCGAAAATTCAAGTTACCTTTTATTTTTAAAAAGTTTATGTTAAAAATTTTATCCAAATAACTTTTTTCATAAAAATTCACTAGAAAAATTAATTGTTGTAGATAACAATTTTTTAAATATATGAATTGATTTTAAAACACAAAATTAATTTTAACAATTTGAAATCAATTAAATAGACTGATGGAATGTAATATAAATATATTAAATATATATACACCAACTGCCATAGTAGCAATTGCTACCACTTTCCTTCAATCCATCTTCAAAACTGCGAGATTGGATGAGATGACACGCTTCCTCCACAAGACAGCAATGGGAGAGAAAAACTCCCATAAACGAACACTCTTTCCTGTCGGATACATTTCAGTCAACAATCCTCACGGATTGCTATTTCTCGTTAGTGGCGACGAGAGGATTACGAATCCCTACGGATGGAACGGCGGGATAACTTGAGAGGAATGATTGCAGGAAAGTCTTGCCCGTGGCCACGAGAGGAATATAATCCTCTCGTCTTTCCTTAAGGATTTCACTAACAGGAAAGAACGTGGGGAAAGAATGCTCGTGTATGGGGGGGTAGTAACATGGGCGTATTTAAGGGGGGGGCTGCAGCCCCCCCCCCCCCGAAATGTTGATTTCATCGGTAAAAATTTCATAAAACCCTTAAAAATAAATTAAATAAGATCATTTAGTTCATAAAACATATACTATTTTGGGTGTAATAGCTTTTAAGTTGGCTAAAACTCTTCCAAGATCTAAATTATTAGTATTCCATACACCGTAAATGGACTCAGCCCCCCCCCCCGAAATTATTTTCTATATACACCCATGGTGAGTAACTAGTGTAATATTATTTTTTTTAATTGGGTTTTTCAAAATGTCTCGCGGGCCGGTCGTTTCCCATCTATTAATAGTCCATCCCAGAAATGATTTCAGATAACGTAAAATTTTCTAGCCAGCACTTCTGGATTATGTCATCTGGGTCACCCTCATAAGCGGGTTTCCTCTCTTTAGAGAGGGAGGAAACGCGCGAAAATACTTTCAATGCCGAATTTTGAGTGGTGTTTAAAAAAACTGCAATTGCCATGCTTTTAAGAGCTCCATTTCATTACAGCTTAGACACCATTTTACATAAAACATGGCAGAGAACATGCAATAGTATCTGTATAAAGTTTTAGTACTGTCACTTCAACCCCTCACTGGAAATCTGTAATTTAATTCTCCTTGTTTGTAAAGTGATTCATCCCTGTTACCAATGAACGACTAAAAATAGTAATAACTTGGCCCTTTGGGAGAATTTTGAATTGTAAGAGGGGAATACAGAAATAGGAACATTAGTTAGAAATATTTTTAATGGTTTTGGGAATACTGGGTGTACTCCCTATGCTATAAAATAAAATAATAGTAATATATATATCAACCTTGGGGTAAATCCCCATTGACTGCCTTCTAGAAGTCCATAGTAGCTACCTATATGGCCTTTGTGGTGACATAGTCCCAAATAGAACTTGCTCTCCATAATGGAGCAAAGATCTTTAACTTTCTTAATAAACTGAATTTTCTTCCCTTTTATTTTATGGACATCAGATACTTCAGTACTTTTCAACGAGTAAACTGTTTTTTATTTAATTATTATTAATATTTTGTCCCACTTTTCTGTTGGAATTAGAGATAATTTTAAGTCCAGTTGTCAGAAGATTAGAGATTGTCTTCTGATAAAATCCTTTGATGATAGTTGCTACATCAAACAATAACAGTAAGCCAGCATTTTTATGGAAATATAGCATCCCCTTCACCATCGAACTACAGGTCACTAGGAAAATTACTTTTATCTGAATAAAAGATGGGGACCTTCTTTTATATATTTAGCTATTTAGTTTAGGTATGTTATTCTTTTGAGGACGATGCCATTTTTCTCCAACAAAGTTTTTCTATTATCTCCATATTTACCCGTTTGAAAAGTAAATTATGTGTCTTTATTCCTAAGGAAATTAATTTGAGCATTTTCTCTCTTTTTAGTAAAAATATCCTTTAATGTTAATAATTTACGCAAATGGCTCTTTATCAAAAATAACGATAAAACTGAAGGAGAGCGTCCTCAGCACCGTTTTTTTTTCAAATTTTGCACTATAACGTATTTCGATGCACTAAACACGAATCCGTTAAAAAAAAAAAAGTTGATCTCCTCGAGGAAACAAGTTATTAAGCACTAAAGTTCACTGTTATGAAGGTTATAAAAATTGGAGTAAAAAGTGTATTAATAAACTTGCATATAAGAAGAATGTCTAGGACGACTTTTGGGCAGACGTGTTATAAATTTCCGCTCGCACAAGAAGATATCAAAACTCTAGTCAATCCAACTCGCTGTTAGGATAGAATTCTGATGTTATGGAGGTTATAAATAGTTTATCAACATTTCAAATGAGAGTTCTTTGTTTCCCAATGTTAGATGTCTGCGCATGCGCGTGTTGTCGAATACGCTGTTTACGTCAACTTTAACCTCAATAACAATGAACTTTAGTGCTTAATAACTTCTTTTCTAGTTGAGAGCAACTTTTTTTTTTTAACGGATTTGTGTTTAATGCATCAAAATATGTTATAATGCAAAATTTGAAAAAAATCGGTGCTGAGGACGCTCTCCTTCAGTTTTACCAAAATTACTTTTGTTTCATTTTAGGGCTGTTTTTTGCTTAGTTTTAAAACAAGTTTTATCATACCAGCCTACAGCTTCACTTTCTTTTTAATCACTGCACATCCCCCTTCCTTCTCTGCACACTATAAAACTCATTTTAGCTGTAACTGCTTATTTTAGCTGTAACTGCTAAGTAAGTAAGAAGATTTCTAAGTCCTACCGGGATAAAAATCAATTTAAGAATCCATAAATGATTGTAAAAGAACCAATATGTTTTATATTAAACATTGCTGAAGTGCAATCTTATTCCATAGTTTCAGACGTATCACAATAGTACTGATAAATAAATGATCCCAAAATGCTTAGGAAATATTTTCCTTACTCTATGAATATTATTTTGGATGAATAAGAAGGAAAGGGTAAATAAAATTACATTAATTACTTAAGACTATATTTATAAAATAGTAAATATGCATATTTAATTTGCCATATATTTTATATGTGTATATATATACAAATATATATATATATATATATATATATATATATATATATGTGTTGTTCATTCGGCATCTGTCTCCAGCGGTCTTGCTCCTCCTGTCATCGCAATATTTCGCCGGATTCCTCTCCGGCTTCTTCAGGCAATCATTCATCCTTGCTGGTTGGTAAGGGAATGAGCTCGTCAGCGGTTTGGGCCCTTCTTATCCCTCTTGGTCGGAGACTATGCGAGCCAATGAACTGGGGGGTCTCTGGGCCAATCGGGTTCCGTCTGTCTATGTTAGCTTCCTCGGTCGTCCGTTCGGGGCGCTGGTGGTCCTGTATGAGTGGATTGTCTCCAGTCTTCTTCAGGATGGCCCGCCAGGTGTTGGAGAGGATGAGTCCTTCTTCTCTATTGAAGTTGGCTGGATTTTTGTGGATCTCAATCGCCTCTCTGATGAGTCTCCTGTTCAGCGTGTCTTCCTTAGCCAGGGTCTTGGCTTGATCAAACAGGACTTGTCTGGGGCAAGGACTTGCCCCAGACAAGTCCTGTTTGATCAAGCCAAGACCCTGGCTAAGGAAGACACGCTGAACAGGAGACTCATCAGAGAGGCGATTGAGATCCACAAAAATCCAGCCAACTTCAATAGAGAAGAAGGACTCATCCTCTCCAACACCTGGCGGGCCATCCTGAAGAAGACTGGAGACAATCCACTCATACAGGACCACCAGCGCCCCGAACGGACGACCGAGGAAGCTAACATAGACAGACGGAACCCGATTGGCCCAGAGACCCCCCAGTTCATTGGCTCGCATAGTCTCCGACCAAGAGGGATAAGAAGGGCCCAAACCGCTGACGAGCTCATTCCCTTACCAACCAGCAAGGATGAATGATTGCCTGAAGAAGCCGGAGAGGAATCCGGCGAAATATTGCGATGACAGGAGGAGCAAGACCGCTGGAGACAGATGCCGAATGAACAACACATTGAATTCCCAGCGAAGTAGCTTGAAAAATAGCATATATATATATATATATATATATATATTTGTATATATATAAACACAAAAGTAATCTCTTTATATAAAGAAAATCTTCACAAATAATTTATAAATTAAGTAAATTTTGTAACTTAAGAAGCTTAATCTTTCTATATCACCTTAAAACACCGGCTTTTGTTTAAAATAATAATTAAACTTAAAATTAGTATGGTTGTGGAGGATAGAACCCTGAAACAAAAAAAAATCTACATGTTAATCAAGTATGTCAAATTAAAGTACAGAATTTTACTGAAATGAATGTTCCTTCGTCAATTGAGATTTTAATAGAATATTAAGATTTAATTGTTTATAAGAGTTTGAAAAATATTACATTTTCTCAGTTCTTAAAGTTCTTTCTACAAGAGCCAGTTTTGTACTAATATCAATTTTAAATAACTACTGCCAAGTACAATGATAATCTTTGAAATATATTTTTAAAATAATTATTGCAATGAAATCTAAATTAATTTTTTTTTTTCAGAAGAAAAAATATTTGACTGAAAGAAAACTTACGATTTGGCGGAAATGGGGGGTAAGGCCTGAATGGCGGAGGCCTAAACATAGGATGAGGTGGGTATGGCATTGGATATGGCATCATTGGAGGCCTCATCGGATGCATCATCATAGGACCCCTCATCCTTGGAGCACGAGGGCGAGAAGTAGATGGACTTCTCTCATCAGTGGCAGTAGTAGAAGTGGACTGCAAGAAAGATTATTACATTTAAAAAATCATATATATATATATATTTGTCTGTTCGCTCTCTAGCTGGCTCACAAAAGGTCTGATTTTGATGAAATTTAGTACAAAAGTCTTTCGTCTAAGCAGACTCCGTCCACTGGAACATGGTATTTGGGGCGAAATTCGCGCAAAAAAATCATAATGCTTACGTTTTTGACTTCATATCCTTGCAGGTACTTGTTTTATAGGTTTCTTAACATAGGAAAACAAATGAAACCAATTTTTTTATATAACCTCGCTATCTGTAACCGTTTTTGAGAAAAGTGGAACATATGTTTTTGTTATTTTATTTTTTTTTTTTGTGGGTATATAGAGAAAGCATGAAGCACTTTCAACACAATGAAAAGCCAGCCATATGTTATACAGTAGTACCTCCATTATCCGGGATTCCAATTAACCGGGGTCTCGATGGGGGAATTTTTATTTTTATTCTTTTTTTAAATATTATGTACATACATACAGACATATTTATTACATTATTTTTATTTATATCAACTAAATCATTTGATTTCGTAATTATGTATTAAATATTTGTATGTAATGACGATTATGTACGTACACACACACACACACACACAAACATATAAGTATAAATTTGAATGACCGGTATTTTTGTGACCATAAGTGAGTTTCCTCTCTATGGAGGGGGAAGGGAGAGAGGGGTACTATAAGACAAATTTATAAGCATGTTGCAAGCATCTTTCTTAATATAATCCCTTATTACCTTAACAACTTCTTTGCTTGATGATTCAGTTTTACTTTTCCCTTCTGATTCTTTTTGTTTTTCTTTTTGACGCTGTAAAATTTCTTCTTTCAGTCTTTTGTCATCTCTCTCTTTCATCTTCCTCCTCATCATTTTTAAATACTCTCTTTCTTCTACAAATCGAGCTGCAAGGAAGTAACAAAAAGGAAGAAATTAATCATATGAAAGAATTATATTATTTATGTATATTATATTTTATGTAAAATTATTGTAAATTAGTAAAATAAAATAAAAACATGCAAACAGGAATCATTAAGAATTTTCTGTATATATTTACTAGCATTTGAACAGTATTATAAAATTTGATAAAATTAGCTTCTAAAGACTGAAAGATTCTTGCCTAGAGAAGTTACTCCTAAATTAAGGCTCATGAAGAAATTACACGTAGACTTGAAAAGCATACTAAATAAACGGTTCACAAGTCGAGGGCTGGTTGGGAGAAAATGTCAGACTTTCAGAAAAACCTGAATTTTTAACTTTCTTGCCTTCTTCAGCAATAGATGCCTAGGTGATGATAACTTCAGGTTACCATGGATAAGTGCCAGTCACCTATCCATGTTGACCTGTCATCCATGGTCACCTAAAAGTTGGTTTTCCTCCATCACCTAGACGTCTATTGCTGAAGAAGGCTGCCAAAGAGCATGCCGAAAAGTTCGGAATACAAGATTTTCTGTAAGGGGGGGGGGAATCAGCTGATTGTAACAAACATAACAGAGTGTAAAGTTTTGTTTATAGTATTGGTTGATTCCTGATGAATGCGCTTGCTTTACAACGGTCCTTCAGGGTAGAATTTTTTCAAATTTTAGTTGATGAATTTGCAACAGAATCAAACATATGGGAAATTGTAAAGTGAAATGGTCGTAATTATTATCATTACATGTACATATCATACTAGTATTTCTAAAGTGACACAACTAAAACAAAACTCAACTGAAAATGTGTCACTCTTGCCTATGTCGAGGGCATTAAGGCAGGAAGAGTGACACAAGTGCCCTCTGGTGGACAAGCTCTGAAGCTAAGTACATACAGTTTTGATGGTTGATTAAAAGATATTTACCATAGCCATCGGTAATGACTATTTTTCATAACTGAAAAATAGTCATTACCGATTTTTGAGTTGTGTCACTTTAGAAATATTAGTGTGATAAATATGTGTGTGTGTGTGTGTGTATGTATATATATATATATATATATATTTTATAATATATATAACAATATATATATATATAAAAAAAAAAAAAAAAAAAAAAAAAAAAAAAAAAAAAAAAAAAAAATCAGTCCCGTAACAGGCCACGAGGGCCCTGAGGGGCAGATACTATAGAGGTATCTGATTCATGACCATACGGCACACTAGGGAGATAGTGTGGTCAGTACTATGCACCGGCCGCCTGATTTTCCCCTTGGCTGCTTCGACTGCTAGAGTCATTACCACCAACCAAGGTACCCATTATTAAATTAATTAAAGGCTGGGTTTGCCTAGGGACGGTCAGGGAGGCCGAATTCAACCAGTGAACAAAGACACTAGAAGAAAAAATCTTTAGTGCTTGCTCGGGATTTGAACTCAGGCCTCCAGCTTATTAGTCCAGTGCTCTACCACTGAGCTAACCTCGCCCCCATATATATATATATATATATTATAACAATAATATTGGTTAGACCCAAAACCACCCCCCCCCCCCCCACCAGCCCTAACCATCCCTAACCGAAGGGTTGGGAGGCTTCCTAACGCAGACGCAAACAGATATATAACAATATATATATATATATATATATATATATATATATATATATATATATATATATATAATATATATGTGGCCTTACCACACCATGTTTGCAATAGTAACAGTATAAATCGGAATGAGAGTAGAATAAGTTAATATTATTATTATTATCATCATCATAGTACAATGCATTATAAAACATATAATATTTATTAAAAAAATAAATATAGCATACCGTTCAATTCAAAAGAGCGAGATCGACCTCTTCTATCTCGTGACCAGGATCGAGATCGGGAATGGTGTCTGCGATCATATGAGCGTGATCGAGACCTGTAATCTCGAGATCTCGAACGAGAGCGAGAATAAGATCTTCCTCTCCTATGTCGCTTTCTGTCTTCACTTATTTTTCGATCTCTAGAACGTTTTCTACTTCTGAAATTTATATTAAAACATTACTACCCAAAATTTAAAAAATACAAAAAACATTATCATATTTACATATTTGATCCCACTAAATTATCAGTGTGAGGTACTTCAGATGTGAGCCCTGTTTCTCAAGAACTAATGCAATGAAATACTTCTATCACACAAGTATAAAATAGTGCCTTTAATGTACATACAAGTAAATTAATGTTTGGCCAATCAGCCCCAAAAATGTCCCGATTTTAAATAAAATAGCCACAAATATTTACCTACTGAGAAAGGAATGAGGCACTTACTTATAAGAGAACTCTACCATTAATGTTTAAGATAAGTTTTAAATATTTAATTAAATTCTAACGTCCACGTGCTCTGAATGAGTTAACTCGCGCTCAACTGGCAGGTCCCCAGATGCTCCACATAAGATAACTCATGGTCCACTCTTTGTACCCCTAATGCTCTTTACAAGTTGACTCAATGGCTCCAATGATCCCGTATGTTACTCTGCCTGCCAAGCGCTATTAATTCGTATAAAATCAGTTTGACTAAGCAAAAATATCCTTGAGGCATGTAAATATAAAATAATGCCCTATATTATATTTTCTGAGCATTTTTAGGATCTGTAACAACTACTAATTTTTTGTAGAGGATTAAGTAATTTTATTTTTTATTTATTTTTTTTTTTTTTTTACGGAGCACCGACATCTGCTAAGCTAAATATGCTTTAGCTCCACCCGAGAAACCTATGTAATGTACTGTATAACATATAGTACGTGGCCACTGCGCATGCATGAACGCATGGGTAATTGTTGGAGCCTCGCAGCCTATCGGATCCTACACAGACCTGTCTCTCTAACCCTATTGTTGTTTATATCTTTAAGTCACTAGTTTAATCTTGTTTTGTGCTGTCAGTCTAAATAAACTAATGATATTGTAATTTCTTATCTGAGTGATTTTATTTTCTTTGATAGAAAATTTCTTTTATTTTTGTATGAAATTATCAATATAAAGAACATTGGACAGTATATATTGATAATTTCAAATATTTAATAACGGGATGCTGGGTGAGACAAAAGAATTGAACGGTAGTGAGGTCGAGAAGAGTAGAGATTGGCGAATGTACTGGGATTAGCTAGACAGACGTGCATCGAGTGTACTGTCATTAAAATATATACAGTGGACGTATTTGATCAGTTTTTCATATTTAGCCTAGGAGACCCGGTGGCCGTGAGGGTTAAGGTGTGAGCACTTAACGCTCTGTGCCAAAGGTCGTGGGAAAAAAGAAAAGGCATCACCCCTATCCTGGCTAGAAAAGGATGGTAACCTATAGAAAATCCCTCCTAAAATTCGTAGTTAATAATAAATGGACGTTAAAATTGAAATAAATAAATATTTAGCCTACAGAATAGCATTATCTTCTCGAATGCCATGGGAAGGTAGATTCTTTAAGTAGAATTCCTTCTTTACTCACAAAGCTGATGGATGCTCTTTGACCTGCCATATTTGATGAGCTGGGAAGAACTGAGATTCTCATAACTTTTCTGTGTAAAGAGATTTTTAATCTATCAACTCCTGAATCAAAAGTTAGTGGTTCAGTTTTGTGAGCTCTTTAAAGTTTATTCGAATCAAGTATGATATGCTTCATCTCTTCAGGCTTTAACCTATTCGAGACAAGCCACTTTCGTGACAAGGCATTCAGATTCTAACAAACCTAGTGTCAAATTAAATAATAAAAACAATTTACCTGTCTGAGGAGTGAGATCGTCTTTTGTCATATTTGTCAATGCTTCGATGTTCTGATTTGCGTTTCGAATATTCTTTGTCTTTTTCACCCCTATGTTTAGGATGATCATAATCACTCCGGTCTCTTGAACGGCCACGTTCTCTGTCTCTATCATGATCATGGTCACGACTTCTTTCATGATCATGATCACGACCCCTATCTCGTTCTCGGTCATGGTCACGAGTTCTGTCATCCTTGTGTCGAGAATGTTCTCTTCGTTCCGACGAACTTCTGTAATTTAATAAAAAACAAGCCAACAAAGAATAAACAGAAGTTAAAAAATATACAGAAGGCAAATAATTTGATTTATTACAAATTATTAACAGAGATTTCAACTTGGGATGACCTTCAATCTTGAAATTTTACTACATTATTATTGCAAATATACTTGGTAAATCATGTTTTCTTCGAAATAGAACTTTACAGAATTGAAGCACAAAGTAGAAATTAAGACAAAAAATAATCTGAAAAAATGCACTTTCGTAATGATTTTACTTTGAATGAATATAAATTATGAAAACTGAAGCAGAAAATAGTCATTTTTATTTTTTTTAGTACTAAATGATAGACTGGCGACCAAATTAACATGTTGAACAAAATATAGAGTTCATATGTATTTATAAATACATTTTATATGCATATATGAGGACCCCAGAGGTCAAGGGGTCTAAGCAACAAACACAATGTTTTGAAGAAAATAGAGTCTAACTTGAACATATGTGGTAATAAAAAAACTAGATTTTTTTAGTTTAGTGCCGATCATACTAGACAAATCCTCAGCTCCTTAGCTATTCGTTTTGGATGATACATAATAGGTACAGGGTGTCACAAAAATAATGGTCATCCGTTAGCCAGATGATTCTCCAATGTGAGATCGGAAAAAAATAACCCCCGCAAAATTTACCTTAAAATATTATTCAAGGTCAAATTTTTTTATTGCATATTTCGAATCTACGAGTCATGAGGAAGAAAAAAGTCATCGGCACCATAGGTCAGAAATGACTCCTTATGGTCAAAATGACCTTAACAGTGTATATGTGAGCCATTCCATTCCAATCGATTTTTTTTTTTTTTTTTTTTTTTAAATTTGTTTAAAATGCATCTTCTAGTATAAAAAATTATAAGTATATTGAAAAATAAGTCTCTCAGTGGCATTAATTGGAGGACCATAACTCATATTTTACAATTGACAGAAATGCCTTCATGACGATATCCTCGAAACTTATTAAGAGCTCTTTGCCATAAGGTTTCAATCAATCGTTGAAATTACTCATTAGGGATTTCATAGGTCATGTATGAATTTCATGAACCAGCCAGTCCCCGAGTCCCTCCCAGAATAGAGGGTAGAATAATTGCCCTCACCCGGGGGCAGATAAAAAAGTTTCTTCCTAAAAAAAACAAAAGAAAATTAAGTTGTAAGATTATCACTCCAGCGCCCATATCAATTGGGCCTGTTCTCCAGCTTCAATGTTTTGAATTCATTCCTGAGGCAAGCTGCCAACTTTGCTTTCAAATTCCTCCTCACTCGACTAACCTGGCGAGAATTTCTCAAAATTCTTTCAAATGCCCAGGTTATTGTCGTCCATTTTGCCTGCTGATGACGATGACGCTGGAAAACGAACTTTCGTCAGTCGACAATACCCGTTGCAGGAAGTGTGGAGGACGTTCCAACATGCCCAGCACCCACCTGCAAAACAATGTTCTCTGCTCCTGATCCCTGGGACTCAACTCCTGATCTTGCTGTAGTCTGAAGGGAGACATTCTTCCAGAAGGATCCGACGGACTGTCATCCTCCATACTCCCGTAGCTTGGGCCAATCTTCTCAGCTTCATAGTAGGCCTGGATCGGGCGTGGGAAATTATTCTTTCAAGCTTATTATGATTAAGTTTATCAAGAGCTCTTTCCCCCTCTATTCTGGGAGGGACTCGAGGACTGGCTGGCTCATGAAATTCATACCTGACCAATGAAATCCTTAATGAGTAATTTCAGTGATTGGTTGAAGCTTATGTCAAAGAGCTCTTGATAAGCTTCGAGAATAACCTCATGAAGGCATTCCTGCAATCGTAAAATATGAGTTATGGTTCTTCAATGAATGCCCCTGAGAGGGCCGTTTTTTCAATATACTTATATTTCTTTATACTGTAAAATGATTTTAAAAACAAATTCAAACGAGGTATTTTTGTGTATGGCGATGTCAGTAGAACAAAAAAAAAAATATATATATACATCAAAATCAGCCACCATTTGTCGATTGGAATGGAATAACTCACGTATAAGCTGTTACGGTCATTTTGACCATAAGGAGTAATTTCTGACCTATGGTGCCATTGACTTTTTTCTTCCTCATTACTCGTAGATTCGAAATATGGAATAAAAAAATTTGACCTTGAATAATATTTCAAGGTAAATTTTGCGGGGGTTAATATGGGGGTTATTTTTTCCGATCTCGCATTGGAGAATCATCTGGCCAACGGATGACCATTATTTTTGTGACACCCTGTACATCATCCGGTTTATAATTAATATGCATATGAATTGGAGAATCTGCACATAGAACCCTTAATTTTCTTCTGGACTTAATATTACAAAAGTGACAATACTCAAGAGATCACAAGCTAGGTGGCAGCAACTCATTATCTAACTAATTTTTTTCAAAAATGTCACTTAGACCTCTTGACTTCTGGGGCCCTTATATATATATATATATATATATATATATATATATATATATATATATATATATATATATATATAACTTTATCTTTTGTTAAATGTTTAGTTAAAAGGCTACGTTGGTATTTTTAAAACTAACTTTTCTTCTGAAGTCGAGGAATAAGATAATAAATAGAGCAATAAATGCATAAAACGTCCCAGTTCTAAAACAAAACTATTTTATCCACATTCAAGTACACACCTATCAATGAGAAAATATTAATACAAATCATAACATTTTGAAGACTTACCAGGAACTGGAAACTAGCAGATATAAAAGTATATCATTAATAAGTAAGAAAATGAAGTATATAGGAAACGAGAGAAAAGAAAGGAACTACTACTACATTTCATAACAAAGATCAAAGGATAGTGAAGTCCAATGTGGACGGACTTTTGTTATTTATATTTCGAGAAATTATTTAATACAAAGAAATATATTATTGAAGATAAAAGTACTAATACTTTTGGAAGTTGATTAGTCAATTGAAATAAATAACTATCTACACAAATTGAGTGTTAATTTAAAACATTGTTCAAAATTTTCCATCTTGGAATGAATTTTTTTTTGTTTTTTAAAGAAAAACAATACAATTTTTACAAGTATTTAAATTGCAAAATTTGAAGCAAACAAACCTAAATTTACGATCAGGTGGAGAAGGGGAATGATATTTTCTTGGGCTTCTTTCTTTCTTTTTATGTCTTTCCTCTTGAGAAGGTGATGAGTTCTCTTCTGAGTCTTCAGATTTGATTTTAGATTTTGACCAATCCAATAATTCTTTTCTTTCGAATATTGGGCGCTTTCCTTCATCTATATCCCATAAAAAAGTGTAAATATTGTTAATAAAAATGAACAGAACAAGCATTCAATAATTACATACAGAATTAAGTTAGAATTAATATTTTGATTTTTTTAATAAGAAATTAACACATAAAAATGAGACCAGTGAAGCATGCAAATTAGAATACATAATTCCTATAAAAACGTAGTCACAAATACACTTTTGATGTATTGTATTTCCAATGCATATTTAAGAGATAAGATGTAATATCAAAATTACACCCCAAAAAATTATATTAGAAAAATTATATTTATCAAGTATTCAATTTAGAAATATTCAATAAATAAATATAAACAACGTTGTAATGAAAACATAAAAGTAACAATTTCTGAATATGTGAATTTAGTATGGAAAGCGAACACCTTAGAAAGGTGCAAAAACAAGGAAGAAATGCATCATAAAATTAGAAAGTAATATAGACTGCTTTAGTCATTCAGAACAAAGTAAAAAACAAAAATTAACATTCTGATTAGTAATTGGGAATTTTTAACCACAGCCACAGAAGTTAGGTAAAAATCAAATTATAACTTAAAATGTCATCAAAAAATGATAGTATGATAATATGAATAAATTATGAAAAAGGCAGTTTAAGCAAGATTTTCTCTCTTCATAGAATTATAAATGATATTCCAGGTAAAAAACAAAATTAAAGTTTCGAAATGGAGACATAAACAAGTAGGATTAATAAATTGATTGTATTTTTATTTATTAATTCGAACATTCCAATACAATGTGAAAAAAGAATTTAAGGGGCCAAAACAACATTTTAAACAACCAATGTGGAATACCATAGTTTCTTTTTTTTCTTATCATTTTTTTTTTTAAAGCTTAGGAAAAACACTGTGACAATTTGACCAAAAATAAACTGATAATAGATTTTAATTATTAATATTTTATTTACTTAACTACTCCATCTATGTACAAATGAAGGCTCAGTATGAATAAAAAGGTGTATCGCTGATTTCTTGAACAATTTTAAAAGAAATTTACTAAATCTTAGTGTTTTTAAAAAGAGTGAAAGCTCTTGTTTGCATTGAAAGTAATTAAATTTTCAATCATGAAACAAATAGGCTTCCTCAGATGAGCCACTACCTGTTTGCTCAGAACAAGGCTCTGAAAAGTGCACGGAAAAAAAACTGGAACTTTTGTTGGAGAACAACACCTACAAAAGACACATGAAATAAATACTACCTGATTATGGACAACAAGCTAAACACAAACCGACTCAAAAGCAAATTACTGCAGATAGATCATTCATGGAATTAAACAATCCTTTCAAAAATTTAGATTAAAGAACTTCATTATTCTTTTGTTATGGAAATGTTGAATAGCAAGAAATAAAGCAAAAATTGGAGACATTTTTCTGTTATCAAACAGATATTTTTTGCCTCATATGAAAGACCAATGAAGATTTGAACAATTTTTCTTCTCTTCCGAAAATTATGCAAGCTGTTAGGAAATGATAACTCCAAACTGTTGAGATCACCTGAATGAAAATGATTTACTTTCTTAAATAATTAATATTTTTCAAAATGTAACATTTAATTATGTGTAGAAATTAAAATTTTATAAGAATTTTGGTGCATTATATATATGTAATTTTTCAGTTTATTATAAATAAATCCGTTAAAAAATAATAATAATATTGAAGTGATTTATATAAATAAAAGTCAAGGATTAAAACAAAACTAGGTAAATCATAAACAAATAGGAAGTAAAAATAAAAAATAATTGATTAAATAGAGCAGTTAATTAAAATTACTAGTACGAGGTAGCTTCGACCATGAGGCAAATGAAACTCTTTTTTGCAAAACTAGGTCAAAAAATATTTACACACAACTGAGGATTATTTCCCACGGGCCCTAGGAGTTCAGGAAAAAAATATTTTAAAGTTAAAAAGTCTATTCTCATATTGGAATGCTCACGTTAAAATCAAACGACACAAGCTCAACCAACGATTTAGACAACTATTCAGACTACTAAATCAAACATTAAATTGAATGGTACATAAAAAAATTAAACTAATGTAAACTTAGAATTTTTTTCAATTTTATTTTAAAAGTGCCTCTAAGGAATTATAATTTATTTCATTCTCTCTATAGAATGGAAAATTTCGGAAAATAAAATGGTAATAAAAAGAAAAAGAAAATCCTTTCACTTTTTAATGTCTGCAGCTGCAACTGTGTTTTTAAATACACAGCGTACTCTGAGACATTGATAGCTTGTTCCAAAAAATGGTTATTATCAGGAATGGTCAACCTAAAATAAGAGTCCCTTTTAAGTTATGCTATGGTTTTAGACTGTTGCTTCTCAATATTTGCATTAGAAATGTGTTAGTACAATGTTACAGTGCATTACCATGGCACTAAAAGCATTTAATAATTACATAAATAATTTTTATAATTGAAGAAAATGAAACGTTAATCCACAAAAGCACTGAAACTCCTTCTTCAACCACCACATTTTAGCTTTTAAGCGTTAGGCCACATCACCTTTCACTCAATTCATATTAATCAGAAAAGGACCAAACAACCTTCTGAGAAAAAATTAGAATAACATTTCTGAAGTATTAAATAGTTGATAAGAACCAACACTTCATTTTTTCAAAACTGTGGCTTGGTTCTTGTCTGATCGATATGAATCATTTAATAAAAGGTAAAATTTGAGGAAAACCTTAGCTAAAGCAAATAAACATTGCTCAAATAGGCAAGGCATAAGTTGTACATAAGAACTAAACATATTAACTTCAAATATTTAGATGAATATGAAATATTTTGTAATCTCTCTGTAAATTTAGGGCAGTAATTACTCCAAGAAAAATTAATGACAAATAAAAATTCCTATAGTAAAAAAATTAATTGGCTAACTTATTTTTCAGAGGATGATAATATTTGAAAAGGCAAGTAAATATGTGTGAAATAAAATGTTAGAAACCTTTTGTTGTCTATGTAAAGAAGGTATGATAAAATTTTTTGTTTATGTTTTATTTTAGTGAGGTAGGAAAACATGTTAAAAGGTATCCTCCAAAAAATAATATTGCATTATGGCTCCTCAGCAGCATCTTGGCATATGCAGATAAGCATTTTGGAAAATTAAGGTATTTCGGAACAAAAATGTTGTCCTAATAGACATGCTTATAAAGATGCATTTTTTTCTGAGAATTACAGAATTTCCAAATTTGGAGGTGGGAGTTGGCCTTTCTTAACCATGTGCCCTTTGCTGTTGGTAAGTAATGTTATTTTTACAAACTGGAGGTATGAGAGAGGTGGCTTCCCTATTTGGCCACATTTGCAAATTAGGTCTAAATATTTTCTCACACTTCCAAGTTGAAAAATTATATTATATAAAACAGCATGTGATCAAGAACAGACCAACTCGCCCCGTGACTCAGAAATTCCATAGTTTTATTTTTTAATGGATGTTCCCATTAATAATTGAAATTTTTTTTTTTTAAATAGCTTAATTTGCTGAAAAATTTACCATGGCCTTAAGATGTAACTGTTAAGCCTTTTTCACATAGCTTGCACTGTAAGCCAAACCTTCCAGCTAGACTTCTATGAATTTATGTTGGGAAATAATTTGGGTAAGAACCTTTAAAATGTAGAAATTCATTTTAACCCCATCATCTCTACAGCAGCCCTATGTATCTTTCTTGGTCTGATCCTCAATAAAATTACTATAAATCCCTTCTTATACAATATATATATATGAATAATACTATAAACTATTGTAGAAACTCCTGATATTTATTGCTGCAAAGAGAATTCTCAACCCTAATTACAGCAAAAATACACCCTGGGAGCAATATTCCTATATGTAAATGATAATATCAAAAATAACTTGGATCATGCAAACCACAAATAGAGATGATAAAAATAAAAATAATACAAAGCAACAAAAAAAATCCCTTCTTATTTGAGAAAAAGGTGAGAGTAAAAATTAAAAGAGTTAATAATATCCTGAAAATACAAGATTAGTAGTAAGTTTTTACAGTTAGTAGAAAGAGAAGCAAAAAATCACTGGTAAAATAATTTCAATACCATTTTTATTAAAACAAGAATATAATTACATGCATACATTTATGAGAGGTAAAAAATATTGTATTATAATCATGGTAAATAAAATAAAATTTTCAGAACACCCATCAGACAAATATTTTTAGTCTGGGGGTGTAATCATTTTGTTAAGATATTTAAATTATATTCATTCGATTAAATCACACAGTAATTCATGAATATCAATTATTAATTTTAAGACCTGGATTAAATGAGAAAAATCATATTAAGAACATAAAGTTAGATTTAAAAAAAAAAAAAAAAAAAAAAAAAGAACAAAAAAAAAAAAAGAGAACAAAAAGCAGTTGACTTTTCATTATATTTGGATACTGACAGCAGATCAACTGCTTAAAATATACTATTCCTTAATAATTAAGCAAAATAGTTGAACAAAACAGTCCATTAAGCTGTTTTATATCATTTATATAAAATTAAGGCTATAAATATTTCAGTTCAGGTTTGAGCGAATAAAATGTATAATCTGAGATCAACAGTTTTATATTTGGTGGACATATTTTACACATCAGGAAAATAAAGGTTAAATTGTAACATCATAAATAGGAATACGATTTTTATGGTTTGACATATGTTTACTGAGCTAGAGCCCCTTAGAGTTTGTTATAAAGAGAGTGCATTTCAAACACCTTAGGGAAATGGAGTCATTTTGATCTTGCGTTTCATAAATGTTAAATTATTTTATGAAAAATCATATTGTTTGGTTTTAAATCAAACTTTTACTAAATTGGCATGCCTGCCCCCACTCATTTCCATGCCTTGGCAGCATCCGGCCCAAGACCACATGAGACAACTCGTGTTTCACTCTCGGTACCTCTGACACTCCTCACGAGTTTACTCGTAGTCCCATTTGCCCTGTATGTCGCTTCTCCGACCTAGTGCTATTAACTCGTATAAAATCAGTGGGATCTAGCAAGAATAAAGAGCGTTCTCAGTTTTATTAAAACCACACTAGAGATCAATATCTTATCCCTGAGGCATCTAAAGAAGTTATAATGTATTATATTTTCTGAGCATTTTAAGAATCTGTAATGACAATTAAGTTTCTGTAAAGGATAAAGTAACCGAGGCTTTATATCTCAATTAGCTTGTAATTGCTAGTCGTGTTGATTTTCTTATTTCACCCGGATTTCAAATATATAATTATGCTAATTCGATTTTATGCTGATTGAAATTATACATTGTGCAAGTCTATTATTATCTATAAAAAAAAGTTAAGTCATACAATTGACATTGTTATGGACAATTGTTGGAGGTTGAAACTCGTGCCCATCACCATCTATTTGCATGGATGTGGAGAGACGAAAGAGTCGAACGCTAGTGAAATGAGGAGAGATTGGCGAGCGTAGGGGGCGAGCTAGACGGAAAAGCATCGAGCGTACCGGGCACTGCGAGGCCCTTTATTCACTAGCAATGAAAGAGTTAAGTTTCTCAATGACTTAGATTACCACAATGTTTTTTATATCTGTATGTTCATATCATATTTTACATTGCTTTTAATTTAACATAGCCATCAAGTAAACAATAATATTTTATGTGTCCACACCAAACAGACCACCTAACAACACAAATGGAGTCAAGACAGATAACAAATCACAATTAAATTGACGTCACACCCTCACCATTAGATTTAAGGAAACATAAATGTAAAATGGATGTACTGGAACAATTATTAATAACTGTCTGTATTGATTTTTCTGGTTTATCTTCATTATTTAACTGGAGAAAATCGACAATACAATAAATTCCTGATTGGAGGCTGGAGAGATTGAAGTAAGGATTTGGAACTGATGTTTAAAAAGAAGCATGTTTCTTTCTTCATTCTTTCCATTCAAAAATGTATTTTTTTTTTTGTTTTTTAAAAATTAAAATGGAATAATAATAATTTCAAGTTTTATCTTTAAACTTCAAATTTAATTCTGGAATTAAAAAACTTGAACATAAATTATTTATGAACCTAAAAACCAAGAAGCTATATAAAATTAATTACAGAAGTACCATAAGCATTACCATCTAGCGATTACAGATTAAATAATTAATTAATTTGAATACTTCTAAATATTTGTTATGAATAAAAAGTATTAAGAAGTCATTACAATCAATAAGGGCGAGGCTAGCTCAGTGTTAGAGCACTAGACTAATATGCTGGACCTGAGTTTAAAACTCGACCGCACTGAAGATTTTATCTTCTAGTGTTTTTGTTTGTGGGTTGGATTTTGGGCCCAGACCATCCCTAGGTCCACCCAGCCTTTAATTCATTTATTAAAGGGTACCTGCAAAGGAGATCAGGAATCAGGCGGCCGGTACATAATACTGATTACACTAGCTCGCTGTGAGTCGTATAGTCAAGAATCAGATAACTCTACACTATCTGCGCCCAAGTGGTCTGTTATGGGACTGATTTTTTTTTTTTTTTTTTTTTTTTTATTACAATCAATAAAATAATGAAATTGTCGAACTTCGACTTATATATAAATCAAGTGTGAGTAATTAAAATGAAGTGATAAAGCACATGTCTACAGGGCTAGGGTTTCTCTATTTGATAAACATAAATGCACTGATGATTTTATGTTTGAGAGCTATCTTATTGGGTTTGGATTCCAGAATCAAGACCACAATATTCCCCTAGTAGAATTTCCATGAGTCTGTGGAAGGTTGAAGTTAAGGTTATAAACTCTGCCTCAAAGGACACTTAAAAAATTAAGATTATTTTAGCAAAAGGAAAACATTTAAAAAATACAATAAGGTGTTGAATCATATTTATTTATTTTTTTCGAAGAATTGTTAGTAATTTTTCTTTTTACAATGTTACGAAAAACCAAGATGGTTAATTCAAAACACGTGTCTTCAGTCTTCTTTCTTCTGTCTTGATATTAATAAGTTTTAAATAGTACTACCAGTAAAGCCAGGAAACAATTCAAAATGTTTTATTATAAGGAAATGGGCTTAAAATTAGATGTGTAATTTCCAATTTAGTAGATTTAAAAAAAAAAATTGTTTAAATTACGTTTAGTTTTCATACAAGCAAATCAAATTGAAAAGAAAAATAATCCAGAAAGAAATTTTTTATCAATTATTATAATGATTTAACTTGGATTCTCGTATTACCTTCATTATGGGCAATTTCTCAACCACAACCTTGCAATCACACAAGAAGAATTTGAAAGTATGTATTTCAGACCTGATCAAACCAATAACCATCATTATGTATGAAAATTATTAAATTCAATATAAAAAATGTCTACTATTCCAAATAGTCCATTGTTTAATAACAAATAAACGGAAAACAAACTTCACAAGGGCCAGACTGATCAGAGAACGATCCTCTCCTAAAAATAATAGAAATATAAAATAAACAATAAAAGATAAGCTGATTCTGGAGGTCCTATCTATTTCATGCCTTTTACAAGTGTCTAGAAAGTTTTTGGTGGCAGGAGTGGCTTATTTCTATAACTCAAAATGGAAAAAGGGAATCATAATGCAAAGAAAGAAAGAAAAGTTTCTGGCAGTAATGATTTCAACGGTTGACACGCCTTAAATCCAAACAAAAAAAAAAAAAAAGTTTAACTCGCAGGTACAGCATCATCTTAGTGTGTTTCCGTATGAGGCATTTCTGATATCAAGGGTGAACTGAACATCCGGTCAATTTTTTTCCCTTGCTATCAGAATCTAGACGCTTCAGAGAATCTAAAGGTATAGTTTTCAATTTGAGTCCGCCATTCTTTCCCTCTCAAAATACACAGAGAATGAAAGCAAGCTGGCTGGAAACTGCCAAAGGAAGGCGAACTCAACACTCCACTCCTGGTTGAATGGGTGATGATAAATAAATGGTCGAATGGGGGGGGGGGGATAAATAAAATGCTATTTTTGTTGAAAGAGAAGTTCAAACTAATCCCTGGTCAATCATTAAATAATTTGTTTATTAATATAAATTAATAAACAAACAATGAGACATCCCACAACAAAAAATGTTTTGAATATCTAGAGGAGTTCGCCCTTATGGAGAAAATATTCAAACACATTTTTCTCAAAACTACATTTACACATTTTTCTCAAAAAACATGCTTTCTACACCGTATTCAAGTTATTTAGAAAAATCCAAACTGCTTGTGTCTAATAATATAATAATATTTTTTTACAGTTTCTCTTTTCGCTTTACAGGATGGCACGGCGTCGAATGGCTGAACAGCCAAGGACGGGCTGTTCAGGGGGTTGGATGAAGAAGAAGAAGTTTCTCTTTTCGAAAAGTAGACCAAAATATAAATATATAAATTTATATATTTATGTATATATATATATCTTACTTTGCAAAGATGTAGAATATGTGTACAAAAAAGGGCCCTCGGTCACTAGAATTCTAGTTTTTTTTTTTTTTTTTTTTTTTTTTTTTTTTTTTTTTTTTTTTTTTTTAATTTCCTCAAAAACTATTAAGATAACATATGTCTAAGTACTCACTGAAAATGAACCTGTATATTTTTTTTGTAATATAATCACTACAGAAACTTATTAAAAAAAACCATAAGTATTATAATTTTTTTTTTTTTTTTAATTTTGCCCAAAACAGTGTTCTGGTGGGAAGATAATGCTAGTTTACTTGCTTCAAATCCTTTGAATTGAACTCCAACGCATACCGGATATATGCACTAATTAATCAACGGTTTGACATTGATCTTCTAGAACAGAATGTAAATTTTTTAAACATTGTCCTCATTTCTAGAAGTGTAGATGTGCACAGATCAAGGCTCATTTACCATTGACATTTCTCCACTTTTAAAAACTCGAAACCACTCAAAGACACGAGTTTTGCTAAAACAGCATCCTCGTAAGCCGTTTTTAGCATTACAAGAGTATTCGTGGACATCTTTCTCAAGAAAAATTTCACCACCAGTTGTCTCGGTAATCAGCCATTAAGCTTTATTTTTAAGCTTCCACCGAAAGGGAAAGTGTCTTTCACGAACGACTATCTGGTGGTCACTCCAGAGGAGTGTTCTCAAAATCCCATATTGGCCGACAAGCCACCCCTCCACCACTAGCACGATTCCTGTTACTTCTAGGTCCCATTAGTTAGTTTCAACCATCTAAGGACAATCACCTAATTACAATTCCTCTAAAGAGTAAAATAAGGACAAGTAATGTATAATATTGGATAAATACTAGCAACAATCTGATAACATATCTAGTGAAGAAAATAATGGTTATCTAAAATAAGAACTGTGAAAACAATAAAAGCAGTATCAATAATTAAAACAACAAAAGAATCAAAACTATTAGTATTATAAAAAAAAAAAAAAAAAAAAATCAACTATTATCACCAAAAGAATCCACAGAATACGCCATCTGTTGTGGTTAGCCCATATTGCTGGATACAAATTAAGCCTTAAAAGTCTTCAAGAAGTTTTCAAGCCAAAGAAATAAAACAGATTATAGCGAGTAAGTTAAGGGGTATCTTAAAATAGATAGAGGTCAGAAATATTCTCTCTTCTTTCAGCTTCTTCATTAGTTCTTCTTTCTTCTTGTAATATTGTTTTCCCTATGTTCGCCAGAGAGGCGAAAAGAGCACTAAGTTGTTAAATGAGAAACAAATTCTAGGATTTTTACATGCTTACTACAAGATATTTTGTTTAATAAATCAGATATAGGGAATAGTAATTTTAGTAAATAAAAGAAGAAAACTTATAGTCATTAAGAAGAAGTAAAACTACTTGTATTACTGATTCAACTTCTACAGGAATACTGCATTCTCATATTAATTATTCCCGTAATACCATTTAATTAATTTCATAAAATTCAAAACTTTATTCATGAATAACTATTTCTATTTCTACACATACCTAATTGCATAATCTTGTTTCTTCTATTCTTCTTAATTTTTTGTCATAAATTATTTATTCAGAACTGTACTTCCTTCATTATCTGTTGAGGAAGAAGAATCACAAATGGATGCATAACTGAAAATATAGAAACAATTGCATTTCAAAGAAGAAATATATAATGTAGAAATTCAATGTAAAATGAAATAGACAATTAAATTAATTGTCTAAGAATGTAACTGTGTTGTGTTTGTTCCATAAAAATATATTTCCTTAATATAACAATATGTAGTTGTTAAATCTAAGCTTTTAATTAATATAGCCTATAAAATCATCTTTAATTAAAACAAAAACTTGAAGTATCTAATATAACATATTCAAAGCAGCTGCTCAATAGATTTAGATCAAGGAGTAAAAAAGAAAGATAAAAACGAGTTAAAACATAAGACTGTTCCAAAAAAAATTGAAAGCCATGAGGCAACAAACATCACGCCAAACAAACATTTTATTTTAATTTATTAATATTCCTTTAAAAAGACAACGTTTTGGGTTTGGTTAATCACAGCTTACCAATTTTTTCTAGCCAGCATAAGGGTGATGCCTTTAAATTAAAAAAAAAAATAAAAGATCCACCATCTACAATGGAATTGAAACCCTGACTTAGAGTGTTCACACCTTAACACTCATGGCTATCATACCTCCGTTAATTTACTGTGCAGTCGAATGGTACAGTACAATAACTTAACAAACATTTCTAAAAACCACCTTATAAATTAATATTAACTAAAACAAAAGGCTCCTCAAATGAAGCAATAAGTACTACCCTAGCTTAGCTAAAGTTTAATATAAGTATTCAAGAAGTTTAGGCGATTAGTGCTTACAATCTGCTTTACTTGAACACAATTGTAATGATCATCCTTCAAGAGTAAGACATGATAAATTAACCAACATTATATCGTCCCTACCATGTCCAACTACTGAATATGAAAAATCTTGTTTTTCAGATTTGATACTTTCCTCTTGCATTGTGGACGATATGGCTTGTAGCAAATTGTCGCAACTCTAACCTCTTTAGAATAGCCAGAAATGCCTTAAATAAAGTATCGAATAAGACCATTTTTCAATATATTACTTCATCAATGTATCGATTATATTCGTTCGCTAGTTTGCTCCTATTTTCATAATCGATGATTAGAACAAAAAAAAAAAAAAAAAAAAAAAAAAAAGAAGAAGAAAATTCAAACAAAAAAGAAATATTATAAAAAGTATATTTAACTTCATAACATAAAACCACCAAAAGGGTAGACAATAAAGAATCTTATTAAGACAACTTTAATTCTGAAATTGATTATTTACTTGATTCAAACACATTTTTCTATAACATAGGGCCCAGGCCACCTTCCACAAAACACACACACTCTATGCCCCTGATAGCCCTCTTATGTTCTTCTTTCTTCGATATTAGCCTGACCAGATCATATCCTTTCTACACCTTGAACCTGATAAAAATATTGTCAAAATGAGTGCTTCAATTGTGTCAAGATTGTTGTCCCTGGATAGAGCAACTTCAACTTGGAAAATATTTCATTTCAAGAGGAGGCCTGATGGCCGTAAATGTTAAAATCATGATCACTCTATGGCTAGTTTGATTACCACTAGGGGTAGTACTGTTTAAGCTGAGAAATAAAAAGGCATCACCTTTACTCTGACTAGAAAAGGGTGGTCACCTAAAGATAACTTGTCCCAAAAATCTGCTTATTAATAGTGGGAGTTTAAAAATAAAATAAAGTAAAAATAAAATAAGTAGTTCTTAGAGCGAATTACGTCTTATTCTTTATTTTAAGAAAATTCCTTGACTTTTTTTTTTAATTTATTTTTTAATAAAATATTTCTTATTTAAATAAAACATTTAGTGACATTTTTTTATTTCCTAAACAACTGTAACAACACATTTGTAAGAACTTTTTAAGCAATGAAAGTTTTTTGCTTAATAGATGAAATTCTTCATTATAGTTTTTTTTCAGATGCCAGTAAGCAAGGAAAGCTGTAAATTATTGTACACTCTCTGCTACTGAAAACATACAAATTTGTCATTAAAAATAAGTTTTAAGTACCTACCTGTTCAGATTCATAATCAGTCCTCCTTGTACAGCTCAACGTGCTAAGAATGCTAGATATATGTAAAGGCATTTAAAAATACTCAAACCATTCCTAGTCTACAGTCTTGACCGGAGTAATTATACAAAATTAAAAAAAAAAAAAAAATTAAAAAAATAGTACAAAATTATAACATGAAAAATGATTAGGTAGCAAATCATAAAGGGAGATAAAAGCTGATTATAAAATGATAACTAAATTTTTAAAAATACCTGCACGTCGAACAGGAGCTACTGTTGCCGGATCATTTATTGCTCTCTCCAGATCAGGAACTCCAGTCTGAGGAGTTTTCCTTATTATTTTAACTGTAATTTTTTTCAATTCCTTGCTGTCAAAATTTGGCTTAAAGTCGCTGTCTGGACCTTTAAATACGTGCAGTTGTTCATCTGATTCGTCATCATCCAAAACCCTGAATGTAAAAATACAAATTTATCTTTGACAATGGTTATTCTGAGCTCATGAAACTATCCACTAAGAGGATGAGTGGTAAGAGTCATAGAGGAATACAGATGACAGAGGTGAAGCTATGCCGGTGTATGGCGTTCCTGACCCAGGAACGCCATACACCAAAGTTTCTTTAGGCCAAAGTGCAGCTAGCACTGTTATGACTTAACCCAGGCAGCAGCGAGCAGTGCACAGAGAAAAAAGAGGCCAGGATAGAGGAAGCCATTTTGTAAAAACCCAGAGCAGGAAAGGAGGTAACGCCCAGCACCTTCCTAATAATCATGGTCATTAAGCTACAGATTAACCTGAAGCAGGGTCTCCCGGTAGTCTAGAGGCTAACGCCTTGCATTCTTGGAGATGGGGGTTCAAATCTCACTTACAGCAGGAATATTCTCATCTCACGGCTTGTTGAAAAATTCTCCACTGCACCATGGATGTCGGTACTAATGCCCCCGATGTCGGTGCGCCGTAAAAAATAAATAAAATGACCTGCAGCATTGTAGGATGGCGAGTGGAACTTTGCAGCAGATTTTGTAGTCATGGTATTGATATCGTGCTTATACATGAACCATGGTTTATAAAAAATGATAGGATTACATGCTTAGCAAGGTTGTAAGATAATGAAGATAAACAGCACAAGTCCCAGAGCCAGCATTATTATTAAGGGGGATGTAAAAGTGGATTCTTATGTTCTGTAGCAATAATGCCCATTTTTAGAGGCCAAGACATTATCCTGGTCTCAATATATTTGCCCAGTGGAGAAACAATTCCCACTGGCCTGTCTTAAGAGAGTGCACCTCAAGGGAAAGGAAGCAATAAGAATGATTGTGCACTTCAACAGCAGAAGAGGTGTCTTGATAATCTGGAAGACTCTATCAGCAAGGAATTCAGTATTCTGCAATTCAGTCTTGATATAAAGAACCACGAGGAACACCATAATCGGCCCATCATTCACGCCATAAGCAATATAGGTTTGATAACACTCTGGCCTATGATTCTCCTCTATCCAGCTTATCACACACTATCAGCAGTTCAGTTCAACGAGGAAAGTTGGTGAAAATAGAGCCACTTTGGTTTATTTTTTCACTCCCTTAATGCCAGTTTATCTTGATACCGTAAGAAATCCTACCTGATACTGTGATTCACTCCCTCAGGAATTGAAAAACAATCCCTCCCCGAATCGTCTATCATGATGGTTCCCTTTGTATTACTTTCTTTTCACAACTTTTAAACAGAGGGATATAACATGTTCTTCAGATGTTTATTCATGTATAGATCTTTCAATGCAAACAACATATCATAGGCACTAATAAATCTCTGTTAACAAAGATAATGTGGAATTTTCCTTGAAATAACTACAAACAAATAACCATCTGAGGAGGGATTGGCCTTACTGTTTTGTTTTTTTTTCACCCCGCTGTTCATGGCCCACTATCTAGCCTTATATTCTGTTTATTATTTTAAACTTTTCCTTGCATATGACCATGTTAAAACAGAAGAGAACCGATTGAGGCTACATTTTGAGTATCATAAATCAAGTTTGCTTCTGACGCCAGGGAGTAAAAGGTACTCAGTCTAATATGGGCAATGGCCTGAATAACTTAGTTAGTTATGTCCAGTTGAAGTTTTCATTGTCTAAGAACACTTTATGAAACATTTCCCCATAAACTAAAGAACAATAATATTTCAAGTCAAGAAAAACAGATCAAGTTAAAAATTTAAGGCATGACATGATAAACACTGGTCTCTGGCACCTTTCTTTAAGGGCAGTGCCAAAATTCCGTTAGAATACTAAGAATACTCAATTTGCTAATTAGACAGATATGAAACAAAAATGTAGCTGGTTTTAAAACAACACTTCATAATCAAAACATTGCATTGCTGGCTATTGCTTAGTGAACTACCAATTGTATGTTAACAACATCTGAATAAAGGAAAGTATATATTTCTGGTTACTTGTATACAAGCAGCCAACAATTAAATTAATTGTGTACTCACCTTGAACATAAAGGGATGCCCTTATTGGGGGATGTTCCTCCGCTAGGAGTTCTGTCTCCGGCATGTCGTAACATGGGATGAATTTAAGAAAATGTTTTTTCTCTGCCAAGAGCTTCAATCTTCTTGAAACAAGTTCGCCTCAACAAAGCCCCAGGAGTAGGCATAGACTATCTAGAAGTGGCCCAAATTCATAAAAACATTCCGAAGACGAAGTGCACACACGAACGAACTACCACAGACTAAGAGTGAACAAAGACTGATATGCTGACCAGACCTAACAAAGAATAGTATCACCAAGCGGCAAACACTGATAGTGTTCTTGAGGTTTCAGTGTGGTTATACGTCCACTTTCTTTGTTTCAAGGTCCCCTCCAAGAGGTTTATGATCTTATAGTATCCAAAGAGGCACGAAATCTTCTTTATGATTAACAATTATTTATTATCAATAGCTACAATATAATATACGTGGCCTAGACCTAAATTTTTTTTTTTTTTTTAGAAACTCAAAAACATGCTATTTAAGATAATAATAAGAATCAAAGTAAAAGTACAAATGGTAGTTAAACTATGTGTTATCATATCGAATAACTCGTAAATAATAATTAATAATCACTTTTTTCCAACACTGCATTTTATTTAGATCCACTTGTTCAACTAGTCTCTCCTCCACAGGATCATCCTATTCCTGAATTTTAATATTCAAATTCGTTATTAATAAAGAGCTTTGTAAGAGTCGATAATTTAAAGGCATTCTTTACTGAAGAGTTATTTTCATTAGTTCAAGTTACTTTCTTTGTTCACTATACTTTCTTTGTTCAACGATTTAGTACTTCCCCAGTTGGCAAGTATTTACCGAGAAAAAAATTATAGTTTCTAAACAAAAATAAAATTATATATTGCAGAATAAATTGCAAATACTGCCATAAATAGAATGAAAAAACGAAATACGATTCCAAATCTCCATGGTCCCTTTGTGGGAAGTAAGTTTCTTTGTTCCCACCAGTATCTTTGTCTGAAAATTATCGTTCTTAGAATGTTTTCGGATTTTTAAATTTTCATTCATTCAAGTTCCAGTTTTCTCTTAAGACCGAACTGAATTACAACTATTAGGGCGATATAAGTTATAATTATTTATGTGAAAATAAATAAAACGCGTAAAGTTGGCTTAAGGACACTATCGGCAGTTCATTAACCAAAAAATCCAAGCTTCATTCGAAAATCCCGGCAGTCAAATTTGTATGTGAAAATTTCGATTAACAATAATTGCTCTACACTTCGGCGCTAATAGCCAAATAGTTGATGCGCCGTTAAAAAAAAAAAAAAAAAAAAAAAAAAAAAAAAAAAATTGCTCTACAGTAGACCTTGGCGGATATATTATTGCCTCTTCACAAGTTTAAGACAATTTTACTCACATAAGAACAGCTTCAACCAAACACATACATAGGCTCACATAGTCTTAAACTCTTATTTGATATTGAATATATATATATATAACGAAATTTAAATTGAATGATCAGGTTCGTTTTTTTTTGTTTTGTTTTTTTGTTTTTTACAGAATCTTGCACGAAAAACAAAGTGAGGCCTTTCTACTAAAGTAATTTTCTTTTTCAAGAGTTCCGGAATTTTAACTGAACATCTAGAATAGGAAGCTCGGTACTCTTTAAGAGCATGATTTCCTACTGGAAGCGAAAAAAGTGCTCAAACGGTTCTTTTTCATTAACCAAAACCCCCCAAAAAATCGTCGTTAAACAAAAAAAAAAAAAAAGAGTCCAATTTTATGATTGAATAGTGAACCTAAAACTGCTAAGAAACGAATTTAATTTGAAAGTATTAGAAAGTTTTTTTTTTTTTGTTTTTTTTAAATACTTTTTTTTATGTACTCATTAATACAATACTGCATTGAAAATTTTTAGGACTTTGTGGTCTCTTGAGATTAAAATGTGGCACAATGTTATTTGTGGGACAAAGAAAAATGGACAAACAAAGAAAGTAATTCGAACAAAGACGACTTGGTACCAAAGCTCTCTTGGCTTTTTATTCTATTTCTTTTTTTTATCCTTGTTAAATTCTCCGGGATTGTATTGTTGTATTATTGTTAAATATAATTTATTTATTAAAATTATGAAATATGCTTTACTTTATTCCATAAAATAGTCTCGAACAGGGACAATAGGAAAGCATTGAACAAAGAAAACTTTGTGAACAAAGAAAATAACATGGACAAAGGAAACGTATTATATTTTCCAATATTGTTTTATGTAATTTTGTTGTTACATTACGAGTAAATACATTAAATATTTCATAAACTAATTTATGACTTGAAAAAACTTGAATTTAAATTTAGCTCGTTTTTCCTCTTCCGAGGGACTTCTTGTCAAAGGACTGCTTGGTAGCTGCCTCTAACAAAGAATTTATAATTTATGTACTCTTTACCGTTAAATTCTTCAAATAAATTATTTTCTTCAATATTTCTGAAGTCGGATGAAAACGATAATTGATTGGGGCATTTCAATTATTGCTGCGCCCTTTGTACAAGTTTGTTTACAAGAGGGGATTATATTAAGTGATACAATTTACTTGGCTTGGAAACTTTGAACAATTTTAATAACTGTTATAAAGAATAAGGTTTTTTGAAGGGTGACCTAAGTTTCCCTCAAAGATATTAAGAATTAAGCTGCTATTCAATAGCAAAATTAACAATAAACATTCATTGTACGTAATAAACATTTAAAAGAGGTTCGTCGTGATTTATTACCTTGAATAACTAATAAGTGGTTGAAAATTTAGAAGATATTTGTATAGGCATCAATAATTTTCACACTTAGTACATTCTTTATTCAGAATCAAAACATTACCGAATATCATTCACTAACACTTACTAAATACATACCTATAAAATTAAAATATGTTATAAGGCATTAATAAATTATTAATAATTAATTATATCATTCACAAATGTAGCGGACCAACCACATAAATTGATAATACAAGATCGAAAGTTCAACCTCTTTCTCAGAGAAAGCCCTTTAAAGAATTAACAAATTTTGGAAGTGAATATTTCGAATGTTTAATAGATTTTAAATGTTCAAAAATTTTATCTTTTGATTAAGTAAACCAAAATATATAATTTGGCGTAATTGGACATGAATGCACATTTTAAGAAATTATCGTTTAATCAATTTATAATTATTTGATGAGAATTTAATTATACAACGAATTTATAAAGTATGCAGTGGTTTATTGAAGATATTTCTATTTTATTACACCATTACCGAGTTAAAAAATTATTTAATTTTGATTGTAACTTCTTTTTTATTGTAATTGAGAAAGGATCTCATTCCTTATCCACCCTTTTAGAATCCCTCATTCCTGTTCCTGAAGTTACTTACAAGTCTGGATATGTTAACTTATCTTCTGTAGTTATGTATATAATATATTAAGCATATTATGCATTTATAAACACTGATTATTCACAAAAAAGTATGAACGTCTGGAAAAAAAGGGGCTTCAGGAGTAAAACTCTATTTACCTTTATAAGAAGAAACAAAATCTTATTTCATTCGAAAATGTTGCAAATCAATAATATAGATATAAATTGGCATTAATTATATATCTTTCAATGATAAAAGTGAAAATAAATAAATTAATTAAAGAGTTAGATATTAAATGATGAATTATTGAACAAAGAAAGTTGTAGGGTGAAAGAAGGTTGTGTGGACAAAGAGAACTTGGTCATTTCGAAGCTTGGCTTTTTTTCCCGATCGTTTTACCTGTTTATGACCATAAATTCAATCGTTTTTTTGAAAAAGTTTTATTAATATTCCTAAATTGAATATTTTTAGATTATGAAAAATAGATGACGGAAAAGTTTGAAAAATGCTGGTAAATTGCTACAAACCCATCTGGCAAGAAGAGTGGACAAAGAAAGAAAGTATAGTAGTAGACAAAGAAAGTATCAGGAACAAAGAAAACATCTCAGGCTAACATTAAATATTTCAAATGCTAATATAAATAAAGGCTATGAAGGATATTTATAAATTTATGGTCTATATGAAAACTTCAAATTTCAAATATATAAGTTTTTAGACGAATTAATTAATGTACACATTTTAATAATCACAAATAAATAAAATAAATTTAATTTTGGAAAATGTCACAAGAAAGTAGTAAATTAAAGTAAAAATGTTATTTGCATTACAATTTTGTTTTGATTTTTTATATTCCAGGTTTTATGTTAAAAGCGTAATTGTACAGAATGAAAATTTGTACAAATACATCTATTACATTGGTAAGAGCATAAGAGACTAATTTAGTTCAGAGGCATAAAGTTAGACAATGAAAACAAGATTTGAGATGCTCATTTTCTTTGTTCTTTCTTTGTCGCTTCGCCTTTGGTACCGTCCTTGGAGTGTTGGTCTCCGTAGAACCTGATTTTTCTCCAACCAACCTTACTACTGACTTCATGAAACGCCTCCAGTCCAGAGAGAACCATTGGCAAATTGTTCGTTTGTTTTTTTTACTCCTGCTGAAAGGCAAAAAAATGCAAGATTATTACTTCATGATCAAATTATAATTCTTTATTTGGGTTAATTTATTTTCAGTTTATTCTATTGCAGACCACACACACACACACACATATATATATATACATACACACACACACACACACACACACACACACACACACACACACACTGATTTACAAGGAATCATAATAGTGATCGTGGCCTACATTGGTGATTTTAACTACAAAAAAAATCTTTTTAGGAATTACTTTCTACAAAACAGTACAAACACGTTTAATTCAAAGTTTCACTATTTAACACTTATTTTGTTCAAATTTTTTGTTTCCATTCATATTATATCAGATAATATGTTAGGTCGGGTCTCGGTCGCATGTTAAATAAAACTTCTCCAAGGTAGTAAACAGAGATGTATGCGTGCTGTAATTATTGGCTAGATATATAGGTAAATGTATACACTTCTCCAAAAAAAAAAAGAAGAAATATATACCTAAGTTTTTTGAAAATTGCACACATCTACCTATAATCTAACCAGTAATTACTGCACACATCCATAATTCTTTCTCTCATTATTTGCATATAATTGTTAATAAGTGATATATTTATCTACTGAAGAAGGCTTGAATGTCATGCCGAAACGTCGGACAAAACTACTCACACTGACGAAACTCATTTTTGATATAAAATGAAGTTTTACTTACAATACGACCCACGGTGGCTAGCTACATCTTCTCAATCTCAAAGTTTAACTATCTCCTCTCAATTATATTAGAAAACCGCGCTAAAAGTGAACGAATTTTACTCTACAGAAGTCTTGAAGATATTTGAATAACAATAATTTTCTTTGTTCTCTTCTTTTCTTTGTTTGTATTTCTTGCACTTCTCACCCGACCAAAAATTTTAGTTATGAACCATCCCATGACGGAGATTGTTGATGGAATGAGTTTTAGAAAGAAAATCATTTTCATTAGAATTGCAGACTAAAATGTATAATTTAAAACAAAGAACTGAGTAAGAACAAAGAAAATGTTTTTCTTTGTCCAGAACATGCATGGGGGGAGTAATCGCTCCTTTACCTGCCACTCCCTCCACCTTCTGCCCTTGTCAGGCAGGGTGTAAACCTATAAATCTTTAGAATGGAATTTTTACAGCCCTTGGAACCATCTAGAACCAAAGCAGTAAGCCATCTATTAAGTGATAAGGCTAATGTAAGATTCATGAAATGGACATTTGAATATTAGTTATAAAGGAACAATAACTTAGTACATACATATGTATATTTAAATGAATAAAATAAAAGATTTTGTCTGGACGTTGTATCGAATCAACCCGTTTCACAATATATTTTCGTTTTATACATTAGAGAAACTAAATTCTTCTATAACAAAATCCCTGTTTGTCCTTTACAGGCTCAGCCACGGCTAATGGTAGACCTTGGATATTTTGGCAGCAATTCTAAATGCTCTTCACTTGAAACTTGGCTTTAAATGAAAAAAAAAAATTGAGTACAACCAAGGTTATGAACTATTCAGAAATTAGAATCGACAAACCAGCTAAACCGCTGTTAAGCCAAGCCCACACTCGGATGTTAACCAGCCGCTGGTAATATTGCCAGGAAGTAGCCTAGCCTGATCCAGAACCAGGCTGAATGCCTGCGGGCCAGCCGCAATCAGAAGTTGGACCTGTTTAACTTTTTAGCTCTGCCAAAGACTTAAAACTGTCTCCAGTTGCTAGGTACCGTAAAGTAATTTTCCCTATTCGATAGTTTGACATGTTTGGGACGATATTTTCAAACAACTCACTAACTCCAACATTTAACAAACGTCTCAAAACGTCACGACTCACAACAATAGGTGACATGACGGTGACTGTACTAGCGGGTATTTACTAATAATATGAACCCTACAGATCCGCTGGCTGATGGCGATATCTACCGGCGGCTGTTTAGTAGCGGCTGCTAAGCAGTCTAGTGTGACCGCGGCTTTTGAGGAACTGATACGGCCTCTGGCGGTTAGGGAGGGGTAGACAACCACTGCCTTAAGCGTCTTGTCGGCTAAGTCTAGGGCAGCCAGTGAATAAAATATACCTGGCATTGTACGAGTTCGAGTTGGCATTGTATAGTATTGATGGAGATTGTAAGAATTAATTTAATTTGTAAGCTCTGACCGGAGTGATAGCTAATAGTGTTATTAAACAACTCCACCAAAGTTTAGACATTTTTTTAACGCGCCCGTCAACGACATTACATCATTAGTTTACTAAACCGGTTAGGAAATCGTGGTAGGAAATCTGAAATTTAACTATTCACAGATTTTGTTTTAGTACTTTGGTAAATAACTAAAACAAACTGTGATAAATCAAAACTAAAATTTATTCGTTCTCCTTTAGGCTGGAATAAGCCCCACATAACTTTTTTTATCGTAATAACCCCCTGATAACGGCAGAAGGCGACTCTCAATAGAACGCGCGGCACTTATCAAAGAGAAACCGCGTTTTTGATTTCCTTGATTTTTCTAGTAACTTCGGGCGGCGTGATTGGCGGGAGACATTGTTCGGCCAATATAAATGCTGTGGCTGCAGGAAAAGGAGTCAGTTCAGTGGTAACTTCAGTACTACCTATTCAGTCCAGGCAACGAATGCTAAAAAAGAGCTATAGGTGGAAATTTTTGAAACGCAATTTTGGACTTCGTAACTTTGTTTGGGCTGGATAGGAGGTGAACACTTTTTGCTCTTTTTGACCGGATAACTCTTAACCGATAAACCCAAAAAATAAATGCCGTTTATAGGGTTGTAGAGCATTACATTCCCTTCAAGAATATATATAACTATACAATTTTATGTATTTTTCTTCAAACGTGAAAACAGTTTTAGTGTTCATCGTGATATCTGGTGACAGCTGTCGACCAATGAACCTTTCAATTTCTCACCATTTCCAGTCTATGTATTGTCCAAAATATACCCCATTATGTAAATATAGTGAGTACTGGACGTATAAATAGCACAAAATATATAATTTTGCCCACTGACCAGTAATTCGCACTCAATTAGATAAGATCTCGTTCATTATATTGGCAATGGTTTTGCTAAGACCATGTAAGTGCGTATATAACGTTTGAAAGAAAATACATAAAATAGTAAAGTAATATATATTACTGAAGCGAATGGAATGCTCTACAACCCTATAGCCAACATTTATTTTTTGGGTTCATGGTTGAAGAGAATAGAAAAAGGTGAGTTTTTTCCTAAAATTACAGACTTTCAAGAGCGGATATTTCGAAAACTAAAGATATTTCGAAAAACTTTATTGAATAGAACATGTAGGAAATTTAATCAGCTTTCATTTGGTATAGAATGATCATGTCGCTAAGGGTGCGTTTACACTTGATATTTCTCGCAGGAAATATATGTCACGATATAAGTGTCGGATAGATATTCTCTTGAAGGTTTACATACTGACAGAAATAGCTAGACATTTATGTCATGCATATGTATAGGACAGTTCTGGATTTGTTCTAATTTGCGATACATTCACCAAAAGCACAAATAATCAGTGTTTACATCTGTTGGTATAGAAGTGCCGACAATAAAGCTAGTAGCCAAGATATTTATCTCTAAAATTAAATTCTTCTCGTAAAAATCTGTGTTTACACCTGGTGGTATAGAAGTGTCGACACTTATAGTTCGTGATAGAAATATATATCTCAGACATAAATTGCTCATGGTTTACACTAGTCGCAATTTCTGTCTGATATAAATTTCCTGCAATAACTAGCAAGTGTAAACCCATCCTAAGACGCAGGGGTTTCGAGATATAAGTGAAAACCCGAAAAATGGGACCTTCTAAACCCCCCCTCCCCCGGCACAAAGGCTACGGGCGAGGACTTTTGATATGTTGACCTCCTAACTAGCCGAAACAAAGTTATGAAGTTAAAAATGGTGTTCCAAACATTTCCATCTATAACTGGACTATTAGTCGCCAGTCGAATTTCAGATTTCACGATGAACACTGAAATTATTTTTACGTTTGAAGGAAAATACACAAAATAATTAATTAATGTATATTATTGAAGAGAATGCAATACTCTACAACCTTATTACCGTTATTTATTATTTTGGTACATCGTTGAAGAGTTACCCGGAAAAATGGGACCTACTAAACTCCCCCCTCCCCCCCGGCACAAAGGCTACGAGCGAGGACTATAACCTATGATATGTTCACCTCCTATCTAGCCCAAACAAAGGTACGAAGTCAAAAATTCTGTTCCAAAAATTTCCATCTATAACCGTTCTTTGACTGGAGTGATTAACTTAAAGAAGAATCATAAAACAGAAGAATTTATTAAGCGAGTGAGACTTTATTTAGAGATTTTAAAAATAAATCAGAGATTATGCCTGCTATTAGAAAACTTCAGTTATCTCGTCCGACTTTCACAAGAAGTTTTAAAGTCATAGGTAAGGACATGGCATATAAACTGAAAAATATCATAGAATGTATGTACATTTCAGAATGTATGTACATTTAGAATGTAATTTTATACGTAAAATTCAAAATTATTTTGTAATTTCAAAATTATTCCTATGGGACTTTTGTCCCGGAATAAGAATAAAACTTTTCATTCATTCATTCATTTCTTTACAGTTCGACAAATCCAACGAAGTGATAGACACTGCTCAGCTGTGTATTTTTATTCGAATGGTTTTTAATGACATTTTGGTGGTTCAGTTGCAGAACATTCCTAGGAATGACCAATGTTAAAGCCCTAAATAAATAAATAAATTCCTAGGAAGGTTTCAAGAATTATTGCCTGAAATAACAGTATATCTGGACTAAACAGGCGATGATAGCAGGATTCATCAGCTGAATTACGATATTTTTTTATAGACTACTTTGGGTCAATTCGAAATACGTTTTAATGATTTCAGTAAATTCGCAAATATCGGATAACTTATGGGTCACCCTTCCTCGTGTAAAAACATTGACTGTACTAGCAAGTCCGTTTAGCATGGATTCATGTATTGTTGAACATGTGTTTGTGCAGATCAAATCTGATATACATCTCAAATCCATGGAAATTTTGGTGGCATGTCTGATACAAAATTTCGTGTTTTACATATATCTGTATAAATAACCGAATCTATGCATACAGGCTACGTTCAGCGAGAAGTTCTGACATGATGTCTATTTATTTTATGTAAGTTTTAACAACAACCTTGCTCCGCTCACAGCATTAAAAGGTATAAATAATTCTTTAAAATTAGACAAATAGTTTGAGTTTTCTGACATGTTGTGTGGAATGTTGAAGTCGTTGCGTCTTGAACAGTCTCTGACTATATGTTTTCTTCTGAAATCGAATTTTTACCTAATTCGTCATAACCAAAACAATGTTCTATGTTTGAGAAGAGATTGTCTTGTCTTTATTTATTATTTTAATTTTAACGTCCATTTATTATAAACTACGAATTTTAGGACGTGTTATCTACAGGTTACCATCCTTTTCTAGCCAGGATAGGGGTGATGCCTTTTCTTTTTTCTAAAGAAAAGCCACCTCCCCTAGTGGGAATCGAACCCACGACCTCTGGGACGGAGTGTAAAGCACTCACGCCTTAACCCTCACGGCCATCGGGTCTCCTTTTATTAATAGTTTATCGAAACGGCGGCGATAGAAAATATAAAGTACTAATATATTCAATGTTAAATAATAGTCAATAAATAGTAATAGTCGTACGTAATGACTGTAATGTGCGTAAAAATACCAGTGATTCACTCAATAAGATTTATGGTTATTTATTTCTACAAAAAAAAAAAAAAAAAGGAAAAAAAATAAGAAAATTGAGGTATGTTAGATTTTGTCATGAAGCTTTGTGTTTGTAAGAAATCGGAATATGTCTGCAGTATTTCGTTCATGTTTTGTTTTATGCAGTCTGTCAATAGGTATGTGTTTAACAGACAGTTGGGACAATCGTCTCTTCTGTCGTTTATTTATTTTTTTTTTATTTTTTTTGTGACTACCTGGGTCATTAGTGTCAGATGTTTCCTTGTTCTCGCTTAATTTATTTTCTATTGTTCTGTTACCAGGTTTCTTACCACATTTGTATTATTCTTTCGGCCTGCAAGTCTTGGCTCTTCAAGCTGTCAATGTTGAGTTGCTCTTTTCGTCCAGAAGTTTATTTGTGTCGTTGAAAAGTTACTCAGAAGTTTATTTGAGTTGTAGTGCTTGAAGTGGGAGAGGTAAATAACGATGTTAAAACGGTTCTCTAAGCCACATGATTCCAATCATATTTCTATTTGGCGTCAATCAATAAATACATTTGTGATCCGAATTGATTCTTGGAGGAACTAAGCAGAGGTTGAATTAATGACTGATAAGGCCATCAATAGGAGGCTGTGATAAGCCGATAAGGTTCTGCTACAGCAGCTGGAGCTACTCCCTCGCGCATCCGCTCTGCGCAACCTGTTATCCGCCTTTTCAGTATGCCTGCTAGCGGTCTTCAAGGCTCTGATATTAATTGCGGGTGTTTGTTTTTCGCGGGTTTTTTCGCAGTTCACATTCCTGTTTGTCTAAAACAACAATTCTGGTAAGTACTCATATATGTTTAGTTATATATTTTTACTTCTTTGATAAAATTAGTTTTACCAGATTTACACGGTACGTGTTTTTACGAGACACGTGCCAATCGCTAGTTTTTTAAACATTCTTTTGGTATGACGTTTGTATTCAACGCTTTGTGTCATACTAATATTCCTGCTTGAAATAATTTCTCTGTGAAATAGACATTTTTGAATTGGAAACGTCATTCAGACCTAACGTAACCTTCCCACTTGTCACTGTTTGTAAACATTGCATTTTGATAAGCTCTCTTTTTATTTAAGAGACATAAAAATATTCTAATTTAACTTCTTTAAGAACAAAGAACCTTGATTTGTTATTATTAGGTTGTTATAGAGTTCCATTATTAATTAGGTTCACATCCCTGTTAACGATTAATATGACATTGCCTTTGGTTAAACAATTTTATGGAGGCAGTGCACAATTTCTGCTTTTCCTTTTCTTGAAGAATTCCATTACATTTATGGGAGCCGTATTTATTTGCATACTTATTGAAACACATTCTATACCAATGGAGTATCTGTGAATGTTATCGAGTGCCTTTTTTTCTATTTTATTTTATACAGTTTTTACAATTTTACTATAATTTTTAAAATTTTGATTACATAACGTGGTAAAAATTTCGTTTTTAAGAGGAATCATCATTAGCAGATATGATTTTTATGGACTTCAAAGAATGAACTAGATGCCCATAAGAGTGGTTCCAGACAAAATCTCATTTTCAATGACTGTTGAAAACAAAAAATATTCAAAAATCTATTAATTAAGTATAGTCAACACTGATGAAATATTTAATCTTAACTCAAATGAGTTATAGTCAACTAATTTATTCAATTGAAAAACTAAATTAAAACACATAACCAGAGTCGTACAGCATAAAATCAATTAATTGTAAACAAAAATGTTAAATAAAAACTAAAAGAAGAATAAAAAGAGAACTTTTTCTCAATTCTTGACAGTAAATATAATTTTTCGCACAGTTCTCACAGGAAATGGATTCTCATCTTCAGTGCGGCTTTTGTGGGTAATTTTTTGAAATATTCGAGGATTAATCTTCGCCATTCTATCCTTTTAAACGTTATTACAAAATGTACAGGGCTGTTTAACGAGTGAATACAATTTGACAAGTATGTGTGCGATTACATCTGACACTTTTCGCAGGAAATATATCTCATGTGTCGAACAGATGATTATCATAATTATTATATCCGACACCTGAGATATATTTCCTGCGAGAAGTGTCAGACGTAAACGCACCCGTATTGCTCGTGATAGAAATATATACCTCAGACATAAATGGTTTGCAGTTTACATTAGTTACAATTTCTGCCTGACATAAATATCCTGCAATAACTATCAGATGTAAACGCACCCTTAAGAGTACTGATTATACGCTTCCTTTCCTAAAATCACG
>OX328125.1:45303844-45493844 GCA_946811695.1 Gonocerus acuteangulatus
TAGTTCATAAAAAATGTTTTATTTTAGGTGTAATAGCGTTTTAGTTGCATAAAACTATTCCAAGTTCTAAATTTTTAGTATTCCATACCCCGGAAATGGTCCCAGCCACCCCCCCCCTGAAATTTTCCCAGCCCCAACCGGAATTATTTTTTATATATGCCCATGTCACGATTTGATTTTATTACTCAAAGATCGTCTTACTATCACAGATCTGCCATTGGACTTAAGAGCATCGATAGTAAAATCCCTTGGTCATGAACCTCCAGTCCTATCTTCGAGGACACGGGACCCATCTAGTTCAAGAGCTATTGATAAATCAAAATCAGGAGATCTTTTAGCGAGCACGAAAACTGAAAAACTACAAAAAAAGAATACATGTAGATATTACCCATATCAAAATAAATGAATGAGAATGTGTGATTTGCGGGACCCCCAATTGTCGCGAATGCTCAAGAAAATTGTGCGATGTTAATGTACCCCTCCTGTTAGAGTAATGTTACCGTATATAATTGTTTTGAAATTTTAATGACATAGAACAAAACGTTTTTGTTTGGCAGAAATCTTGACTAAACAGAGTTTACATAAAATTGTACAGTTTCTTTAGTTCAGGGGTGGGAGGTACTTCAAGTTCCTATTACATTTATAAAGAAGCAATGCTAATTGTACTTGTTTTTTCCTTTTTGTTATTCTTTCAAATATTTTTTCTCTAAATATGATTTTGTTCCAAATACATTTTTTTTTAATTAATTGCTATTTATTTCCAATTTCTATCATGATTTTTTTTTCTTTATTTAGGGGTGATTTCTATTAATTAAATATTCATAAGCAATCTTCACATTTAATTTTGTAATGAAAACAGATAAAAACCTACCAAATAACACATTGCTTACGAGAAATATGGGTACCCTTTCTGACAGACAGATGTTCCTCTAAATGTTGAAAAACCAGATGCTCCGCTTTAAGTATTATATATAATAATAATAGTAATACTATTATATATTATATATAATAAACAAACAGACTGAGATATTTTGGCCACTATTGACCTGAATCTGTTTATATTGACCTGAAGGGTTTATAATATACCTTTAAATTTTGGTCCTTATTTCTAAGTATAATTGACTTAAAACACATATGAAATAAAAACAAAATATTGACCTTGTCAGCTGTTGCATAAAAATTACAAAAAAAAAAAAAAAAAAAAAAAAAAAAGAAGAGAGGGAGAGGATTGAGTAAATGCACAGTTATGAAGGCTTGAGTACTTGTACACGACAAACTGTTGCTGTAGCAGATACTGGTCATTAGGGAAACTCATCCTAGAAACCAGATGTTTTAATATTGCATATTGATATACATATGTAAGTTGAAGTGAGGGTGGGGAAGGATCAATAGATTCTTGAAGAAAGTGGCAAGAGTTGCTCTCTAAAATTGTTTAAATTATAATTCTTAAACCCTTTCACAAGGATTTTACCCAGATTTAATGTTCACTCTCATAATTTAATATTTATGGACCTAAAATGAAATTTTAAAATCTCAATAGATTTTAACTTGATATGATATCAACTTAAAAAACCGGCTTACAAAATAATCAATCTACATTAACCTTTATGAAGATTCGACCATTAATAACAAAACTGACTGTGTAAATATTTAAAAAAATTATAATTCTATTATCAAAAGATTAAAATTTTAAATTTCAGTTATAATTTACAGATTATGTTGGCACACTTGCAGGCTTAACCTGAGTGTGAATATCTCATCCACTTAACTCCACATAAAATTATTTTCTCCTTCTTTCTTTTATTAATCAACTTTTAATGTCACCACTATAATTCTTAAACCCTATCAGAAGAATTTTGCTCGGATTTAATGTTCACTCTCATAATTTAATATTTATGGACCTAAAATGAAATTTTAAAATCTCAATAGACTTTAACCTAATATAAGGTACTTAATATATTGTATTATTATATACCTCATTCAATGTATCTGTATTGTTATTAGTGACATAGGAGAAGTTTCCTCTATAATCTTCATTTTACTTTTATTTTATTTATGTAGATGCCTGATGATGAACCTGAATAGGTTTGAAACGTTGCCAATATAAGCTAATAATTTAAACAATTTTGGGGAGCAACTCCTGCCACTTTCTTCAAGAATTTTATTTTGAGTTTTTTTGTTCGCAGTTTATCAATTTAATCTAGAAGTTATGTAGAAATGTTGGTGTTATGTTACTGTAAGAACTTTTTTTATAATGCTAATGAAATGTTTGATATTTAAAAATAAAAATCTGTTCAGGCATTGTTGAACAGCTGAGATATTGTTCAACAGTACTTCCCAACTTCACCTTCACCTCCTCAGTTTGTTACATTAAACATGCTAAACTTTATTTGATATTTGGATTTTGCTTGAATTCTGAACAGTTTGTCTCCTCATTGGTAAAGAAATGTTTAACATTAAAGGGGATATATTGTTATATTTATAACAATTCATGGCAGGTAAAGGAAAATCTGAACACACTGGCCGACATATTTTAAAATATGTGGTATGGAACACTAACAATCTAGAACTTGGAATAGTTAGTCAACTAAAACGCTATTAGTACGTCCAAAAAAAAAATCTGAACTAAGTAATTTTATTTAATTTATTTTTAAGTTGTTTATGACATATTTGTTCTGACTAAATCAAACTTTTGGGGGGGGGGCTGCGGCCCTCTCAGCCTCCCCCCCCTTATATACGCCCATGCAAGTCTTTCCCTAAACTAATAATTCATTTATAATTGCAGGAAATGTCACTAACAGACTTTGAAGAAGGAATATTCTTCGACAAGGATGACCCTGATTTTACCAACAACAATTACACGGCTAGCGTTAACATTGTACAAACAGGTAAGCGTTTATTTATTTATTTTTTTACGGCACATTGTTTTCTAAGTATACTAGCACTAGTATGTATGTATGTATTTTTGACTCAATTAATATGACTTTTCTTTTACTTACTCCGTTTTATGTAATATATAAATTTATAAAACTGGATTTGATGAGGATCTCGGATTTCCTTGTATTTGTTAATCAATTTTATAAATTTTGTACCAAATTATGTATATATATATATATATATATATATATATATATATATATATATATATATATATATATACACATATATGTATATTCATTAATACATGTAGACATACACAGATTCATTTATTTTTTTTTTATTATGATGCATTGGTTGCCAAAAAAGCAGGAATCTCATGTTTACCACATTGTACATGTCCATCTCAAGTTGTTGAAGTGAGTTTGTTATATGCTGTGTTGGAAGGGATCAATCTTCCCTGGCCCAAATATGTTCCACTCAAAACAAAATTGGTCCCCAGGTTTTTTACAAGGCTTTATCTAGTCTACAAACTCTGGAAATTCTCTTGAGCAAATAAATATATAATGTGCTAGCTGTTACCCGGTGTGCTATGCTACACCTAATTTCTGCATCTATAAAAGCAAAAATAAATTAGAAACCAAATAATTAATATTAAAATCTAATAACGCAAATCTGTAACTATTTGGGTTATGTTTCAAACTCATGATCTCCGAACTGTGAGTCATAGACGATTTTAACCTAGTCTATGACTCTCCCGTTTCAAGACCTATCTGTGTGCCACGTTTGGTCAAAATCGGTCATATGGTGTGGATTTGCATAAGGAACAGACAGACATAGTTTCATGGTGACAAAACAAAGTTTATGGTCTCTAACACCCACATATATATGCATATTTGGCTATTACCATGAGGGCAATGTTTTTGATCACAAAATGATAAATTAGGCAAAATAAATCATGCTCCCCACATCTTAACTTAACTTTTTCCTTAAATCTCAAAAGGCTTAAGATATTTTTCAAAAATAATATTTGTTTTAAAACAGTCTCTTTGGAGTTAGATTTTAAAAACAATGAACCTTTGGAATTAGTAAAACCTACTCTGTTAAGTTTACGTTTTTTGTTCAAAGTAAACCTAACAGAGTCACCTTGAGGTTCAAATAATTATTAGCACATTTTGAAATGTTTACAATGGGTTCCAGTCAAAACAAGACATTTTCCTTTCAATAGAGTAAAAATGAGGATTGACAATAATACAATGACAATAAGAAGCGACATTTAAAAAAAAAAATTGAGTTAAGTGCAGTTCTGGATAGTTAATACACACAAAATGTTGGTGGCAAAGGGATATAAGTAAATGTCTGGTATTTGCTGAGAAATAGCGGAAACAAAATCAACTTCTTCAAAAATGAGCAGATTTGTTTGGAAGCCAAGGGGAACAAGTGACACTTGTATCCCTTGTGCACCAAACTTTATGGTTTCGAAGTTGTGAATGTTGTTGCATCATTTACTGTTATTTCCAGTTTAATCTGTTTAAGGCAAAACTATTTTAATTGTTGTTCTTAAGTAAGTGACCGTGTATTTGAAGATGTATTCGAACAAGTTGTTTGCTGAAGTTTTTCAATGCTCTTCCTGTGACAGTTAAAAAATTAACCATGTTCAGTGACAATGTAGGAGGCCAAAACCAGAGCCGACACACTGTTAAGTTCTGGGGATATATTGTTAAAAACACTAGGACTTGCGAGAGTTGCTCCTATTTATTTTTCCATAAACCCATTATTCCTTCCTGCAATACATCACGTGTTAATCATGGAGGACAACAGCCACGCAGGAGAGTTACAGATGCTGAGCCATTTGATGATCACCATGAAGATTTGTTGGATCCATTAGCGCCGACATCCATTAGGATAAGGCAAGGAACCTTCTCAATGGGCTTTGAGATGAGGAAAATTCCTGCCGCCAGAGGGACTTGAACCTTCATCTCCCGCATGAGAATCTAAGGCGTTAGCCACTAGACCATGGGGAGACCAGATATACGTATTGTCTGCCAGTCCATACTATTTTAATGAGCTATACTTAAAAAGTATCCTGACAATAAATATCAATATTGTTTGGCTTTGGAGGCCAAGGGGTACAAGTGATGCATGTTATAATTATAAATTCATAATAGACATTCAGAATTAGTTTTTTTTAAACTATATTACTGAAATTTCAATTGATACATAGTAGAAACATAATTTAAACGTTATACAGAGTTACACTTATCAGGAAATTTACAAAAATGATTTAACTTTAAACAGTAATATCTCAAAATTATTATACTCAAAATTATTATTACGTTATATTATAACGTCACTTGTACCCCTTGGCTTCTCAACCCATCATATATTGTTAAAACTGGTCAGTATTGTACTATTTTTGAAAATGATATAATTAAAATATATTCGGTGTTAATAGCCCATTGTTGATAAGCCGTTAAACATGAAAAATAAATAAATAAAATATATTCCAAAGTACATATTTATAAACAAATAGTGAACAGATTAGAAATTAGGTTTATTTTGGTTTCAAAAGTTTAAAAATGTTCAAATATTTTATAAACGGGTTCAGTTTTAAACAAACCCCATTCAGTGCAGCCATCAAAATTTAACGAAAGGGTACAAACACCGGATTGTTGAGAGGGATCCTTCTTCATCATCCGTTAAAATAGCTGAAGACTTTGCAAGAGCTTCCAAGATCACCTTCTCTTTTGCAGACAGTGATGTCATTTACAAATATAATTATTATGGTAAGGCCACAAGGAAAAAAAAGGCCTTTTATTATGGATAAAAACCGAAAAAACAAAATACTTGATTTTGCTAAAAATTAGGTACCTAATATTTTAGGATCTGGTGGCAAGTATTATATTTGGCAAGGGCCTAATAATGAATTTAGCTCGACATGTGGGACCCACTTTAAAACAAGGTGGTTTAAGTTCGGGGGCGCATGCCATGGAATAGTTGAGGCAATTTGACCTTCATTGACAGTATTATGAACACCAGAGGAAATGTTGTCATTTAATTCTAAAAAGCTGGGGTTCATAGTAGACATTTATTTTCTAACAAGATATCAACCCCAAGCAAACAGCTAACAGCCCTGGAAATTGAAAACACCACCTCAGTCTCCAGACATAAATGCAATAGAACACCTAAGGGGATCTCCCCATGGTTTCTCATATGGGAGATGGGGTTTCGAGTATCGCCTGCAGCAAGGATTTTTCTCATTTCAGGGGCCTTTGAGAAAATTACCCGCTGCACCATGGATGTCGGTGCTAATGGCCCAGACTGGGCCTATTGGTAATAGAAGCCGCACTAATGTTAAAAAAATAATAGTTACACAGGAACTAAACTTATCCTTCCCAAACCAGAAGTGGCCGTTCTAAGATATTAACTGATATAATATGGATTATTAATATCTAATGATTTATTTTATAATTAAAATAACTTATTGTTGATTTTTTTTTCACTTGTGAACCATTTAAATTATTTTTACTGGCATGATGCTCCTTAAAAAGTTTTTTTTTTTTTCAAAATGAACTTAGTATATCAATAATTTTGACACTCGCTGTAAATATAAGGGGGCCAATTTTTTTAAATGTGTGAAGTTTTAAAAATAAATTGTTGTATTATGTAATTTTTTAATATTTATTTTCTAATTGTGTATTTTCCTGAATCTTTTATGAAATGAAAATCATTAATAAATAATTTTCTTGATTTCTTCAAAATGAAACAAAAAAAATGTAAATGTTTCAATACTACTTTATTATATCATCCTTCCAATTTGAGTATATGTACGGCTGAAGCAAGTACACTCGAGGCTTATGCACTCCATGCTTAAGGTTGTGGGTTCAATTCCCCACTTGGGGTGGTGGGTTTTCTTTGGAGAAATGAAAAGGCATCCGCCCTATCTTGGCGAGAAAAGGTGTGGTAACCAATAGATGACCAGTCCTAAAATTCGTTGCAATAGTAAATGGACGTTAAAATTTAAATGAATTATATCATCCTAGGTTGAGGTTGATAAGTTCGGATCCCAAATCTCTGTCAGATGCCAAAAAGTCATACCATACTTGTCATTTTAACCTTTTTGGTGGATATTTTCAAAAAATTGCACTTTGAAGAGTAATCAAAAGATCCTTTTTAGAGCTATTACTATTATAACAAAAATACATAATTAATCTCATTCCTAGTTCAGAACTTTATTATTATAGTTACATATTTATTGTTAGATTGCAGCACTAAGCATTATTGGCTATAGGTTGTTAGACGAATTGTTATGGTCGGATTCCGTTAGGTAGCAGCACTAACAAAACCGATCATCTTCTAACATAAATGTAGTTCGTTTTAGCACCGCTAGGTCCCGGGACTATCTCTTTTAGCGCGTCTCTTCCCTCCATTTACGTGTACTTTGTCTACCAAAATGCATGGGCGTATATAAGGGGGGGGGGGGCTGCAGCCTCCGACATGGGCGTAAATAGAAAAAAAATTCGGGGGGGGGGGGCTGGTACCATTTCCGGGGTATGGAATACTAACAATTTAGAACATGGAATGGTTTTAACCAACTAAAACGCTATTACACCTAAAAAAAATATTTTTTATGATCTATGTAATCTTTTTTAATTTATTTTTAAAGGCTTTATGACACATCTTGCACTAGGCTGCAGCCCCCTTATATAAGCCCATGGCCCCCGATAAAAAACTTAAAAATAAATTAAATAAGATCACTTAGTTCAGAAAAAATGGTTTTTATTGGCTGTAATTGGCTAACTATTCCAAGTTCTAGATTGTTGGTCTTCCATACCACCCAAATGTTCTCAACCCCCCCCCCCCCCCCGAAATTATTTTCTATATACGCCCTTGCCAAAATGTTCCGATTTTTTTATTACTTGGCACAAAAATGCACAATCTAAAAGGGAAAGGTCATGTTTGTTAAACAGCGGAATCCGAGAAAAAAATTGTTGGGCAAAATTCGAGAAAAATATATTTTTTTAAATTAAACTCATTTGTTTAAAAAAACAACAAATGATCACTTCGGTTATGTATGTTCTTTGATAGATTTTGCTAATTAAAGTAGCGGCCTTTAAAAAGCCAAAAACCCACTTCACGGTTGAATTTCATCCTGCATTTCATCGAGGAAATCTGAAGCACATAAGATGAAAATAGCTGGAAAGTCCTTTTTGGCCTGAGAAAGGAGTTTGTGAGGTTTGTATGGCCAATTCTCAATCGAGTTAAGACCACTTATTTTCTTCTTGTGTGTTGGTTTATTCCATGCCTTAACACTCGGAGTTTGTTATCCCTCATTTCTTGCCAGCCAGTTTGCCAACTCATCTGTATAGAGCCTTTTCCATGGGCTAATAGGAACCAAAACTTTGCAAAATACGGTCAAATAGGTGCCAATTACCAAAGCAGTTGAGGCACCCAGGTAAAAAAAAAAAACAAAAAAAAAAAATACGGTCAAATGAACATTTCACTAATTCTCATTTTGGCCCAACAGTGATTTAAAAATTTTAATGTTGGTCAAATTTATAAGTTTTTGTGCTTATTGGAATCAGTTATTGATGCTCTTTAACTTGTAGGGAGAGAAGTGTATCAAAAGAATTGATTAATCCGAGCTGTAACTTATTAAAAGTAGGCTCACCACAGTTTTTCGCAAAATTGGAAGAAATAGTTGTTTTTTGGCGGGCGATTGCGGCACTTTTACCTGGCCGAATCTGTACCTTGACCAGTTCATTTGAAGCAGAATTTAATATTCTTTACTCCCTATTTGAAGCATTTTCCCCAAAATCAACGGTTTTAAAATGAATGAAGAATAACTGAAAAAAGTGCTAAAATTTCGCGGGTTTTCGCCTGCCACAAGTTCTCCCCTCGGCTTTCGAATTGGAAAAATTGGTTTCAGTATACTCACACCAGACCTAAGGATATTAGAAAAAAAAAATCTTGTGGGGGGATTAATGTTAGCTCGACCCCCATTTGAAGCCTCTATATACTGGGCTATTAGAAATATATTTGAGCCCGTTAGAGACAGCGATGACATTGAAGGAGATCTCCAACAATTCAGTATAAGAATGTCGCACCAAAGCACCGGATAGTGTTTCATTGGACAAGAATATGGAGAAGACTTAGTAAGTTCAGTTATTGGAGTATAATCCATTTTTTATAGATAACCCCTCTATTTATTAGAGAACTTTGATATCTCTTTCTAAAATATTTGCTTTTTTCCTTACATTAAATGAAAATCCCATGAGATTTTTTCGAAAAGATACATAACTTCTTGTTAGCTTTGTCGTATTATCTTGATGGCCCGCATAACATTTCCATTGTTTTCAAACGTTTTAGTTACAATAATTATAGCACTTAATGTCTTCATTAATCATACTATAAATTAAAATAATGGATTTTTTTCTATTAGATAATGTTTCTTTGTCTTATAGTTCTGATAAACCACAAATAGATAAAAAAAAGTTTATACTGGATATTTCTAGTATTGAGATAAACGGAGCTGAGTTCAGGGGCCAAGTTAAATAAAAGACAACTACTTGAGATAACCTGTGAAAAAAAGAACAGAAAAATAAATCTTCTAGCTAGCCAAAAATATTATGCCTAATAATAGTAGCATCGAAAAAGTTAATAACGTTTGTGATCCACAAGAAGGACCAGGTTTATTCATGAGAAGTTTTTCCTTTCATTTGGGTGGTTTGATTACGGTCTCACCGGTTTTACACATAAGCCATCTCTTTTGGCTCTAATTACTTGCCACCGATGGCGATAAGCTATAAGTAAGTGTTTATGAAAGTAATTGGATGGAATTGCAAAGAATACGGTATAACAGCGGATCTCATTAATAATTTCAGCGGCTCTCATTAATAATAACAGCGGCGTATATAGGAAATAATTTCGGGGGGGGGGGCTGGTTCCATTTCCGGGGTATCTAATACTAACAATCTAGAAGTTGGAATAGTTTCAGCCAACTAAAACGCTATTATGCCCAAAGTAAAATATCTTTTATAAACTAAGTGATCTTATTTAATTTATTTTTAAGAGATTTATGACACATTTTTACCGGCCAAATAAAAAGTTCGGGGGCTGCAGCCCCTCCCTGATGGGCGGAGAGATAAGAGCCCATGATGGGCGGAGAGAAAAGAGATGCCGTGTCGATTCTCTTCCTATAATTAATACTTGCGGGGCCGGCCATATTTTTCCGTCGGCGACTAGACTCTTTGTTTTTGAAAAGTATATACTGTTTTTTAATTTCCCGTTTTAATACTTTCAATTTTCCGACTTTTATTATATTAAATTAAAGGTTAGCGAAGGCAAGACTAATCCCCTAATTCCCCGCAGCCGAAGTACAGGAAATGTCTGTATAATGTCTAGTTCTTTGCATTGATAAATCGCATGTTGTGGTGTTTCCTGCTCTATTCCACACATCCTGCATAGGTAGGCATGCCATACGTCTGGGTTTGACCGGGGCTGTACCGGTATTTTGCTCTTGTTCAGGTGTCCCGCCCGGTTTTTATCAATGTCCCGGAAACGGCTGTAAGACGTGAAAAGTAATGAATTTATCTTATTAACAATATTTTATGAATCGGTTACTTTTCTACTATCAACATTTTCGACAACCACGCACAGTGTCAAAGAGATGAGAAGTATTCTAACTGTAACCTGTGAGAAACGGAGGAACTACTTGCCTGGTGCTGCCATGCGTAAATTAAGTAGCTATAATTCCATTTTTATTTTTAAAAAGTGGGTAGACCAACAATTTAGAGTCCCAGATTTCCCACTCCCGTTACTTGCGAGGTTTAAAAAAGGCATAAAACTCACCATTTTGCTGCTAATTTGTACACTTTTTATTCCGCCATATGTCTAGGGAAGTTGTAGCCAGGCCTATATTGTATGACAGATTATTCATTCTTGCATAGTAACAGTCTTTCTCTTACACTTTCTACGGAGTGACAGCACTGGCATTGTTCTTTCCTTATCTATCTTGCTGAAGAAATTATTTGAATGTCTTTGTGTTTTATGCTTTACCAAATGCCTAGATTCTCCGTTCTCGCCCAATCGAAAATAATTCTTTCGGCTGGGGTTAGAGATACCCACAAGCTGATTCAGGTTCAGTCCCCTTTCTGGCCAGTTGATTCGCCTTTTCATTCCCAAATACACCTGACTGACCTGGCTTCCAGTGGCCCGATCCAGCTTTTTCTACATTCGTCCACAATTTTAGACCTAATGCAGGCACTCTTGAGAGCAGCTATTGCTGCCTGGCTGTCAGTGTCTGCCCAGGTCCTCGTACCAGTGACTTCTGGTACAAGGACATGTGCCAGGAAAAACACAGAGAAGTTTCCCAGAGGGACCAAGATGCACATCTCTTTTCTGCTAGCCACCTACACCCCATCTCCAACTCCTGCTGTGTGGGAGCCGTCCATGAAACACTGCAACTCTCCAATCGGAAGGGTAGTCTGGCGGGCCCCAACAGTATTTATGTCTGCCATGATTACCTCGAACTTCCTATCAATCCTGAAGGCAGGAGATATGATCCTAACTTGATATTGACATCTAGGGAGCGTGCCTAGTCTCTCATTTTCTGTGAGAATCATTTTGGTCCTCCGCAGGGGATCTTATAAGATTCCAAGTACAGAGGTTGCATCAATTAAAATAGTTCGATCTCCCTTGTGGGAGTGGATCTCGTAGTTCCAGTTGACTAGTAGGCATTCTAGTCTCAGAATTTTATCTAGTTCTTTCTTGAAGCAGTCTAGCCCTTTCCGTACGCAAAGAGTCGCTAGGAGTGTATCCAGTTCTCCTGTACGGGATACTCGCACCCGGCTTCGGTCCCTCTGTACGGGATACTTTTCCCATTCTCGGTCACAGGGCCTCGACCTTCAGCGATCTCCTCGCCGTATTTAAACTCGTCTTTTATAATTTTTATTTTTATTTTGGTTACAATGATTATTAATTTTTATTTCTGTTGAATTAGTTTGGCGTTTCAGTAATTATTTTTAAGTTGAATAAATTTGTTTAAAAATAAGTTATATTATATAGGTACAAGAAAAAAAAAAAGGTTTTTCTGTTTACCATTTGCCCTTTATTTTATGGATAATAAGCAAGGGACCGGCGCTAATGGCCAAGTTGTAGATGCGCCGTAAAAAAAAAAAAATAATAAAAAAAATAAGCAAGGGGATAATATACTCCATAACTACGGCAAAAAGTTTCCCATCTTCCTTTTTGATCCGTGACTTTGTTCACTGGCGGAGCTAAATACGTATTTTATGTTTATTTTTATTTTTTGTACAAAACGTATTTACAAAAACAAAAGGATTATTATAAATATTTACAGTTAATTTTTTTGTTTTTGGATAAGTCAAAATTCACTTTTTGGCCCTGATAGAACAAATTTCGACTGGAGAAAGGCAGATCAAGAGCTCCATGGGAATAATCTTCGCCAGAACATCAAACATTGAGGTGATCATGTAATGGTTAGGGGGAGTATGGCTGCTTTGGCTGTAGGATATCATCATTTTATTGAGAAAACAATGGTTAAACATTAATCCTGTGACATTCTGAAGAAAATATTGCAAACAAGTTTGGAATAATAAATTATTTTGCTTTTTATAGACATAACGATCCCTTGTATTCTTCTTATCTCGCAAGAGAATGGGTTCGCATAATATCTCCAAAACTCTAAAATCCCCCCTCCAATCACTAGACCTCAACGTCATAGAGAATTTATGAAGTTAATTAGAAACAGAAGTGAGGAAACATAAAATACCCAACCAACAATATCTCATAAAGACGCGTCAAGAAAAATGGGCGAAGATGTGTCTATCTTGCACAGAAAGCTTGTCCAATTCATGACCAATTGTTTGAATGTGATAAATAATAATAAAGGATTACCTAAAAAGTACTAAAATTTAGAATATTTTTGAATTTTTGCACGTTTTCCATTTTGTATCATTTTCACTGTGACCATAGAAATGTATATTAATTTATAAAGTTTTTGTTTAATCTTATGATTTGATCTCAAATAAATTTTTAACTATTGTATGTTCTAGCCTGATGATCCTACTGTATTTTTGTAAACAAAGATTTTTCAGAATAAATTGTGGGTTGGTATTAAATATATTTTTTTAAAAGTAAATATCTTGCATCATTTTGACTGTGAGCCACTGTATGTGATCAATCTCTCATTTACACGCACACAATGTATATTTTTGTACTCACACTCACAAATATATCTTATGCCCTTAGCCGTTTGTGTCAGAATAAAATGTTCGAAACAGCTGAAAAAAAAAATAAATAAAAATAAATAAATAAATAAAAATAAAAAAAACTTGCTCAATAGCCTTCAAACTTAAAAATAAAAATGTAATGGAATTCATATCCCCAAGGCTTTCCTGAATATTTGGGAACTCATATACATAGATATACTCCTATCATTTATGTTGCATCACATTCACGACATTGAGGAAACACCCATATTACTGACGAAAGAGATAAAGCAGAGTAGAGGTTTAAAAATAACTAAAAAAAAAAAACAAACAAAAAACGTCGTGTTTAAACTCTATTGAAAACATATTTGTTTCTCCAAATAAGATTGGATAACTCTTCAACAATAAACTATATTGGTAATCTTTTATTACCAATATAGTTTGTTGGAAATAAAAGATTTCACATGTTACTATGTTTTTGTTGTTTTAAAACGAAGCATTTAATTATAGGCTTTTGTTTTTAATTCGCTTCCTTGACTTGGGAATGCGTTACTAAATTATTTATTTGCGGGTACTGAGCTCTTTTCCATGATATCAGCACTTCTCCATGCTTCCTCATATTTCCTTTCTCTGTTGTTCGAATGGTTTAGTTCTGCACTTGTGTTCTCCCTGAAAAATTTTAGTTTAATTTTAACTTTTCTGTAGATTTTTTATCTCCTTTTTTACAATTTCTTCAGATATTTTTAGTTGTTTTAGATCATCTTTGACTTAAAAAACCGTTTCCCTTGAATTTGTTTTAGTTTAAAAGAAAAAAGAAAAATCTGCTCGTTAACACTAGATGAGCATAAAAGGAAATTTGCCTGTTTATTTTTTGTGTCAGAGATGCTTTCCGATTTGTTATAAACTTTATCATTTGGTATAAATTGTATATGATTTTTTCGACATTTTCTTCCCAGTATTTTCCTTATAATTTTTGAGAGTTATTTGAACCTTCAAGAGAAGTGTGCTTATTATTTATCTTTAGGGTCTGGTTTCCTTTCGCCGTTATTCTGTTCGTTTCAAACCTCAAACCCTTCATGCTCTATCTGAATTATTAAAATTTGTTATTCAATTGAGCACTCACCTATGTTATTGGTACAGCTACTTAACCACACCTGAGTTTTGATATCCATTTCAAGGCTGTTCGACCTGATTTACTTCAAGTTGACAACTAAATCCCCAAGTTGTTAGTTGATACTAGTTCTTTCTTAAATTTCAACTGCAACTCTTGTGGGATATATGCAACATAGAAACCAGAAGGCTGATAGTAATATTATATCGTACCCAAATGGAAGGATCTGTTACTCTTTGAATACTCTAATTATTTTTCTATTAATCCAAAGTACTTTGGTTAATGTCAATAATATGACACCACAATCTGCTGGAGCACGTCAGATGCCACACAGTGGGGATACTGATCTGCTACAACGTTACCTTCTTGTTTTTTTTACGGCGCATCGACATTTAGTTCGTGGTCAACCACACCCTTCCTAAACATCCATGGTAGAAAAGACAATATTTTCAACGTATTCTGAAATGAAAAAGTCCGTCTCGCAGAACTGCGTCATCTTAGCGCGTTTCCGTTCATATCCCTAGTCTAATTTCGAAAGATTAAAATAGAAGCAGTTATTATTTTGGTTCCACCAGTCTTTTTTTTTAAATTAATTATTATAATGGCGTGTCAACCCTTAAGGTCACTAACGACATTCCTGTGAGTAGTGAAGTCTTGAAAGGTCATGATTTACAATCTTACCTGGAAGGGTCCGCTACACTAGAAACAGACCCGCTAGTGACAAGGTCTTGGAATCTTGGAAATCTATATTTCTAACAATAAATTGTTTTTGTTATTTTACTTAACAAGTTTTATTGTCAAATACATTTGATACATAATCTTCCGCTTCACAAGATTGTCAACGGTTTTCGAGATACTAACGAAATTATACAAAACTTTTTTTGTCTGTTAATAAAATATTTTATTCTAACCCTTCCTTTACTGTAAACGTAACAAAAATTTCAACATATTAGTGTTGATGAAATTCGAACATGCAGAAAATGTTTCAACTGTATCCCATAATTCTAAGTACCAAAATCAAAGGCAAAGAACCCTCCCTAGGAAGGACGCTAGGCAGTTGAAAAGCTATATATCTTGGAAATCCATATCTCTAACATTAAATTGTTTTTCTTATTTTTCTTAACCTGTTTTATTTTCAAATACATTATCCAACAATAAGCAATTAAAAAATAACAAGGAATAAAAAACAGACAAAAAGAACAGTTCGAATAAGCGAAATCAATTACTTTAAAGTTTTAAGCTCTTATTTCTCCGATTGACATCGCCTAATCAAAACTTTTATTAGAACCTTTTTTTTAGAGCATTTAATAAGCTTTCTAATGGTATACTTCCGTTTCCCAAGATTTTCAACCTTTTTCGAGATATTAAGGAAAGTAAACAAAGTTACTAAAACTTTTTATAACTGTTAATAAAATATTTTATTCTAACCCTTCCTTAACTCCAAACGTAACCAAAATTTCAACATATTAGTTTTGATGAAAGTAGAACATGCAGAAAATGTTTCAATTGAATCCCATGATTCTAAGTACCCAAACCAAAAACGGTATTCAAAAAATATTTTTCCAATTTTCTCGAAAACGGTTAAAGCTATCGCCTTGAAAATGGTTTCATTCGTTTTCCTAGCCCAGGAATCATATAAAACGACTACTTAAAAGCTTATGAACTCAAAAACGTAAGCGTTACGATTTTTTTTGCGCGAATTTCGCCCCAAACGCCATCTTCCAGTAGGCGGATTTTGCTGGTTAACGAACTTGACCTTTCAAATTGGACGAAGGATTTTTGTACCAAATTTCATCAAAATCGGGCCATTCGTCTTCTATCTAGAGAGTGAACAGACAAATATATATATATATATATATATATATATATATATATATATATATATATATATATATATAAATATATACATATATATATATATATATACAAATTTGAACCACCGTTATTTTCGGTCTCTAGGGGTTCTGAAACGCGAAATTTTCTAGTCGGCACTTCCGGATTGTTTCATTGTATCAACCCTATAAGCGGGGTTCCTCCCTACGGGGGAGGGAGGAACCGCGCTAAAAAGTCCGACTCGCAGGAACTGCCTCATCTTAGCGCGGTTCCGTTCTTATCCCTAGTCTAATTTCGAAAGATTAAAATAGAAGCAGTTATTATTTTGTTGAGAGGAGATCGTTGACCGTTGATGATGCAAGGTAGGGATTGTCCGGGTTCGGTCACTGCTACTTAATAATACATACCCCATATGTGTATGTATGTGGGCATATATATGTACATATGTGTGCGTGTATATGTGTATGTGTATATGCATATATATATATATATATATGTTAGGTATATTTACATAGATATGTGCGTATATTAGTGTTAAATATGTCCTACTTGTATTTACAGCCCTGATGAAGGCTTGAAGTTCAAGCCGAAACGTCGGCACAATAAAACCATTTTTACGATAAAAGTAGCAGTGACCGAACCCCGACAGTTATTATTTTGGTTCCACCAGTCTTGAAAGGTAGGATTTACAATCTTACCTGGAAGGGTCGGCAACACTAGAAACTTTCCCGCTAGTTACAAGGTCTTGGAATCTTGGAACTCCATATTTCTAACAATAAATTGTTTTTGTTATTTTACTAAACCTGTTTTATTTTCGAATACATTATCCAACTATAAGCAATTAAAAAATAACAAGGATTAAAAAACAGACAAAAAGAACAGTTCGAATAAGCGAAATCAATTACTTTAAAGCTTTAAGCTCTTATTTCTCCGATTGTCATCGCCTAATCAAAACTTTCATTAGAACTTTTTATGTAGAGCATTTAATAAGCTTTCTAATGGTATTCTTCCGTTTACCAAGATTTTCAACCGTTTTCGAGATATTAATGAAAGTTCCCAAAATTTACATTATTTCTAGCAAAAGAAAATTGGTCTCATTTTTCATATCCCGTTTTACACACAAAATTTTCCCAACATAAGAAATTACAAAAATAAAAAGCAATAAAAAACAAAGGGAAAGAGACAAAAATTACAAAAAGAACGACAAAAACCCGTTCATAAGAACAAAACAGACGTATTTGAAGTTTTAAGCACTTATTTCTCCGATTGACATAACCTAATCAAAAATAATTTTAGAATTTTTTTTGTAGAGAATTTAGAAAGCTTTCAAATAGTTTCTATCCACTTACCACGATTTCCCAACCGTGTTCGAGATATTAATGAAAGTATACGAAGTTCCCAAAACTTTTCATGTCTGTTCTTAAAATATTTTATTCTAACCCTTCCTTAACTCCAAACGTAACAAAACTTTCAACATATTAGTTTTAATGAAAGTAGAACATGCAGATAATGTTTCAACTGAATCCCGTAATTCTAGGTACCCAAACCAAAAACGGTATTCAAAAACTATTTTTCCAATTTTCTCGAAAACGGTTAAAGCTATCGCCTTGAAAATGGTTCCATTCGTTTTCCTAGCCCAAGAAGCCTATAAAAAGAGTACTTACAAGCTTATGAACTCAAAAACGTAAGCGTTACGATTTTTTTGCGCGAATTTCGCCCCAAACGCCATCTTCCAGTGGGCGGATTTTGCTGGTTAACGAACTTGACCTTTCAAATTGGACGACAGATTTGTGTACCAAATTTCATCAAAATCGGACCATCTGGGAAGCCAGAAATGAGCGAACAGACAAATATATATATATATATATATATATATATATATATATATATATAAATATATACATATATATATATATATATATATATATACAAATTTGAACCACCGTTATTTTCGGTCTCTAGGGGTTCTGAAACGCGAAATTTTCTTGTCGGCACTTCCGGATTGTTTCATTGTATCGACCTTATAAGCGGGGTTCCTCCCTATGGGGGAGGGAGGAACCGCGCTAAAACTCAACCTGCTGCAGGTGGGCTCTTGAACCCGGGTCTTCTTCATGAGAATCCATGACGTTAGCCTCTGGACCATATGCAGACCCTTTACCTCCTTTTTAAAAGGGTGGAGGTTCTGCTGAAGGATTAGAAACGGTCTGAACAGAACTTTTCCAGAATTTAGACATCTGGCAAGGAATTTTGGCGCAGCCTTGGTGTATGATTTCATTTTGGTTTTAATCGTGGATTGATAAAATAATAAACATCCCGTTAGTTAGCATCTTTTCTTCAGTAGAATCTTCAACAGTTTAGTTGTGTTCGTTCTGTGTCATGGAGACTATTGTGTATTTAATAAGTTTTATTAAAATTATACTTTCATTTTAAGTCAACAGGAATTGTAAAAACAAGCATCCTCTGTAAACTTTATTTATTATTCGCTCTTTACTTATGTAGGATGGAATTGTGGGAGGTCATGAGAGGTTCGCAGATCTCATCAATTGTATTTCCACTTGGTTATTAAGGCCACAGGGAATAATTCTTAGAATAATTAGGTTGGATCATTGTTCTGATTGTCAGGGAGGGTTCTTCCTCATAGCCATCACCGTTCTCAGTCATGGGTGAACGCCCTTCGGCCGGGCCATCTCCTTCACCTAAATAACTCATCGAAGGATGGCCTATGAAATATTGTCGTGACAGATCATGGCGAATGGTTAGAAATGGTTACCCTATCAAGCAATTCCACTAGACATGATTCCAGTCAAAGCCAGATATCTAATAGGCTAAAGGCACGCTGAGGCATATCTCGACCTTTGACCAAGGAATGTTAATGTATATTCGCAGAGGGTTTATTCAAGTCTTTCGTCACCAAAGTACTCCTATGGTGAGGTAGTTTACTTTTTTTGGCACATACCATACATAAAATATTTTGCATATTTTTCGTTATTGAGTCAACTTGGGTTTTTTTTAAATGAAGAACAAACAAAGTTTTTTAAAATAAACAAAATTATACAAATTTAATACTTTTCCTTAATATTAATTGGGCTCTTATCAGGAAGTACAACTTTCCTCTCTCAGCTGATAAATATGTTTGGCTAATTCCTTTAAAATGGGGGAATAATCAGTAAAAAGTTTTTTTTGCGACTGATTGGACAGTCTTTAATATATTTTTTTATTTTTTTTTATATGTTGTGTATGTTTACATTCGGATATTAATTGATTGTATGTCTGTACTGTGTGATTATCGCATGTTCGTGTGTCAATGTCGGTAAGTTTGAATCTGTATAAGTATGAATTTATATTTCCATATCCTGTCAGTAGTTGTGCAAGTGGGAATGTCAGAGATGGATATGTTTTTGTGTGTTTGATTAGTGAAATGAACAACCTTAGATGTGGTCCTTTTTCTGTGGAGTCCCATCTCCGTTGCCATTTACCAAGCATAGGCGTATATAGGAAATAATTTCGGGTGGGAGGCTGGGAGTATTTATGGGGTATGGAATACTAACAATGTAGGACTTGGAATAGATAACTCAAATACTATTACTCCTAAAAAAAATATTTTTCCTGAACTAAGTGATCTTATTTAAGTAAATTTTAAGGTTTTTATGGAACCATTTTGCTGATTAGTCCAAATTTCGGGCGGGGGGGGGGGGCTACGAAGGCTAGCAAAGACTTCACACTTCCAATTGATAATATTCTGAGTTGACATGTTAGGTGGAATGGTAGCTCACAAACTCACCCTCACTCTAGCACTGTCCGTTCTGAGTAAACTTACTTTTTTTAGATGATTCGGATGGAATGTAGGCATTAAGGTTGCAATCAGTATAGTTTAAACATGTTTCTCTAGTTTTAAAACCCTGCAATTGATTGAAGTGATGATTGAGTGGCTACCTGACTGCCAGGGGTTTTTCGGATTATCGGTGACTCCTCTGAAATGTTGACAACCATTAGACAACACGGCTTTCAATTTGAAGTCGAGAAACGAAAAAAATCTTCAATTGATGTTATACTTGCTCGATGATTAATTAATAATTTCTCAATAGCCTACATGCAATAGCTTATTAACCCTAATCCCTTAATGAACGAAGAGTAGGTAATAATTACTTGATAATGGCATAGTGAATCATGATTTGTTAATTGTCACTACCTTCTGGAACGGGTTGCTATTATCTTCACTCCATTATGACATGGGCTGCGTTGATGGTACTAACATGAATATGAAGTTATCACTAATTCAGATTCTGCCTCCCAAAAAAGAATTTAATAAGTATGTTCTGCATCGGAGCGAAGGAATCATTATGGTAGTTTAATTTCAACATTTTTAATTATTCAATTCAATTCAATTTATTTGCTTTTAAGTTACAACTCATAGCACTTATATAATTCCGTTAGTTGTTACGTTAGTTATATTAAGTAATTCATAGGTGAGGTTACAAAATTAAAAATAAAACAGTAATATAAAACAATAACATTATGTAAATTTTTTACTTCATATATGGATGAAAAAAAAATATAAATAAATGAACCGAATCAAGTGATTGCGTTTGTCTAATGTAATGCTCTTTAATCGAAATATTTACTTTATTAATCTTATTAGCTCTTATCATTTTTAATATCAGCACTTATTAATGGTATTTAATATATTGGAAACCTTCCTTCGCCTTAGGAATCCATACAGACTTTTTCACTTACTTTATGTCTTTATGTCTACCATCAGAGTAGTGCCGATTTCCCAATCATTAAATTAATATTTTTGAACCTAAAGAGAATAAACATTTCATAATTATATATATAACTGTGTAAATATTTATCTATTCAAGAGTTATTTAAAAAGTTCGACACTCAGGAACTGCGCTTCCGTGCATATCCCTAGTGCCATTAGTGCAGGAATAGAAACATTTATTACTAGGTTTTGATCTTTTGTGAAAAAAAAAAAAAAAATACAATATATAACCAAAATATTTCTCATTTTCTTGCCTTGTTTTTCTAAAATATTCATTTTACTGCTAAATGCAATTCAAAAAAACAACCAATTAAAAATTGGAGTAATCAGAGACAAAACCCTGTTCAAAAGAACATAACTAACAATTTCGAAGTTTTAAGCACTTATTTCTACGATTGACATCGCCCCATCGAATATTACTTCAGCACCTTTCTTGTGGAGGTTATATTAAGCTCTCGATTTGTCGCCTTCGACTTACCACGATTCCCTAAGAGATTTCCAGATATTTTAGAAAATTTACGAAGATTCGAAAACTTTTCATGTCTGGTAATACATTTTTTTTTCTAATACTTCCTTAACTCTAAAGGTAACCAAAATTTAAATATCTTTGATTAGATAAAAGCCAAACTTAAAGGAGCCAAAATTAAAGGATAGGGATCCTGCTTATTATCTACATGTCTGTATTTTACATTGTTTTTGTTTAAATGAGTTCATGGGCGTACATAAGGGGGGGCTGGAGGGACTGCAGCCCCCCGAAATATTGATATGATCGGTAAAATTTTCATAAAACCCTTAAAAATAAATTAAATAAGATCATTTAGTTCATAAAATATATTCTATTTTGGGTGTAATAGCGTTTAAAAAGGGACCTCCCGTGGTCTAATGGCTAGCGCCTTGGATTCATAAGCGGGAGATGGTGGATTCGATTCCCAACCTCTGGCAGGAATTTTATCATCCCACGGCTCGCTGGTAAAATTCCTCGCTACACCCTGGATGTCGGCGCTAATGACCAAGATGTAGATGCGCCGTAAAAAAAAAAAAAAAAAAAAATAGCGTTGAAGTTGGCTAAAACTCTTCCAAGATCTAAATTGTTATCCATTTCCATAAGTATTCCATACACCGGAAATGGACTCAGCCCCCCCCCCCGAAATTTTCCCAGCCCCCTCCGAAATTATTTTCTATATACGCCCATGAATGAGTTATAAACATGTGAAACGAATGCTGTGATTTCTTCTTTAAAAAAAAGGCAGTCTTGTAACTGGTCTGTAAGGCAGATCACATACTGAACATGTATCAGATATTGTACAGTTATCTGATACATACATAGTTGGGAGAGAATATGGTGAGTACTTCGCTCAGGGCCACCTGATTTTAGCACTTTTCTCCGAAGGAAAGTAGCTATTGAGGTTGGACTCATGACGGAATTTTTGAAAAATTTCTTCAAATCTTTATCGATCCTACCTAGTAGACACCGAGAATGACCCCCGTTAAAATTTATATATATATATATATATATATATATATATATATATATATATATATATATGTGTGTGTGTGTCTGTTAACACGATAGCGGCCAGAGTTTTTGTTTTTTCGTCACGAAACTTGGTATGTAGCATTCAATTAGCAAACGATTGAACGAGTTCGTTAACCACCAAAGTCGGTCCACCGGAAGGGGGGGGGGGTTACCCCGAACCCAAAACACTAATTTGACTATGTCAGCCGTAATATTTGTTATATTTCAACGAAACTTGGTATTCGTAGTGGTAATATAGAGAGAAAAGTGAGACATAAAAATGAACTAAATCGGTTCATTAGAAGGGGGGGTTTACTCCGGACCCACAATACCAATTCGCCACTACCAGCCGTGATTTTTGGTATATTTCGACGAAACTCGGTATTCGTAGTGGTAATCCACAGTTAAATATGTATTGTAAAAATAAACTAAATCGGTTCATTGCAATCTGCAATTTTTGAGCTTGTGATAGTGCGAACAGACAAATGTAAACAATTTTATGTTAAACCGTTTTAGCCTTTTAACTAGATTTATATTTGTATTTAAAGATTATGCATTTGAAAGATCTCCATGAATAATCAACTTTCAAAAAATAATCGTAATATCTAGAAACTGTATATCATTCCGTTAAACACTTATATCGATTGAAGTTCATATTATCTGAGGATATCAGTGTTATCGTTGCCTATAACAATAAAAAGAAAGAAGGGTCAGACCAGAAATATGTATGTGCTTTAGAAGAAAGACTATTATTACAAATATATTATTTACAAACGTTATATAAGTCCTGACCCTTCTATTTTTCGCTAACAGTTTTGCTCTTTGCTAAAAATATTTCAAAGTAATTACTGATTAGATATTCATCGGGAAATGGACTTGCTGTTATTGACTTTTTTTTCGATCCGTTATCAAAGAAAATAGATCTTACGCAAGTGGAGTTTTTTTTTTAGGTGCATCATCCGAGTCTAAATTACATAATTGTTATCTCTAGAGTTAATGATTATTTTGGAAGTTGACCCCTGGATAAAATTATATTGATTGCAGAATGGCGATAACGAATAAATAAATTTTCATCCAGAGGAAAAAAAATCGTATAATGAATAATTATTTCCAGGGAGCTTATTTATATACTTGAAGATATGTTTGTTACTGACTGACGGAAATTTGGGTTTAACATCAAGGAAATCTTTTAATGTCTAAGATAAAGGGGACCACTTACACTGTGTGACAGTTTTTACAGAAAAAAAAACTATTATACATCGTTATAAAGTGTTGTAAAAATTGTCCTTAGCTTTTGGGAAAAACACATTCTTGTATTATCATTTTACAATCATAGATTTTGTATTGTTCTAAGGAGTCCCTTAACTAATATTTGCTCAGGGAGCTATAACTGAGTCTGCTCTGTTAATATAAAATCGTTTAAATTGCTTAAAACAACTTTGTTGTTAGAAATGAGTGATCAATAAATATTTTAGATTGTTCCCTTATTGTTTTGATAAGAAAATTTATATTATTAAAATATAAGCTTCTTCCATTTCCTTTTAATTAATGTGGTAAAAAAGTTTCATCCAAAAGCTGTTCTTGTCTGATATAATATATGCCATCTACGGTTCGTTTGTCATGTGCATTTAATTTTGTGACAAACAAAATTAAATGCACGTGACAAACGGCGCTAATAGCCAAGATTTGTTGATGCGCCGTTGAAAAAAAAAAAAAAAAAAAAAAAATGTGACATAGCTGTTTATTTATTTAAATTTTAACGTACACTTATACATAAATCGGATTTCTGGGACGGGTTATATACAGGTTACTACCCTTTTCTAGCCAGGATAGGGCTGATATCTTTTCTTTTTTTTCGAAAGTGGGAATCGAACCCAAAATTCTGGCACGGAAAACTCAAGACCACTACTTGCTTCAACGGTAAATTTACTGAAATTGGTACAAATTGAAGTTATAATTACACTAAGTAGCTCTGTGTATAAAGTATTGTACCTGTTTATAATCTCATTGACAAGGTGCCTTCAAGTTGTCTTGAAATACTCTGCCTACTCCCGCAGTACGCATTCTCGCCCCATTAAAATTGGGATGTCTTAAGTTACGTTGACAGGGCACGTTATATGTATGAATGCCACAAATTATGTGCAAATTCTGGATTACAATTATTCAACTACCCTGCAATCTTTTTGAATTCTCCGCTTAAAATTTCTAGTCAAAACTGGGTGCCAAATACATCATGTAAAACATAAATCAATGAAAAATTGAAAAACATGAAATGTAACAGATCTCTCAAATGAAAAACTTTTCCAATCGTTTCATTCAGTTATATTTATTGCTTTCGGAATGGACAATGGATACCCACAGTTTCGCCATTAAAAAATGGATAATTTTTCATTTTTTCACACAAGGTATTTGGAAGTAACAAAACTAGATTCCACATTTTTTTGACAAAAGGGAGCCAATCGTTTAATTTAGTCCCTAATAAACCTCCACTTCATTTTCATAGATTTAATGCTTACTAAATGTAGAAGTTTTCCTGTAAGTATTGAATCTGTAGTCCTTTAGAGGGCCGAGGAAAAAAATCGCGAAAATACTCTTGATAAAAAGAGAAGTGCGTTATTGGACGTCCAGAAAGTATCTTTTAATAATAGTTTTAATGAATTAAATTAATGTATTTTTAAAGGAACTTTTGTCTATTTTATGATGGCATAATTAGAATTTAATTATCTCGAATAGTTTTTGAGCAATCCTTTCTTATTCATTAAAAATCATGACTACGTTAAAAAAACAGAAAATTGGGCATAGCTCTTTTTCCTTTCGGAATCGGACCATACTTGAAATAAACTTTTTTGTTGGAAATGATGTCTACAATCACCTCCTAGAGTTTGGCTACTTAGACCTGAATCAGCCTGTATATATATATATATAAATATATATATATATATATATATATATATATATATATATATATATATATATGTATTTACTTAAATCAAAATTAATCTTACTCTATCTATAGTGTCATAAGTGTTCGTCATATCTCTTTACAGCCTTGAAGAAGGCTTGCATATCAAGCCGAAACGTTGGCAAAAGAAAACCTCATTTTAGCTATAAAATGTAGTTTTTATTCAATCGCATGACCGAACCCTGATGATAACACCTTCAAAGTATTTTTCATCTCCCTAAAATACTTGAACCAATGCTAGAACCCTACGTAGTAATCATTCGAGGGGGGTATGTGTATAACCTGTTTATAAAAGCTAATTGAACTGGTGCTTAGAAAACGTCACTGATTCGACGTAACAAATCAAGTGATAAATAGTAAGAGATAACAGTTATCAACTGGAAAATAGAGTTATCAGAAGTGGAATGGGCCTGTTCGGGGCATCTTACTTCTATCTACTGTAATTTTCGTGTCGAAAGTGTTGCAGGTTTTTTATAAGGTATTCGTGGGTCAATGCTCTGAGTCTTATTCTTAGTTATCTTGATAAAAGTTCGTCTCTTCGGGAGTGTCGTTGAGCTTTTTTTTTTTTTATACTATTAGCACTTTCTGAACGCATGTTGTCATAAAAGAATATTTCAAATCTTTCTTCATCAATCCTCCTTACTAGATACCGATAATTACCCCAGTTGATAAACAAACATATATGCATGTATTTATATGTATCTGTATTTTAAAAACAATTGCGTCGAAAGGTTTTGATTTTCGTCCTGAGACATGGTATATTGTCGTCCCATAACAAACTCCGTCAACCAGAAAAAAACGCAATCGGTATAAGTTGGGGTTTACTTTTTCTTTTTTTTTTTTTTTTTTTTTTTTAAATCCTTGTTTAGTATTGGTTCCCGCCTCATCCTTATGTTATATTTGTAATATGTTGTTTATATGAAGTTAAATCTTATATTGAGTTAAATAATTATTTTATTTTATATTGAGTTAATTAATTAAACTGTGTGATAATACGTATGTGATGTATACGGAATGTTGCATTAGATGTTATAATTTCAATATTGTTATTGTATATATGTTATGGTTATATTGGGTGAGTCGCCTTTGTTGCGAGAGCTCAATAATAAATAAATAATAAAAAAAAAAATAAATAATCTTCTTTTCTAATTATTGGTCATTTTCACGCGGATGAACATGCAAAACTTGCTTCTGAAAGCCACCCGAACGATCAATACGTACTAACTGTTAAAGACCTTCAAATAAAAATTACAGAAGCTATCCTGAATAGGTGGCCTGCCATGTGGTATTGCACTGAAGATAACAAGGGAAATTAAGAGCATTTTACGACCCTACTCGTCAAGAGAACAAATAAAAATATATGTCGAAGTTGTAGTAAAAAGACTAAGAATCGGACATAAACGACTCTATCACTCACACCTATTTACAAAACATGACAAGCCAAGTTGTAAGAGGTTCCTTTAACAGTGAAACACCTACTGTTTTATCAGACTGCATGAAAAGAGTCACTCTACAAGCACCACGGGACCTAAGTGAGCTGTTATGAGATAGTAGCCCTTATATTGCTACCATACTGACTTACCTACAGACTAAGAATACGCTCAATGGAATATAGTAACATTATTAATAACCCACGATTTTAATTCCTAACAAAATTTCTGAGCTTACAATAATTGTCGTCCGATACATTTATTTTTAAGTTATTTTTTATTTAGGTACTTTTTTTTATGTATTTTTATTTTTTTATTAATTATTCCTTTTTTCATTTTTAATTATTTTATTTTATTCATATATATATATATATATATATTAATTTTCAATTTTCTTTTTTTCTTGATTAATAAATTTAATAGAAGGCTTTTCTCTTTCAGTAAATGAATGAAAATATTTCAATTTTGCTTATTCATTTCAAAAATTTTTAGTTTAAATATTATATTCCAGCATTCTTATTTACTAAATTTTATTTATTTTTTCACATAATAAAATGTATAAAATCATAATTATTAAATGACCTCCTGCCTCCCTGGTTATTGATGTTAAAAATTCAATCTACATGATTTTTGGTAATTAAAACAACCAAGAAAAAAAATTCTTATTTTTTTTTTTGTGGGATATGATAATAAATTTGTTTTTTTGTCAGAAATAAAGCTTGAAATAGGGCAGAATGGGTTTCTCATCGTCATATCATTTAACCTGTGACCACTTGGGAAAAAAATGAAAACGTGATTTGCTTTCTTCATGTCGTTCCCGTGATAGAATCCTTTGTTATAATAAAATGCTATTATTAAATGGAAAAACAAGGTCACTAAAGGTCGGTCAATTTTTTTAAGGTTCTTTATTTGTTTTATGAAAGATAAATTTCCTCAATAATCGGAGGGGTATTTCTGGACGTGTGATTTAATAAATTATTACAGCTAAGATAGTTTATTGTCAATTATCTTTCTTTTTTTTATGATGATTTTATAAAGTGTCTTTAAAGGCTTAAGGTGGGCCATCCATTTTTATTCCTCCTTTGGTTTAAAATCATCATATTTTCAAAAATTCTGCCAATCTACGTTCCATCGGATTGTGCTAAATGCCTTATCTCCTTCTTGAAATGATTTTCAACATTGAACCTTACCTGCCGATTGATCTTCGGCCTATTTTTTTTTAATATTAAAACATGTAGGTAAGTAATATATTTTATCTTGAGTGCGTTACTTTCCTCATTGTCCAATCATCTACCTGTTGATAAAGATTCTTTTTGAATGACCTATAAAATAGAAATATTATTTTGCCTGGTCAAGAGCTTATTTATGATTTTAATGTTTATTTATTATATCCATGAAGTACATTTTACCTCAAGATCGCTTCAAAGTTCAATTTAGAAAATAAAATAATTCTCATCCCGTCTACATATCGATCAATACATGAAGATATTTTTTTTGCTTTGTAAAAATGGTAAATAGTTTTTTTTTTTTTTTTTTTTTTTTTTTTTTCATAAGAATCTATCTAATCTGTATTCTTTTAAAACAATCGGAGATCAGGTCTGAAGTTTAAATAAAAATAGGCTGATATTTTTTGATAATTAATAATAATAAAATTAATATAAAACCGATATTTATTATTGCTGATTTGGTAATAAGTATAGACCTGCGAAAACATGATCTGGAAACAGGGAATACGATTCATCCCGTATGTGTGTGTGAATATATACACAGTGAATTACTTTTATAAGGTTATCCATGGGACTCGTACATTTTAGCATAAATATACTTTAGCAATGACTAAACTGAAAAAAATAGTTACAAAAAAATCCAGCGGACACTTTTTTGTTCGCGCTGGCGAGGTGGCCATGTACAAAAAAGTCCGACTCGCAGGAACTGCCTCATCTTAGCGCGGTTCCGTTCTTATCCCTAGTCTAATTTCGAAAGATTAAAATAGAAGCAGTTATTATTTTGTTGAGAGGAGATCGTTGACCGTTGATGATGCAAGGTAGGGATTGTCCGGGTTCGGTCACTGCTACTTAATAATACATACCCCATATGTGTATGTATGTGGGTATATATATGTACATATGTGTGCATGTATATGTGTGTGTATATGCATATATATAAATATATATATATATATATATATAATATATGTATATATATATATATATATATATATATATATATGTTAGGTATATTTACATAGATATGTGCATATATTAGTGTTAAATATGTCCTACTTGTATTTACAGCCCTGATGAAGGCTTGAAGTTCAAGCCGAAACGTCGGCACAATAAAACCATTTTTACGATAAAAGTAGCAGTGACCGAACCCCGACAGTTATTATTTTGGTTCCACCAGTCTTGAAAGGTAGGATTTACAATCTTACCTGGAAGGGTCGGCAACACTAGAAACTTTCCCGCTAGTTACAAGGTCTTGGAATCTTGGAACTCTATATTTCTAACAATAAATTGTTTTTGTTATTTTACTAAACCTGTTTTATTTTCGAATACATTATCCAACTATAAGCAATTAAAAAATAACAAGGAATAAAAAACAGACAAAAAGAACAGTTCGAATAAGCGAAATCAATTACTTTAAAGCTTTAAGCTCTTATTTCTCCTATTGTCATCGCCTAATCAAAACTTTCATTAGAACTTTTTATGTAGAGCATTTAATAAGCTTTCTAATGGTATTCTTCCGTTTACCAAGATTTTCAACCGTTTTCGAGATATTAATGAAAGTTCCCAAAATTTACATTATTTCTAGCAACAGAAAATTGGTCTCATTTTTCATATCCTGTTTTACACACAAAATTTTCCCAACATAAGAAATTAAAAAAATAAAAAGCAATAAAAAACAAAGGGAAAGAGACAAAAATTACTCCGATTGACATAACCTAATCAAAAATAGTTTTAGAATATTTTTTGTAGAGAATTTAGAAAGCTTTCAAATAGTTTCTATCCACTTACCACGATTTCCCAACCGTGTTCGAGATATTAATGAAAGTATACGAAGATCCCAAAACTTTTCATGTCTGTTCATAAAATATTTTATTCTAACCCTTCCTTAACTCCAAACGTAACAAAACTTTCAACATATTAGTTTTAATGAAAGTAAAACATGCAAATAATGTTTCAACTGAATCCCGTAATTCTAAGTACCCAAACCAAAAACGGTATTCAAAAACTATTTTTCCAATTTTCTCGAAAACGGTTAAAGCTATCGCCTTGAAAATGGTTCCATTCGTTTTCCTAGCCCAAGAAGCCTATAAAAAGAGTACTTACAAGCTTATGAACTCAAAAACGTAAGCGTTACAATTTTTTTTGCGCGAATTTCGCCCCAAACGCCATCTTCCAGTGGGCGGATTTTGCTGGTTAACGAACTTGACCTTTCAAATTGGACGACAGATTTTTGTACCAAATTTCATCAAAATCGGACCATCAGGGAAGCCAGAAATGAGCGAAGAGACAAATATATATATATATATATATATATATATATATATATATATATATATATACACAAATTTGAACCACCGTTATTTTCGGTCTCTAGGGGTTCTGAAACGCGAAATCTTCTTGTCGGCACTTCCGCATTGTTTCATTGTATTAACCTTATAAGCGGGGTTCCTCCCTATGGGGGAGGGAGGAACCGCGCTAAAAGAAGACTGTATGTTGTACAGTACATTACGTTCCTGAATTTGAGCTGAAGGCTCTAAACGAAATTATTTTTATCATTATAAGCAATCATCACTATACACAGAAGAGATGAAATGTACATCCTCAGTTTTTTCATTGTTTATGCATATATTTTTTAAGTTTATGAAAACCAAATAAACTTTATTTACAATTTGTAAAATTGGTAGAGTAGATTATTGAATCTATCTATTTAGTTTATTGTGTGTATTTTATGATGAACTCCTTTCATGGCTTACATTACTACTGATATTTAAGTACAGATGGAATGGTTGGGATTCGGCTAAATAAACCTCAATATGATTTTGTTTTAAAAAAATCTATATTTCGGACGTTTCGGCTACTCATTGGTAGCCTTCGTCAGCTAAAATGACAAAAAAAAGAAATTAATACAGGAACAATCAAGAAAAATTTATAATTGTGATAGGTAACAGAACTATAGATACAGTTTAACTTATAACAGAACATATCGTCTTAAAATTCTTAGAATGAGTAGAATGAAAAAGAAAATAGGTACAGTAATTGATTTTAATAGTAATTAGTAACATTAATTGATTTTACAAAGAAATAAGAGAACTATATACCAATGACAAATATAGTAGCTAATAGTAACATTAATTAATTTTACAAAGAAATAAGATACTACATACCAATGGCAATGCCGAGCGGCAGAGGAAGACCAAGGTTGGCAATTAAGTAACCATTGTGAAAGTGTCTAAGGAAAAAAGGAATCTGCAAGGGGTATATGTAACTGGAAACAGCAAAAGGTGGGGGAAAACGGGCGGTAGGATCAAACAGATGTTTATGACATTTTATGACAGGAAAGGAGAAAAAGGTGTTAATGGAAGGATACACAAGGGGCAAGGTAAAAATCTAGGTAGGTGGTCGGGCGAGTATTTGGAAAATATTAGCGTACATAGGAGAAATGCCTTGTTGGTCAGTTTTGTAATTTATATTGTTTTTGTTTAAGTTTATGTGTACACATTCCGAGATCTGTAGTCTTTTTTTGTTACGTTGTGTAGAAAGAATTTTCGTGTCGTCGAAGTTAAAAGTGTGTTTTTGTGTAATGGCGTGTTTTGCAAGTGCAGATTTATCTATTTCTTTATTAGTGATGGTTCGTTTATGTTGTGTAAGACGTGAGTGAATGTCATTTATGGTTTCTCCTATGTATACACCATTACAGGAAGGGGTTTGGCAAGGGACTTGGTAAACACATCGGGTTGTATGTTCAAAAGGGATGGGATCTTTGAGTTTGGTATAGAGGGTTTTGAGTTTGTTGGTAGTTTTCAAACCAACAGTCGAAATAGAACAGGACAGACAGCTCCCATACTTGGACATCTTACTAATTAGACAGACTGACGGTACTATTATTACTGACTGGTACACAAAACCCACATACTCGGGACGGTTACTTAATTTTCATTCATCCCATCCTTACCACCTCAAGATTAATGTAGCCAGAAATCTCCTTCGCCGAGTCCTCTCCCTATCCCATGCTTCCTTCCACAATAAAAATATTAATATCGCCTCAGATATATTGGCACGCAACCAATTTCCCCCCAACCTCATAAAATCCCTTGTTAAAAAAGTAAAATCCCAACCTTCCAGCACTATCTCTCCCAATTCTTCCCTAACTCCCAGTTCCCAAATGTTCCGATCTCTACCATTTACACCTGGACTGACTGATAAACTTACAAAGACAATTAAAAAATCCTACCCTTCCCTAAACTTTGGTTTGAAAACTACCAACAAACTCAAAACCCTCTATACCAAACTCAAAGATCCCATCCCTTTTGAACATACAACCCGATGTGTTTACCAAGTCCCTTGCCAAACCCCTTCCTGTAATGGTGTATACATAGGAGAAACCATAAATGACATTCACTCACGTCTTACACAACATAAACGAACCATCACTAATAAAGAAATAGATGCCTCATAAATAATATGTACATAGTCCTGTAAAAATGTGTTCAAATGCGTGATATAGGTAAAAATAGTAATTTTTGAGGTTAATGTATGGTTGGGGTTCCTTAATGGCCGCCTCCTGGACCCAGTATTAGTAACCCGAATTAATAAATTCAAAATAAATGTGTATTTTATTTATTTACTGTTTTAAGATTCTTTTTTTATATCCGTGGAAGTAATTTTTTTTATTCTTTTAAGTAAATATTTACTTAATATTTATGTAAACATTTATAAAAAAAATATTTCCCTTCAGCTTTTTGAATAAATTGAAGAAAAAAATAAAATTTTCTTTTCACAGACCATTTTTTTTTTAAAAACTTTTGTTCTTAAATCGGTCAAATACTTAAATAACACAGGGTTGTGATACATGAATGGAAAGCTGGTTAAATGAGGAAGTTTTTCTGAAACCCGGAAATCTCAGATCCTGCTTATTGAGGAGTAACGCTGGAAAGAAATATCAATAAAATGTAAGGAAATTTAGAATTGCCTTCTTTTGGTAAGATATACATACTTATATTCATTCATTTTTACGTTTACTCTCAACTAGTCTTATAGTAAATTTACTCAGCTTTCGATTGGTTTCACACCCTTTTTAGTAGTACCACCTGGGACGGAGCTACAACGATTATTCTTCTAAAAAGTACGTTTGTCTCGAAAACACAATAAAACGACGTTTTCTCCCTTATGGGCGAGAATTCGGGAAATTGTCATAGAACATTTTTTGTTCCCCTCACAATATGACTAGACATTTACGGGACACCCTGTATATATATATATATATATATATATATATATATATATATATATATATATATATATATATATATATATATGTTTGTGTGTGTCTATATCTACATAAGTATATATGTATATATCAGTCTCAGTGTAGGAGTGTGAGTGTGAAATCACTTCCACTATTAGAAAATAGCACGTGAAGTATATGTGGTGTATTTTTGGAGTTTACGCTATTTCCATTTTAGTTCACGAGCTCTCTTATCATAATGAGCTAACTGATATGCCGACCTCATAATGTAAACGTATAAATCATATTAAAGAAAACTTTTTTTCTTTGCTTTATGTCATTTGTCTTTGTAGCTGCAAACAGAGACATCATGATCTAGCAAAATTGCATTTGTGGTGAAACAGTTTCAGTTCCTTTTAGCGCGGTTCCTCCCTCCCCCATAGGGAGGAACCCCGCTTATAAGGTTGATACAATGAAACAATCCGGAAGTGCCGACAAGAAAATTTCGCGTTTCAGAACCCCTAGAGACCGAAAATAACGGTGGTTCAAATTTGTATATATATATATATATATATATATATATATATATATATATATATATATATATATTTGTCTGTTCGCTCATTTCTGGCTTCCCTGATGGTCCGATTTTGATGAAATTTGGTACAAAAATCTGTCGTCCAATTTGAAAGGTCAAGTTCGTTATATATATATCATATATATATATATATATATATATATATATATATATACATATATAATATATATATGTATATATATATATATATATATTTATATATTTATATATATGCATATACACATAAACATATACACGCACACATATGTACATATATATTCCCACATACATACACATGTGGGGTATGTATTATTAAGTAGCACTGACCGAACTCGGACAATCCCTACCTTGCATCATCAACGGTGAACGATCTCCTCTCAACAAAATAATAACTGCTTCTATTTTAATCTTTCGAAATTAGACTAGGGATAAGAACGGCACCGCGCTAAGATGAGGCAGTTCCTGCGAGTCGGACTTTTTAATATTTTAGTAGAAGTAGAAGATTTATGCCACAATCCTACATCTCAGGTCTATATAACTTGGGGACATACAAATGTTTCTGAAAGTACCAACGCGTAAGAAACACGAACCACTATTTTAAATTATTGGCAAGACATCTGGACTCGACTAACCGACAATAAATTATGTACAATCAAAACTACAATTCAGGACTCAAAATCCAGCTACCGAGACGACAGGCGATAAAAAAAATGTACTTGCTCGACACAAGAATATCCTATGACAGGACCTACTTACAGAATGCAGAAGACGACACAAACTAAATATCCCACAGGATATAAACGAATTGTTGAGGGTAAACACAATATTCTCCTACTTACAGAACAATAAACTACACTATCTCATTTGAAGACATCTGCTGAATAACCAGTGGCTTTCAGGCATATTACAGACATTTCCAAACCTCTGTTTATAGCAATAAGTGAATCATATTTTCTATAGCAATGCTGGTTCATTAGACCACCAATGAGCGCAGTCGCCGTAGTAGCGATCACTTAATATAAATAAATGTTCCTTTTATTTTTCTTATATGAGCATATTTGTGTGTATATTAGCGTATTGGTCCTAATATTTTCCTAACAATTTTCTTTTTAATAAATAATTATTTATTGTTTTAGATTATAATCTATATGTATATATTTATATCTTTATATATATATATATATATATATATATATATATATATATATATATATATATATTTCTTTTTCTTTTTTTTTTGTCTGTTCGCGCTCCTGACAGCTTGGTGTGATGAAATATGGTACACATTCTTTCGTCTAATTTAAAATGTCAAGTTCGTTTACCAGCAAAATCCGTCCACCGGAACATGTTTTTTGCAGCGAAATTCGTTACGCTTACATCATATGCTTGCAAGTTACTCGTTTTATATTATTATGTGCCTAGAAAAACGAATGAAACCATTTTTAAAGAGGTAGTTACAGCCCAACTCGTGCAACAAAAGGTAGATGTGCATTGTAGAATATGATGACGGAACTGAATTTAAGAACTTCAATAATATCACGTTCTTCATTGTCACTGTATAAATAACACTAAGGTTAGTTTTTGCGTCACTGCTGATAGGTAACTTCCTTAGCCAAGGTCAACTTTCCAAATAAAAAGTTTTAAGCTAACCGGTTTGTTATTTTTATGAGGGAAGCATTTTTTTTTTTTTTTTTTAGTGTATTTATAGAATTTTAGTTAAGAAAATTTTATCGTGACGTTTCACATTCTTTTAAGAATCATACAACATTTCTTTTCCTCAGGAAAAAGTTTTTTAAAAGAATGCGTCCTTGATAACGGGCTAATATTTGTCTTGCTTTTATTCGTTTGTGCTTGATACCGAGATGATGTCTGCTGATAATCGATTCTCTTCTTCCCGGAATAGATCAAACCGTATGACGACTGTTCGATGTATTAAGTCGTAGAAAATATTCTGTGAAGCATAATATATTTTGAACGTAGTTTCTTTAGCACATTCTGAAAGAGTGTAGCTTTTGTGGTTTCACTCATGATACTATTTTAGCGCGGTTCCTCCCTCCCCCATTGGGAGGAACCCCGCTTATAAGGTTGATACAATGAAACAATCCGGAAGTGCCGACAAGAAAATTTCGCGTTTCAGAACCCCTAGAGACCGAAAATAACGGTGGTTCAAATTTGTATATATATATATATATATATATATATATATATATATATATATATATATATATATTTGTCTGTTCGCTCATTTCTGGCTTCCCTGATGGACCGATTTTGATGAAATTTGGTACAAAAATCAGTCGTCCAATTTGAAAGGTCAAGTTCGTTAACCAGCAAAATCCGCCCACTGGAAGATGGTGTTTGGGGCGAAATTCGCGCAGAAAAAATCGTAACGCTTACGTTTTTAGCGCGGTTCCTCCCTCCCCCATAGGGAGGAACCCCGCTTATAGGGTTGATACAATGAAACAATCCGGAAGTGCCGACTAGAAAATTTCGCGTTTCAGAACCCCTAGAGACCGAAAATAACGGTGGTTCAAATTTGTATATATATATATATATATATATATATGTATATATTTATATATATATTTGTCTGTTCGCTCTCTAGCTAGAAGACGGATGGTCCGATTCTGATGAAATTTCGTACAAAAATCCGTCGTCCAATTTGAAAGGTCAAGTTCGTTAACCAGCAAAATCCGCCCACTGGAAGATGGCATTTGGGGCGAAATTCGCGCAAAAAAAATCGTAACGCTTACGTTTTTGAGTTCATAAGCTTGTAAGTACTCTTTTTATAGGCTTCTTGGGCTAGGAAAACGAATGGAACCATTTTCAAGGCGATAGCTTTAACCGTTTTCGAGAAAATTGGAAAAATAGTTTTTGAATACCGTTTTTGGTTTGGGTACTTAGAATTACGGGATTCAGTTGAAACATTATCTGCATGTTCTACTTTCATTAAAACTAATATGTTGAAAGTTTTGTTACGTTTGGAGTTAAGGAAGGGTTAGAATAAAATATTTTATGAACAGACATGAAAAGTTTTGGGAACTTCGTATACTTTCATTAATATCTCGAAAAAGGTTGAGAATCTTGGTAAACAAAAGGATACCATTAGAAAGCTTACTAAATGCTCTACAAAAAAGGTTCTGATGAAAGTTCTGATTAGGCGATGTCAATCGGAGAAATAAGTGCTTAAAACATTAAAGTAATTGATTTTGCTTATTCGAACAGTTCTTTTTGTCTGTTTCTATTCCTTGTTATTTTTTAATTGCTTATAGTTGGATAATGTATTTGACAATAAAACAGATTAGGTAAAATAAGAAAAACAATTCATTGTTAGAAATATAGCTTGCCAAGAGAAAGAGATTCGATGACGTCTTTTGAATATTTTCAATTGCCTTCATGCTGTTGGTTTTTTTCTTAATTTTATTTTTCAATTGATTTTATTTGTAGAATTATTACTATAAGAAAAATGTACAGGAATATAAGAAAAATTTTGATATTTTCCAATTCTTTGAAGCGTTTGAAATGAAGTATCGGTAGAAGAGGATTCTAGGGTTCTGGCGGACCACGAGCAGGTAAAGCCATAAAACCCTTTGAACAAAGGCCGAGGAAAATATTATCCACAATGGTTACTTAACTGTCAACCTTGGTCTTCCTCTGCCTCCCGGCATTTCCATTGGTATGTTGTATCTTATTTCTTTGTAAAATTAATTAATTTTACTATTAGCTACTATAGTTTTCATTGGTATGTAGTTTCTTATTTCTTTGTAAAATCAATTAATGTTACTATAAGCACCTTTACGTATATAAACTTCAGTAAAATAGCCTTTTTTTTCTTCTTTTTCTGTTATGTTTCTATTGATTTTCATTCTACTCATTCTAAGAATTTAAGACGAAATTCTTCTTTTATAATAAGTTAATTGTATTTATAGTTCTGTTACTTATCTCAATTATAAACTTTTTTTTTGTTTTTTTTTTTTGTTTCTGTATTAATTTCTGTTTTTCTTGTCATTTTAGCTGACGAAGGCTAAAACAAAGCGACGAAGCTTTTTAACAAAAATCTTATTGAGGTTTCTTTAGCCGAATCCCCACCGTTCCATCTTTACTTATCATCCATCTTCATGGGAAAAATATTATCTGTTTCTATTCTAAGCTTTTTAAACGACAATAGGGATATGAACAGGAACCGCGCTAAGATGATGCAGTTCCTGCGAGTCGGACTTTTTGAGTTCATATCGTCGATACAAAAGCAAACTAACGAATATGAAAAAATGCATCTTTCATTGTCCATATTTAATAATTTCTGCTGGACTTATTTACGGCAAATTCTTCAACCTGACTTCACTCTATTAAAGGGAAAGTATTCCACTATCAAAAGGTCAAATCTGCCGAATATTTGACTCCAAAAAAAAGTTATGAATAAATACTTTTCAACTCTGAAAAGTGTTGATTTTCATATTCGTTAGTTTGCTTTTGTATCGACGGTATGCTTGTAAGTACTCGTTTTGTAGGCTTCTTGGCCTAGGAAAACGAATGGAACCATTTTTAAGGCGATAGCTTTAACCGTTTTCGAGAAAATTGGGAACATAGTTGCTGAATAACGTTTTTGGTTTTGGTACATAAAATCATGTTCAAATTTTATCAAAACTAATATCTTTAACTTTTGGTTACGTTTGGAGTTAAGGAGGGTTAGAATAAAATATTTTATGAACAGACATGAAAAGTTTTGGGAACTTCGTATATTTTCATTAATATCTCGAACATGGTTGGGAAATTTTCATAAGTGGATAGAAACTATTTGAAAGCTTTCTAAATTCTCTACAGAAAAGATTCTGAAACAAGTTTTGATTAGGTGATGTCAGTCGAAGAAATAAGTGTTTAAAACTTCAAATACGTCTGTTTAGTTCTTATGAACGGGTGTTTGTCGTAATTTTTGTCTCTTTCCCTTAGTTTTTTATTGATTTTTATTTTTGTAATTTCTTATGTTAGGAAAATGTATTTGTGTGTAAAACAGGATAGGTAAAATGAGACCAATTTTCTATTGCTAGAAATAATGAAAAGTTTTGGGAACTTCGTATAATTTCTTAATATCTCGAAAACGGTTGAAAATCTTGGGAAGCGAAAGGTTACCATTCGAAAGCTTACTAAATGCTCAACAAAGAATGTTCTGACAAAAGTTTTAATCAGGCGATGTCAATCGGAGAAATAAGTGCTTAAAACATTAAAGTAATTGATTTCGTTTATTCGAACGGTTTTTTTGTCTGTTTTTATTCCTTGTTGTTTCTTAATTGCTTATAGTTGGATAATGTATTTTACAATAAAACTGGTTTAGTAAAATAACAAAGCAATTTATTGTTAGAAATATAGATTTCCTAGATTCCAAGACCTTGTAACTAGCGGGACCCTTTCTAGTGTTGACCGACCCTTCCAGGTAAGATCGTAAATCAAGACCATTCAAGACTGGTGGAACCTAAATAATAACTGATTCTATTTTAATCTTTAGGCGATTCGCCAAAGTTGCGAAGCCTTATCAATAAATAAATATTTTAATCTTTCCAAATTAGACTAGTGATAAGAACGAAACCGCGCTAAGATGATGCAGTTCCTGCGAGTCGGACTTTTAAAAAATGCCTTCTCATCGTCCCCCAGACTACATACCGAAATGACAACCGTTGAAATGTTGTTTTCTGATCGGTTTCATATAGTATTTCCTACAAATGTGTGTTTTATGTATACAGGCTGATTCAGGTCTAAGTAGCCAAACTCTAGGGGGTGATTGTAGACATAATTTCCAACAAAAAAGTTCATTTCAAGTATGGTCCGATTCCGAAAGGAAAAGGAGCTATGCCCAATTTCCTGTTTTTTTAACGTAGTCATGTTTTTTAATGAATAAGAAAGGATTGCTCAAAAACTATTCGAGATAATTAAATTCTAATTATGCCATCATAAAATAGACAAAAGTTCCTTTAAAAATACATTAATTTAATTCATTAAAACTATTATTAAAAGATACTTTCTGGGCGTCCAATAACGCACTTCTCTTTTTATCAATGAATCAGAGTATTTTCGCGATTTTTTTCCTCGGCCCTCTAAAGGACTACAGATTCAATACTTACAGGAAAACTTCTACATTTAGTAAGCATTAAATCTATAAAAATGAAGTGGAGGTTTATTAGGGAATAAATTAAACGATTGGCTCCCTTTTGTCAAAAAAATGTGGAATCTAGTTTTGTTACTTCCAAATACCTTGTGTGAAAAAATGAAAAATTATCCATTTTTTAATGGCGAAACTGTGGGTATCCATTGTCCATTCCGAAAGCAATAAATATAACTGAATGAAACGATTGGAAAAGTTTTTCATTTGAGAGATCTGTTACATTTCATGTTTTTCAATTTTTCATTGATTTATGTTTGATGTGGATGTTACTAAAACTACATTTTTTATAATATAATGTGTTTTAATTTTTTCCGACGTTTTGGCTTGAAATTCAAGCCTACACTAGGCCTGTAAAACAAAGAGGCCAGGGTTAATACTAATTTATATACAGAAGAAATGAAAGGATAAACATTATACATGGGCGAGGATGAATGATACATTTGGTAAATGTGTGTTATAGCTAGAGCTTAAATTAAAGGTAGATTAATAGAGATTTAAAACTTAAATGGTTGCTATAGAAATAAATATAAAGTAAATAAGTACAGGATGAAAATGGGTTTACCGATCAGGTGAGGGAGAACTCCGTCTTACGTATGTCTAATCTTCTACCACTCTTACCTTAATGGGCGATTAAAAATTGGAACTTGATTACAAGTGGTAACATCGGAAAATATTAAAAAAAAAAAAAAAAAAAAAAAAAAAAAAAAAAAAAAAAAAAAACCATTATCTTTTAAAAGATGTAGTTTTATTAGATACCAAGACCGAACCCTCATCAAATCTACCTCTCAGAAGATTTTTGCTGTAGTAAGTACGGATTGATGCAGAGGCCCGTGGAGATGCGAGAGGCTCGAAATGCCACACCGGCCGGCATGTTATTCTGCCTGGGAATGGTTGTTATTGAAGGAGATATCTAATCAGCGGTAATGGTTTTTTCCATAATACTCCCGGAATTCGGATAGTGATCTTAATTGTCTGGAAACTCCTGTAATAGCTCATTATTAACTTGTAAGGCTTTGTGTAAAGGCTTCCATGTATTGATGCTGTTAGTCTGACTTTCAACTATACATATGCTCTTTGTGTAAGTAGTTTAGCAAAAAAAAGGCCATGTAAATTATAGAATAACATATAAAGCTAAATGTACATATTGTATATTCACTTTTTTAAATACAAATTTCTTCTTCATCTTCTGTTAGTCTAACTCATGTAGTCATCGGCGTCGGGTGTATGCAGAAAATTTGCACAATCAGAAACCTTTTGCACTTTGACTCACATTATTAGTACATTCATTCTGATGTAGCAAAAATCAACTAAATCATTGACGAATCTATTAAATTTTACTTATGAATAATTAGTCATAGGATAAAATATTATCAGGATTAGTCATGATTAAACTAATCTCTTTAGTCACACCTCAAGTTAATTATTAGCAGTAGGTCACATTAATCATTGTAAGTGAAAGTAGTCATCAATCTATCGTTTGTCATCAATCATTGATAGTCCCTGTAGTAATGATTGACATGACTAATAAGTAAATAATTTTGGCTTTAGTCTAATACCAACTTGTTTACTCATACACATTGGGGTTTGGAATTCCTTCATGAAGCAGTTCTGATTTATTTATCTTTTGAACTGACTGTTCAAAAGATAAAACAGGATTGTTTAAACCAGTGAACGTGAAAAATATGGAGTCTTGTTATTACAAAGCTGTGATTACAGGTGTAATTATGGTTACTATTACGACCAACATTTAAAATGTTGGTCTTCTATTTTAATGATTATTCCTAAATTGGTATGGCGTTAATCATCAATCATGAATCAATGCCTGTTTCTAGTCATTAATCATTAATCTTTGTACGCTTAGTCTGATGACTAGTCGTTAGGTATGTATTCATTAATCATTTATCATATGGTAAAAAATTAGTTAGTCGTTAGTCATGGAGGAAAAGGATTGATCAATCATCAATCGTTAGTCTTATTCCGAATACTCATTTAATCATTAGTCAAAAATGAACCACAGTTCGCCCTACTCTGCGGACCGGGGCCCTGAAAATTGTAATCAAAGTCAACATAGTCCAGTCAACAAACAGTTATAGATGGACATTTTTGGAACAAAATATTTGACTTCGTAACTTTGTTTGGGCTGGATTGGAGGTGAACATATCAAAAGTCGCTCGTAGCCTTTGTGCCGGGGGGGAGGGGTGTTTAGAAGGTCCCTTTTTTCGGGTTTTCACTTATATCTCGGAAACCCTGCGTCCGAGCGACATGACTATTCTACAATTTTACTCCGGGGATTGTCTGACGCTAAGGTCGTCTCTATTTTAAAGGGACGCTTTAGAATAGGTTTCCTGGAAAATGGATCTCTGCTTTCTAGTTCGGTCATTCAAAGAGATAAATTGGTACAAACATAAATACATGAGTAAATCCTAACAGAGAGACGGTGGAGGTTTCTTATAGAAACATTAGCTTTTAAAGCATGAACTAATCAAACTGAATAAAATATGGGAATCAAACCTAAGACCTTAGGCTCAGAGTGCTCTTGTAATAACCCTCAAGGCCTCCGGACTTTTTTTAGCATGCATCTATAGAATAAAAATTAAGAGAATAAGCTCTAATAATTAAATATTACTGTAATAGTATAGGTATGTAGTATTTTCAATAGAAGGATCGGGAATTCGATTGTTCTAAAGATAACCTTTTTTCTAAGTCTGCACCTGACGCGTTTCACACTTAGCCCAAGGACAAGTCTATGTAACTTTTCTTATCAAATAAACTACGCCGAGTCTCAGGGACTTATTTACTTTTATTTAAAATGTCAACACTTTCAAAAAATCTTTCAGTAATAAGAATGTTAACAAAAAAAGTCAATGTCCCATAAGCTGTATAGCAAAGCAAATTCTTCAGCAAGTTGGTTAGTATAGATCACATTACTACACATAAACAAAACACATTACGTACTGATAAATCAAACGTTTAGATCCAACACAAAACACCTTCCTTCGGGCAATTGCCCTAAAAAACAAATAAACAAAACAAACAGCAACGCGTTTCCCATTAGTTGGGCACAAGTTATGCCCATTTTTGTTGCAAGGAAGCAAATAATACGCAAAAAATGCTTCGGTAGTATGAAACGATAAACGTGCGGTACTGTGGTTGCTAGGGACAGCATAGCCTTAAATGTGGGTAGTTCCCTTAGTCCACTGTCAGTCCAGTCAACGAATGCTTAAAAGCAGCTATAGGTGGAAATTTTTGGAACACAATTTTTGACTTCGTAACTTTGTTTGGGCTGGATAGAAGGTGAGCATATCAAAAGTCCTCGCCCGTAGCCTTTGTGCCGGAGGGGGAGGGGGGTTTTGAAGGTCCCATTTTTCGGGTTTTCACTTATATCTCGGAAACCCTGCGTCCTAGCGACATGAATATTCTATAACAAATGAAAGCTGATTAAATTTCCTACAAGTTCTATTCCATAAAGTTTTTCGAGATATCTTTAGTTTTCGAAATATCCGTTCTTGAAAGTCTGTCATTTTGGGGGAAAACACTTTTGCCGCATAATTTTTCCCCGTTTTGACGGCCTAACTCTTCAACGATGTACCAAAATAATAAATAACGGTTATAGGGTTGTAGAGTATTGCATTCCCTTCAATAATATGTATTACTTTGCTATTTTATGTATTTTCCTTCAAAAGTAAAAATAATTTCAGTGTTCATCGTGATATCAGAAATTTAGCGACTAATAGTCCAGGAAACTAAGAGTTATAGATGGAAATGTTTGGAACACAATTTTTAACTTCATAACTTTGTTTCGGCTAGTTAGGAGGTCAACATATCAAAAGTCCTCACCCGTAGCCTTTGTGCCGGGGGGAGGGGGGTTTAGAAGGTCTCATTTTTCGGGTTTTCACTTATATCTCGGAAACCCTGCGTCCTAGCGACATGACCACTCTAGAACAAATGAAAGCTGATTCAATTTCCTACAAGTTCTATTCAATAAAGTTTTTCGAGATATCTTTGGTTTTCGAAATATCCGCTCTTGAAAGTCTGTCATTTTGGGAAAAAACACACTTTTTTCTATTCTCGACCGGATATCTCTTCAACGATGCACCCAAAAAATAAATGTCGGTTATGGGGTTGTAGAGCATTCCATTCGCTTCAATAATATATATTACAATACTATTTTATGTATTTTCCTTCAACTGTGAAAACAGTTTTAGTGTTCATCGTGATATCTTGCAACAACTGTCGAAGAATTAACCGTTGAATTTCTCACCATTTTCAGTCATTTTGTTGTCTAAAATATACTCCATTATGTAAATATACGTAGTATTTGACGTATAAATAGTACGAAATATATAATTTTGGGCCTCTGACCAGTTATTCACACTCAATTATATAACATCTTGACCATTATATTGGCAACTGTTTTGTTAAGAGAATGTGAGTGCGTATATAACGTTTGAAAGAAAATTATGCGGCAAAAGTGTTTTTCCCCAAAATGATAGACTTTCAAAAGCTTAATATTTCTAAAACTAAAGATAACTCGAAAAACTTTATTGAATAGAACTTGTAGGAAATTTAATCAGCTTTCATTTGTTATAGAATAGTCGTGTGGCTAGGAGAGAGGGTTTTGAAGATATAAGTGAAAACCCGAAAAATGGGACCTTCTAAACCCCCCCCCCCCTCCCCCCGGCACAAAGGCTACGGGCGAGGACTTTTGATATGTTCACCTTCTATCCAGCCCAAACAAAGTTACGAAGTCAAAAATTGTGTTCCAAAAATTTCCACCTATAGCTGTTTTTAAGCATTCGTTGACTGGACTGAGGGAACTGCCCACACTTAAGGCTAGGTTGTCCCTAGCAACCACAGTGCCGCACGTTTATCGTTTCATACTACCGAAGCATTTTTTGCGTATTATTTGCTTCCTTGCAACAAAAATGGGCATAACTTGTGCCCAACTAATGGGAAACGCGTTGCTGTTTGTTTTGTTTATTTGATTTTTAGGGCAATTACCCGAAGGAAGGTGTTTTGTGTTGGATCTAAACGTTTTATTTATCAGTACGTAATGTGTTTTATTTATGTGTAGTAATGTGACCTATACTAACCAACTTGCTGAAGAATTTGCTTTGTTATACAGCTTATGGGACACTGACTTTTTTTGTTAACATTCTTATTTCTGAAAGATTTTTTGAAAGAGTTGACATTTTAAATAAAAGTAAATAAGTCCCTGAGACTCGGCGTAGTTTATTTGATAAGAAAAGTTACATAGACTTGTCCTTGGGCTAAGTGTGAAACGCGTCAGGTGCAGACTTAGAAAAAAGGTTATCTTTAGAACAATCGAATTCCCGATCCTTCTGTTGAAAATACTACATACCTATACTATTACAGTAATATTTAATTATTAGAACTTATTCTCTTAGTTTTTATTCTATAGATGCATGCTAAAAAATGTCCGGAGGCCGTGAGGGTTAGTACAAGAGCACTCGGAGCCTAAGGTCTTAGGTTTGATTCCCATATTTTATTCAGTTTGATTAGTTCATGCTTTAAAAGCTAATGTTTCTATAAGAAACCTCCACCGTCTCTCTGTTAGGATTTACTCATGTATTTATGTTTGTACCAATTTATCTCTTTGAATAACCAAACTAGAAAGCAGAGATCTATTTTCCAGGAAACCTATTCTAAAGCGTCTCTTTAAAATAGAGACGACCTTAGCGTCAGACAATCCCCGGAGTAAAGGAAAAATACCGTGGAACAGATGATATTTCTTTTTTAAGTTTGGCAAAAATAATTTTAACCCGCGAGTAATTAGCCGAAGGAGAGAGAGTGGACTTGGAGATGTGGAAAACATGTCAAAAAGGAAACAGGATAAATAGAGTCTGGACCAAATTGGGAAGAAGCCAAATTGAGTTATGTAAGTAAGGTTAAGTGTCTACGCAAGGTTGATTGCTAACACTTATTACAGAAATATACTCTCTCTACTTCAGCTTACTTCCTTCATTTTACCTTTGTCCTTGTTTTATTTAGATGTTGTTCTGTACTAAATTAGATCCGCTCAGGTTCCAATTGAATAGTTCCATTTATATATTTTTTACCTTGTTGTTTGCTTGAGGGATTCACTTATTTCTACATTTTCAAGATTTTCCCTTTTCCGATAATGGCTAATTACACTGAAAGGTTTTCTTGACGCGTTTATACCTACTTGACGTTGGTTTGGTTATACTGCATATGGCAGCTAAAAACACGTCAGCTTTCCACCACAATAGCTTTATTTACTTGTCACAAAGTGTCGCTTACAGGTGCTCAGTGCTTAAAATGTGTCCCTGGTTGACAATCACTGAAGTGACCAATGTTTTTATAGCTAATTCGCTGGATCACTTCACTATGGCGAAGTCGATATGAAGGCCACCTTTGTATATACTCATCAGATTTCGCCTGTAATCTCTCCATGAGACTCTGCGTGTCAACCACCTGAAGTGACTACAGTAAATCACTGAAGATGGAGGGTTCGACTCTGAAATCGTCGTTTTGTGAATAGTAAATAAAATTGTTTTGGTGAAGATCAGAATTTTTTAAATCTGTTTTTCACCAAATATTTTTAGTTAATGCTTTACAGGTTTAAACCTTAGGCAGGGATAATATAAGTTAGATTAGTGTAGTGTTACCAAATATTAAAGATAAAATATTTTATATATAAGGCAGATTTTATATATATATATATATATATATATATATATATATATATACGCACCTATACCTCTATATATATATATATATATATATATATATATATATATATATATATATAGGGGCGAGGTTTCCAAAGAAAAGCCACCGACCCTAGTGGGAATTGAACACACGACCTTAGGCACGGAGTGCTCACACTGAACCTCCAGTGAACGTTTATTTATTTAAATTTTAAATTAAACGTCCATTTATTGATTATACCGATTTTTTGGGAGGGTTACACTTCTTCCTAGCTAGAATAGGGCTGATGACCTTCCTTTTTTCGAAAGAAGAGCCACCATGGCTAGTGGGAATCGAACCCACGGTCCTGGGCACGACAATTAACTCCACCGGGTCTCCAAAATTATAATTGAAGTATAAATAATAAAATGTATGTAGATTTGAAGGATTGTTTGTTTGTTTTGTTGGGCAAAAACTTCGTGATTATCATAACCCGAGATATGTCGAATTAAAATAATAATATTTATTTAGTTTTCGGTTTTTATAATTGATAATTATAAAAACCGAAAACATTATAACGAAACACATTTTAATTATTAAGTTGCACTGATTTTTACGCTCCTGATAGCTAATTTTAGATTTAAATATATAAATTGGCTTTTGGAGTTTAAAAGATAAAATAAATCTACCTCCCTACATTTTTGTCAAAATATAACGAATATAAATATTTTTTTCATTTTACAGATTAGTGAAATGCTTCTGTTTGTGTAGGTTTATGTAATCAAGAACGTTTTGATCAACATTGATAGATTAAGATGGATGATATAATTTATTTGATACTTTCAGTGGACCTACAACCTAATTTTAAGGTTCACGAGGTTGATTAACATAATATAGCAAATTTTGAGAAAATCGGTTAAATGGATCTTAAGAATATTTTGTACACCCATTTGAAGAAACACTTTGCCTTGCCTGAAAAAATATCCGAGGGGGGTGTAACCTGTTTTAATAAAAACTAATGTGTAGTATTTAGAAGATTTTGCGCGAGAGACGGTCTGTGGTTTGCCAGGCGTTCTATTCTCGTCAAAAGAGTTCCTAAAATATTTGCAAGTGTAAGTTTTCTTTAATTAATCTCTTCGTCACGAGTCAATGTTGGCGTCACCTATGGAAGCGTCATCTACTGTCAAACGTCATAGACTTTAATGTTGCCTAAATAATTTCCTCGTATGTTTGGGTAAAGGGTACTTCGGAAACTTACGTATTAATGTTGCTCAAACGTCAAATGTATGTATGTATACACACACACACACACACGCGCGCGCGCTTTACTCTGAATAATGGGTAATATATGATTTTAGTAATGGGTTTTAAGGCAATATAAGGATTTTTTTGTTTTAAATAATTTATTAATGTTAGGTATAATACATATATTTTTATACATTGACTATCAATGTTAACAGATGACACACACACATGCAGACACGCCTACACACTCACCCACCCACGCGCACGCGCACACAAACACACACACACACACACACACACACACACACACACACCTACACATACACCACTTCCTTGAAATCACTCAGAAAGTAATGTCAATTTTGAATAAGCATCCTTGTATTTATCTGCACGGGATGGGAGCTAGTTATATCCTCAATATGTCACCAGCTTGAGGATTACCTTCAGAAAAACATCTGTGTAGCATACAGTAATTACATTGAACCAGTAGTAGTATGGAACTTTTCTCTCTTACTGTCTTCGGCTGCGCCCATTGGATCTTAGAATCTATAAAATGGTCGCCCATGTCTCATTTTTGCCCTTGGTAACAATAATCTACCCTGAAGCCACACTTCATTTTTTTTGTACTCCTTTTTTATGTGCTTGATTTAATTTATTTATTTTTCAGAATAATCGTCATATCTTAACAAAGAACTCTAGCCAAATTCTAGTTTTTATTTTTTATTTTATTTTATTCTAGTTTTTTTTTGTGAGGCTATTAGCACATCTAATTGTTCTTTATAATTAAGGTTCTTTTCTTTAACACATGACGTCAAATAAATTTTGTCTAGTCATTATTTTGACTCCGGAAAACGACATACATAAGAAGTGCTTTCGTGAACTTTGACATAAACTGGCATGCACACTCACATACGCGCGAATCCGCGATTTCTGATTATATATTCTTAAAGCTGAATACTTCCTTTAAATATTCATATAAAAACAACAGGTTGGAAATGCTTGGAAGTATAACAAAATCCTTCGAGTTATGTCACATTTGACGTTTAAAAGGCCAATATATTTTATATTTTCTCTTGTGGTCAAACTAATTAACAAATGGCCTAATTATTGCCAAAAAGCAATAAATGTACTCTCGTTTACCTGCTTCAGAGTTATCCCGAACCTAAATTTTAATAAAAATTCCAAACTCGTGAAAAATTAATTTTTTACACAGATAAATATTCGGAGAATAGTTAAGAAATCAGTGTTCTATTAAAAACTGGAGACTTTGTTGTGGTACGCCTGGCTTACAGACAATGTCAGGTCAAAAATTAGCCTTACACATTCTGCACAAACTATTCAACTATTTTTAGCACTAATTCATTTTCGTCTCAAATAACTTTTACAAAATGGACTTTTGGCCAGCTTTTCAGGGCAAATACCCCACTGTGCGCCGAAGCGAGTACGAATAGCTCTTGATTTCTTGAAGGTTAATCTTGGTGAATTGTTTTCCATACAAAATATGAGCATCCTACAAAAAACTTATCAAAATCAATATCAAATTGAACAAAACGCTTGGTTTAGCCTCTTGAAAGTGTGGTTTGGTTGAGGAAAATATAATTCTATCCTTATTTCTTCATCAATATTTGTATTTTATTTAAAGACTATGTTTTCAAGATATACTTAAAGAAACTGGCAAAATTCCAAAGGTCTATCATTAGACAAAGCTGAACCTTAAGCGGAAAAATATCGTTGAAAATAAATAAATAAACTTTTCGAATGATTTGGTGTCATTGATGTGAGATATCATGAATCACGTTGACTCTATGTAATGTAGACACAAAATATCTGTTTTATTTATATAGAAATAGATATAATCCATTTAGAGATTAAATTCTTATATTATATGCGTTAAAAAATACATCTTGCTGAAATTTTTGTATGATTAATGCCAATGACTTTAAATCGTTCATCCATTAATAATGTTGTGCGAATGACCTTAAATCTATTGACAAAGGTCGAAGTGCCCTTTCAACCATTTGCTGTCCTTCGTACTGGAAACTCGTTACACAACCTATATCCGTCAATTTTCTGGGTCACTTTTTCTGATCCTTTCCGATGGCATTGCATTTTTTTTTTTTTTTTTTTTTTTTTTTTTTGTCTAATCGAATCATTCTTATTTATGTTTAGAAGATTTATGGGTTTTAGTGATAGCAACCCGTATCACCATATTCTTCCGTGTCATCAATTAAATCAGCGAATCGAACCTTCATGAATTTTCTGTCTGTATGTCTTGCCTGTATGACCATCAAACTCTTGGCTCGGCTGTGGCTACTCTTTGAAATTTCTTCAGTATTTCTAAGTATTTTCTGCAAAGATCAGCGAGTGGAAGATGTTTTCCCAAGGCAGGAAGTAATAAGCTTTAGTCCCGGAAGAAAAGCTAAAAGGTTTTAAAGCCCCCTGCTTTCACGATAGAAGAAGCCCATGTCAGGGGTTTACTTCCTCACTGGGAAAAGTCTGTCTGGGAACTTTACGCTTCGATGCTGTAAGCACTTTCCGAAGGAATGGACATTCCAATAATAAAAGGATTTTTCTCATTTTCCTTGTCACATAAATTGCTCCTTAATATATGTGTGTGCATATGCACACACACACACATATGTAGAACTTGGATAATTCAACCCCTGGGGACCGTTATTAAAGTTCGAATTATCAAAACTTCGAATTACAAAAGTTTTTGAAAATAAAGGGTTAAAAAATCGAACTTCATATTTTCACATTTTTTAATTTTAAAAAAAAATACATTCTATTTTAAGAAAAACATACATTTCATGAATTGATGATTACGTACATAAGTAATAAATAATTTATCAAAAAAGTAAAAATAAAAGCCTATTGTTTTGAAAAAGAGTCATTTTCATGGGCAAACTTTTTTCTTTACTTTTCAGGAAAGTTGGTAAAGTGTTAGGAGGAATTTCAAAGTCCCTGGCAATTTCAGATTTTTTCTTTATTCCGTTTTCAACTTCTTTAATCTTCTTCTTCTTTCTTTAACGTTAAAGTTTTATAACTTCTAGGTTGCGACATCTTAAATCAACAACACATTGAACTGCACTGTACACCAGAAATTCAAGGCACAAACAATACAACAGATCTAGGCGATGACTGACTTATAACTGAATAAGAAATGAATGTCTGAGGGATGGTGGGAGGGAATTCCAGGATAAAACGACAGGATGTAACTATAACATCCCCTGGAAGGGAGGAAGCGCGACCCACCACTTTGCAGAACTCCTAGAGTCCAAGAACTGGACTATGAGACCGCCGTGCTTCTTGTCCCGGAACCCCTACATCCCGTATCTTACTATCCTTCTTACCCGAGGGGAGAATATTTTCACAATATTTAAGATCGACTGCCTTTCTGTCCACTTCCCAGTGGAGGCACAGACTCGTATAAAATTTGAATTATCCAAAATTTTATTCGAATTAACCACGCTTTTTAGCACTTTCCTCCGAAGGAAAGTAGCTATTGAGGTTGGACTCATGACGGAATTTTTGAAAAATTTCTTCAAATCTTTATCGATCCTACCTAGTAGACACCGAAAATGACCCCCGTTAAAATTTATATATATCTATATATATATATATATATGCATATATATATATTTATATATGTGTCTGTTAACACGATAGCGGCCAGAGTTTTTGTTTTTTCGTCACGAAACTTGGTATATAGCATTCAATTAGCAAACGATTGAACGAGTTCGTTAACCACCAAAGTCGGTCCACCGGAAGGGGGGGTTTACCCCGAACCCAAAACACTTATTTGACTATGTCAGCCGTAATATTTGTTATATTTCAACGAAACTTGGTATTCGTAGTGTTAATATAGAGAGAAAAGTGAGATATAAAAATGAACTAAATCGGTTCATTAGAAGGGGGGGTTTACTCCGGACCCACAATACCAATTCGCCACTACCAGCCGTGATTTTTGGTATATTTCGACGAAACTCGGTATTCGTAGTGCTAATCCACAGGTAAATATGTGTTGTAAAAATAAACGAAATCGGTTCATTAGGAGGGGGGTTTACTCCGACCCACAATACCAATTCGCCACTACCAGCCGTGATTTTTGGTATATTTCGACGAAACTCGGTATTCGTAGTGGTAATCTACAGGTAAATATGTGTTGTAAAAATAAACTAAATCGGTTTATTAGAAGGGGGAGTTTACTCCGGACCCAAATTCCTAATATACTCATACCGGTCGTAATTTCTGCTGTATTGTAACGAAACGGTGTATACGTCGTGGGTAACTCATGAGAAAGAAGTGTTGTAAAAATGAGCTGAATCGGTCAATCGGAAAGCGGGGGTTTAATTTGTAATATATTTGAATAGAAAAGCCGGCAGACGTAGGTTCACAAAGCCGCCGGAAGGAGCGCTTTCTACCACTAGAGTGACTGTATCCTGTTCCTGCGTTAGATCAAAATACGATAATATGAGGATTTTTGTATTTATTACGTAGTGTAGTAGGTACCATGTGTAAACATAACTCTGGATGCAAATTAATAATTGATCAGTTACCCATTACAAAATGAGAACTACTCACGTTTTTATTTTATTTATGTAGGATATTTTAAGCAAATTGTTCTGGAAAGCAGTCTACACTACCCAAATTCTGAGGAAAGTGCTTAGTTATGCAGCTCCTGCGTGACGGACTTTTTACATTGTTATTCCCTAATGTCTAGGGGCCGAGAGAAATATTCGAATTAAAGAAGATTTCGAATTATCCATTTTCCACTGTACACATACTTTTTTTTTTTGTATATTGTACTTTTTCTGCGATAGTTGTTATCATATGTGTAGGAAACAGCGAAAAATATCTTGTTTTTATTGATGTGGTAATTTGTGTTTGGGTATGTAACAACGTGATTTATAAAAACCCTGCTATAATACATAGAATATATGATACCTTATAAAAATGAGAGTTGAAGGCTACTGATAATTCAAATGTCATAATCACTTGCACACAATGAACTTTTATAGCCTTTATCACGTGATTTTATGAACCGCTCCGTTTCGCAAAATTATCAATTTTCGTTTGGATTAACATTTTTCTTTAACGAGTAAATATTTGCCTCACATCTCTTCAATCTTGGCTTAAGCTATTTGAGATTATAAATGTTTGAATATGAAAGACTCTTTAAAAACGCTGCTCGGATGACGTTCTTTGGAAATCATTATATTCTATTGCCGCTAGTAATTTGCGAACAATTACTTTTTTTATAGCTTAAACCATGTAATTGTCATTTGTTGCTGTAATTATATTATTTAAAGCTAGCTGTAAAATGCATGCACTAAAATTGCTCTGCAGTGTTTATAGTGCATTCCCTTCATCCCTCCTTAGGTAGAAAACTCGCTTTATATGTATAGTAGAAATATATGTTACAGTAGAAACATTACTAGAAAATTGTTCCAATCTGCCGAACATAGAATCTAGTCCCCCATAAATCTAACGGAGATATACCAGTCCTAGAAATAAGAAACAAGTTCAAAGTAATCATAGAGCGTAAAAGTAATAGAACAATATTCAGGAGGTCTCCCGTGGTCTAGTGGCTAGCGCCTTAGATTCATAAGCGGGAGATGGTGGGTTCGATCTCCACAGGCGCACTGTGTGTCGTTTCACTAATCTAGCTGGACAAAATTATTTTTCGAACAATTTACATCTGTATCGACCAATCGAGATATATAATTCTAAAATAAAACAATTTTATTAATTAAAAATTGAATCTAAGAGGATTGCCAGGAGAATAAGTTGAAAACTTAAGAACAAAAGTGTATCTTCATTTGAAACGAAAAAAAAAATCTTCTGAATCAACATAATAATGTAATAAACTAAAACTAGTTAATCAAACTGATTCGTCTGATGAAGATGATTCATATAAGTTTTCTTCATTTCGAAGCAGACTTGACAAAGGTCGAGGCTCTACTCTAAGAGCTAGAATCAACTTTAAAACCTCTCTGCACAATTAACCCGCCTTATTTTTGGTAATTTCCCTGAGGCTATTAAACATTGGATCAGATGTCATGATCGACATTGAAATTAAATCCGTATTTGTGGAAATACCTGAACACTCTCTGGTGTTATGCTCCCTGAATCTGCGGCAATCCTTGTTTCTTGGGCTTCTTCTGAAAGCTGCCCTATTGCAAATATTTGATGACTTCTGTGCCGTATTTGAGGATTTTTTGTACCGTAGCTGGCATATAGTACCATGAATAAAGACTAAGATAATCTTCTCTGGATTCGAGACAGAAGTTTTCAAATTCATCTGAATTTATTTAGAAACCAGAGGACAGTTGTTCTCAGTATTACATCAATTTTTTCGATGAGCTGAACATTCATTCCTGTGATTTATGCACTGTATTCACAAAAGTGTCTTCCTACTTTAGTGGAACCTTGAAATGATGTGGAAGGTCGCGGCAAAGTACGTTAAACCTCGAATTCTATCTCTTCATCCAACCAATTTTTGTTATTTGCCAAAAAACACTGCTTTGATTTTCCCACAGCAACCCATTTATCAAACATTTTGGAGGCAAAGCTAGCCAACCTCATTTTGATTTTCCTATCAGAGTCGCTGCTAAGGTTTTCCAAATTAAATTTACAAGAAAGGAACTTAAAGAGGAAAGATTTCTTATCTTGCTTCAAGTGCTTCAACCATTCATCAAAACAATCCCTCCTGGAAATAAAGTACTCTAAAATAAAATAAAAAATGTTGTACTCGAGTGTGCTGGCTGTAACACATCTTATTATAAACGGGAGGGGTTCAGCTATTATATATAGAAAAATTAGCCCGTGTACAATTGGGTACAAGTCATTACTATCCCTTTAAATTTATGAAACATAGAAAGAATCATCCGTTCATCTTAAAAACCTTTTTTAATATTGTTTGATTATCAATCAGAATTATTCAATAGAGAAAATTCAGCACTTACCAGCATAAATAATATCTATCTCCAACAATTAATTAATATAAAATTAACAAGACTTGGATTTGCTTTAGAAATGATGTCTGGAATTCAACTGATTTATTCAATGTTGATACGGATTCATACCTTTGGACCTTATTAGTCACAAGTGGGGCTGTTTCAGACGTAAACAAATACTGTAGTCCAATGTTTTGGTGTATTGTTTACATAATTCCAATACCAAATTTTGGAATTCTGAACATGACTGTTGTCCACCTAGTTTGTACTGTGCAGCGGCAGGAATTTTCTCATCTTAGGGCTCGTTGAGAAAATTCCTGGCTGCACCCTGGATGTCGGCGCTAATGGCCCAGAATTGTCGATGCGCCGTTAATAAAAAAAAAAAAATAATAAAAAAAAAATAATAATAATAATAATATTCAGCCACGGATCAACAGCATGCGCTATATTGGATGGAGTAATTACTCAAAATTATAAACTCAATAGTCTTAGCAATATTCACTCTTTTGAACTGCAATATCACTAGCTCTCTACAACAATATCCATCAGACAGATACCCAACTAGTTGTCTGCACGTAGTCTCTCAGCGCCCTACACAGCATAAGAGAAATATACTCCAGTAATAAACAGGTACAAAACATTCTTAGTTACATGGACACAGTCTATAAACAGAGAAGCAGGCTCTTTTCATATGGACCCCTAGGCATGTAGGGATAAGGGGAAATGGAATAGCTGACAGGACAGCAAATGAAGCACATCGGCTAACCGAGATCACACCCACTCCATTAACTGTAAACGAAGTCTTCAACCAGATAAAAAACGTGATAAGAGTAAATTGGTCGAAAATGTGGCAGGAAGTGATGGACAATGAATTATGGGAGATGAAATCCTCAATAGAATACTGGAATTCATGATCGTGGGCTAGCAGGAGATAGGAGATAGTCTTAGCCCGAATGAGAATCGGACACACAAAACTGTCGTATGGATTCCTGATGTCGAAAGAAGGCCCACCAAAATGTCCAAGATGTTGTGATGGGGGGGGGGGGGTGTTACTTTGTACTATGTTAGAATTGAATTCTTCCGCCAAACGTGAAACTCATCAAGATCAATAGATCAAAATGTGAAGCTTTGTGTATTTAGTACGTAGTGTAGTACTCCGCGTACACAAAACTCTGGAAGGAAATTTATTTCAAAATTAATAATTGAAACAGCTGCTCATAAAAGCAAAAGAGCAGAACAATTTATGTTTTTATCTATATACCTAGGTTATTTTAAGCCAATTATACAGCAATGCACTGGACCCTACCAAATTCTGAGGAAAGAGCTTAGTTATGCAGCTCCTGCGTGACGGACTTTTTAAAATTCTCTAAATTATGAAATATTTTTGTATTTTTTTAAAGAGAAAATTTGCTGTATTCGAGTTAGGAGATGTTATTATGTGATCCTAATCTTGAAGCATCTTATGGACCTCTTTTGCTTGGGGGAATGCGGCTTATTGAAATATGCGAAAACATTCTCTGTCTTCAATAGGCGTCTATGTCTACTTTTTGTGGGTATTTTGACACAGGAGATGGTATTAAATCCCTCGAGAATATATCATTGATCATTTTCGAAAAAAGGAAAAAACTATAACATTGGTTTAAGATATTAATAAAAGGCGGAGGGACTTTGAAATTTAATGGAAAAAAAATTCTTGTTTTTAAAGGACACATGCTCTTTAGGAATAATTTAGGATGTGGTAGGTTGAACAATTTAAAATATTAAATTACATCACTAAAGTATGAATGGAATCAAGGCTAGGGGTTGAGGGAAACTTGCAGGGATAAAAAGCAATGCAAAAGTCGGGATTTAAAGGTTTCTAGGTTGGTACGTTACCATGGCGGACAGTCAGGCGCAAGGAAGGAATTCCATAGCAAGGTGGCACGGGTGATAAATGATTTTTTCGAATAAAGGGTGGGAAGGAATATAGAGATCGGAAGGATGAGAGTGGGTGTTATGGGAGTGAACAGAGGATTTAAATCTAAGTGAATGACATAACAAGGTTTTCGGGATTGAATGACTTGGCTGAGGAAGTACTGGCGACGATAATCAGGGATAGCTAATTTAGCTCCTGGTAGAAGTTAAACATTTGTTCGCCTGTGTGAAAAGTAAAATGAATGATACGTTTTATAAAAAAAATATGAGTATATTGTCAGACGAGCAATTCTGGACTTTTCGTATATTTTGATATATGTATATCTTAAAAATGATTGTAAAATGATAGTAAGGGGAAAATGACCATTCGAAACCTTAATAAATTCACTACAAAAACGTTTCAGGTATAAGTTCGAAGAAAGAGGTCGACACTACGTTACGAACTGAGGAGGCTCAGTCGAAAAAAGCTGTGCTCGAAGTTTATTAAGTGTTGTTACTACTAATCTTGTCAATTCATTACTCTTATGAGTTATATAAAAACGGTCTGCGCTTTGGACCTTTTTGATCAGTTCATTCATTAATAATATGCCTAATTTACAGAATTAGATTCCTATGTTCTCCCTGAGGTTCCATCGCAAGCTGCTGAAGTTTGATTAATTCTATAAATGCTTTCTGATAATTTGAATAGAATGCAAGGGGGCAGCAAGGTCAGCGGTCCTTTGGGTACCGTTACGTAGCTAGCCGCATTATGAACAAGGAATGTTTCTATATTCATGCCTCACCGCGGAAATAATGTCTTATGACCCATTCATTAGATTTAAATCATATTTTATTTTATAACATACTAATTAGAATAGAAAGCTGCACACATTTATAACAAACTTTGCATAAATTAATCATTCAAGATTATTTATACTAATTCATTACACGTTATGTGAACTGAAAAGACACATTAGTCGTTGTCTTATCTGTAACTTTAATATACACTAAATGTGTTGACCAGTTTAATTAACCAGTAGTGGTTCTGCTGGGGTGCTGGGGTTTAAATTGATTTTCTTACTTAGCTAAGCTTGTCCATTTCATAAATTTTTACCTGTAATATATTGTGAGATATGAATAAAAATGTCATGAATATTATATTAGTGCATACATTCTATGTATCAGCTTACAAAGAATTGCAACATGTTAAAAAAAGAAAAAGAAAAGTGGATTATACCGATATTAAACGTAAAATAAAATGTGCGTACTTAAAAAAAATCGGATTAGATTAAGAGTTTCCTAATCTATATAAAATAAGGGTTTTCTATATAAATTCCTAAGAATCAATAATTTCATGATATTTTTCCGTTTTACAATCAATGACACCAAATCCTCCCGTAAACAAATGTCAGTCTGGCAATATGTCCAGTATAGGCCAAACCGTGGCTAATGGTTGATCTTGGAAATCTTGTCTGTATTTATAAGTAGTTTTAAGTGATTTAAAACATAAGCTTTTAATTAAAACCAAATATCATGTAGGAAGAAAGTTATAAATGCTTGAGTAATTTGAAACGACAAAGTAGGGGACAACTAAGGAGCGGATGGAAAACGGCCTAGCTTTGAGTGGCTATATCAATCTACTTCAGACCTAGATTTCAGTTAACCTGCCTCTCTGATGTACGTTTGACGAAGAAAATTAACAAAGATAGTATTTTACGTCTAAGTATCAATGTGTAGATCAGACTGTAAAACGTTTTAATTTGTACACTGTGATATGTTAACGAAAAATTCCCTTAACCAACGAGACGGACAAGTAAAACATAATATTGAGTAGAATCAACTAAGCTATGAATGCTTGAGTAATTTGAAACGACAAACTTGCTGTTCTGTGGTGACCAGGGACCGGATGTAGATCGTCGTTCTAGCGGGAAAGAAAAAAGTCCGTCACGCAGGAGCTGCATAACTAAGCACTTTCCTCAGAATTTGGGTAGTGTAGACTGCTTTCCAGAACAATTTGCTTAAAATATCCTACATAAATTAAATAAAAACATGAATAGTTCTCTTTTAAATTTGTAATGAGTAACTGATCAATTATTAATTTGCTTCCAGACTTATGTTTACACATGGTACCTACTACACTACGTAATAAATACAAAAAAACTCATATTATCGTATTTTGATCTAACGCAGGAACAGGATACAGTCACTCTAGTGGTAGAAAGCGCTCCTTGCGGCGGCTTTGTGAACCTACGTTTGGCGGGCTTTTCTATTGAAATATATTACAAATTAAACCCCCGCTTTACGATTGACCGATTCAGCTCATTTTTACAACACTTCTTTCTCATGAGTTACCCACGACGTATACCGCGTTTCGTTACAATACAGCAGAAATTACGACCGGTATGAGTATATTAGGAATTTGGGTCCGGAGTAAACCCCCCCTTCTAATGAACCGATTTAGTTTATTTTTACAACACATATTTACCTGTAGATTTCCACTACGAATACCGAGTTTCGTCGAAATATACCAAAAATCACGGCTGGAAGTGGCGAATTGGTATTGTGGGTCCGGAGTAAACCCCCCCCCCCCCCTCCTAATGAACCAATTTAGTTTATTTTTACAACACATATTCACCTGTGGATTACCACTACGAATACCGAGGTTAATATAGATAGAAACTTTACTTCAAAAATACAATAAAATCGGCTAAGCAATTACAGTGGGTTGTTAGGCACACAACATGTTTATATATATATATACACACACATCTGTTTTTTTGTTATTTATTTATGCAATCTGTAACAAAGGTGATTCGCAACAATTATACACATATCAACTAGTTACAATTCAACTATTTGACTAATTTCAACTAATTGACTAGTTAGTCAAATAACCTTACTTGAAAATCAAAAGATGTTCCAGAAAAATGAATTCTAAGAATGACATAAAAAAGTTCGACTCGCAGGAACGGCGTCATCTTAGCGCGTTTCCATTCATTTTCCTTGTTCCATTAGTAAAGGAATCGAAGAATTTATATATACGTTTTGTTTTTTCGTGAAAAATATACAATGAAAACTCAAAAAGAAGTAATGTAAGATTTTAAGCACCACAATAGGAACATAACTGTATTCTAAGCAGAAATTACTCCATATTCTTTCTCAACGTTGGCTCTTGGAAACACTATAACACAGTTTCTCATTTTCTTACCTTGTTTTACTAAAATACTCATTTACTCTATATATATATATATATATATATATATATATATATATATATATATATACATTTGAACCAAGCAAGGATGGCAGGTCTGCATCTGGACAGTTTATATTTTTCCTTGAACGCATTGTTCTTTTTTTTTTTTTAATTCTCTTTCAGTGCATCGACTGCAAGGTTATTAGCGCTATTCTAATAACTTCGTTATTGTATTCCCTTTAAAATAAACGGTTAAAATCTGTATAAATAAATCTGTATTGACCGGGTTACTAGAGCCCCCAATTTAAATACAAACAGAGGTGATGATGAATTTTCCCACTTGTAATGAGGGTTTCCATCAAGGGTTTAATCTCCTTATAAATGGGATAACGAGGTTTGGAGAGACATACAAATGAATGAGACTATAACACGTAGAGCGATTAGCCACTCCGATACCGTACATGAAATGGATAATTTGCTAAAATCATTGAAGATGAATCGAGTGGAAAATACATAAAACGGTCAGTAAGCTCGAGGTGTCTCTAACGTTCGATTTCATGGATTAAAATCGATAAAGATCCAATTTTCTAGATTACAAGGCGTTGTCCATTCAAGGGTTCATGTTAATGGCTTCAATTGTATGAGCTCGAATTTTTCCTCTCAAATCAGGTCAATTTCTTCACAGATCTTGTAAAATAATTTAAAATTAATTATTAACTCACAAGCCTATCAATGCATATTCTTAAAAGACCCTTTCTTTGAGGCATACGCTTATGACGGCTCGAAACGGACTTTCATTAATAAATATATAGAATAATTTTAAAAAATTGGAATTTTCAATGGCCTTGAAATTAAACTATCCTGAAAGAATTAATCATACGACAAATATAATAACATTAAATTTGACTGAATACTTAGAAATGAGATTCATGACCCAGTATTTCACGAATAATTCATTACTACAGAGAGCTAGGATAGGAATATTGTCTGTTTGAAACCACAGGCAATAGCGTGGGATATAAATGAATATGTTAATAAGAAGACAGACAAGGAAGTATATACGAAAGTCATGAGTGCGTGGGGATAAGAACCTTCAACTCTATCCAACGACCTTCACCACGCAATTCATGTTACCTTGTGTGTATAAAAAAAAAAAAAAAAAAACTATTAACGATGAAGAATAAAAAAAAAAAAATCTCACGAATATGATGAAACTAAAATAAAAGGATTGATAAATAATCATCACATTACTTTTTCATGGGATCAAATTCTTTTAGAACTTATTTATTTCTTTAATATTTGTTTTAGGTGTTCTTTTGGCAATATTGGTAAAGGAGTTCGATGAGAAGTTGCTATACGTCGATATTTATCACAAATTTCTGATTGATTTATCATTTTCATAAAACTAATCTAGTTATTTTCGATGTATAAAATTAAAGATGTGTAGTGAACCTTCTAAATTATTTTTTATTATCCAATTTAATGCAACATTTTAATGCCTTTTTCCGGCATAATACTGTTATTCAACAATTGTTAGTAATATTTGGTATGAATTATTACAAATTATTGTATTATATTACTAGTTGAATACCCGTGCTTCGTCATGGCAGATTAGTATTTTATTGAGTTAAATAATTTATCGTCAAAATTAACGCTACTATATAATTTTGTGCAGTTTATTATAGCACGGTTTCCGCCATCTTATATGTTATTCATCAATTGATGAGTAATCAAAGTATAATGTTTCTTGACACTGGGGCGCTCCGGCAATATAGATATGGCATTGGAAATGGTTTCATTAGATTTCCTAAGTCCAATAACTTATAAAACGGGAATCTGTAAGCCTAGTAACGCTTTGCAGGGAGGGAGGAAACGCACAAAAAGGAAAACGTTAAAAATCCAACAAACACTTTACATTCTTGTAAAGTAATATCATATTTATTTTCTTTTTTTGCATTCAGTGTTTTATTGAAATGGCTCTCCTCGAAATGCTTGGCCTGTCGTTATATTCCGTTGCCCATAGATTGGGTTAAGAGAAAGGAACGGCCTGCATTGGAGGCATTATATTGGATGTAGTGATTCTATCGGCATGGAAGATGGGATGGGAGTTGTGTAAGATGCATAAACAGTGAAAGGAGCACAGACAACCAACGACGAGACAACTTGCACAACAGCTGACCCTCACGCTTCCTGCTCCCACACCTCTCACTCGCCCATAGATAGAAGCATTTCTTTAGTCTACACAATGGAATTAAAACACAATTATATATTAGGGTTATTGAGGAGTTTATAAGATAAACAGCTGGAAGAGAGTACATGTAAGAAATGTCATAGTAACTTCTGTAGGTGAAGAAGATCTCGACGAATTTAGCACGTACCAAAGGAATGCAGACATTGAGGTTGCACTCATGAAAGATTTTTCGAAAATATCTTCAAATCTTCATCAATCTACTTAAAAAACAACGAAAAAGGCCCCCCTTAAAATTTCAACATTTCTGCCTTCCTCTCTGACTGACTGACTCTCTCTCTCTCACTCTCTCTCTCTCTCTCTCTCTCTCTCTCTCTCTCTCTCTATATATATATATATATATATATATATATATATATATATATATATATATATATATATATATATATATATATATAAAATAAGTGAAATAAGAATAATTTTTTATTAATATTTATAAATAGAATTACGCCCAACTCACGTGACAAATATGATAAAGGAGGTCTTTTTAAAAGTGGAAAATATACAGATGTAATTTATTTTAATTTAGACTATATTTTAATTATGTGATTTTTATTTTATTGACGGGGTTTCTATAGTTTATCCCTTTTAATAATAGCAACTGCTCGTGGTTTTTCGGTGTTCTACTGGAACCGGTGTATTCAACGTGGCTATGATTGTTGACTTTATCATGTTATGTTGGAATTATGAACCCTTAATAGAAGAACAATCATTCCAGGAAATTTCATCTGTATTTAAAAAAGTAAACCAATTCCTTCAACAATATAAACCAATGTAATTAATTTGAAGCTTTTCCTGGTAATGAGGTATAATAATACACCTGGAAAATGGGATTTCCTTGTTCCGTCAGGTTTTCCCAGAAGTAAAGGCGGAATTTGAAGAGGATACTGTAAATTAAGTTGTTTGAAGTTATAAATTAATTTTGTATGCTAATTTGTAATAGTTTCTGTCCAGTAGACTTGAGGGGAATTATATTACATAAGAGAAGATAGTAAATAAAGTTGTACTAAATTTTAGAGCCCCTCACACATGGGTTCCATAATACATAAATACATAATATAAAAGGCATTTTCGTGATAATTAACTGTTAACAAGTTAATTGGAGAGTTGTTGTTAACTCTTGATGTTAATAATGAATTGGAGAGGATAAGGTGTGTTGCTAACAAGCAGATCCTTCTTCTTGAACCCACTCATGCGCTCAGCGTCAAGTCAATAGTTCAAAATACAGCGTCACCGTGTAATATTATACTCTCAACTTGGGCGTATATAAGGGGGGCAGTAGCCCCCCCCCCCCGTGAAATTGTATTTTAATCTTTAAAAACATATCTTTAACATTTACTCTGGTTTACTTGGTGTCACAGGACCTCAAAACTTACCATTTTATACTAAAATACTTAAAATCCTCCCTATCTTGGGGGTTATTCCATACCCGCCAAATCCACCGGTGCCCTCCCCCGACATTTTTTCTATATAGGCTCCCAACTCTCAGATTCAGGGGCCAAAACTTATTGTTGGGATCATTTTCTTTAATAATTCAGAATAATGGAAGGAGTAAACAGAAAATCAATTTATAATATACAATTATAGTTTGTAAATACATTCAAGCTATAGAATGTCCTACTCGCAGGAACACTGCCTCATCTTAGTGCAGTGCGCGTTCACATCCCTAGTGCCATTACTAAAGGAATAGAAACGGTTATATTATTGGTAGGTTTTGAAATTGTTTTTTTCTAATACTTCCATAACTACAAACGCAACCAAAATTTAAATATCTTAGATTAGATGAATGTCAAACGTCTGGAACAAGATTCAACTGAATCAATCGTTTTCTCAAAATAAGTTGCATCAACATTTCACGTAAACGGTTATAGATGTCGCTTTAAAAATGGTTTCATTCGACTGCGTACGTAAGAGAACCTATACGACGAGTACCTGCAAGCATAATAACTCGAAAACGTTCCTGAGCATTTCCATTGATGAAGATTTGAAGAAAGGTTTCAAAAATGTATTCGAGTTTAACAATTTCGATTAATGGCAGAAGAAAGAATAAAACACATAATGACGTACACATATTACTCACTGCAGATAGCCCTCAAATCTGCACTATATTACATTACTTAGAGAACGGCAAAATATAATCAATCTTTAAGCCACACTATTCTTTTCTCCGTTTGAGCTTTGTAGTTTAATGGTTTATTTTAACAGCCGTAATTATGGGCGTTAGCCGGAATTAATAAAATTAAGAAGTTTTATGAAAACAATTATTTTTCTCTTAATTTGTGTTTATAAGAGTAAAGTTTTCATTTTTTTGAGGGAGTTTTACATAAATACAATTTCTGATATTGCGTGTAAGAGAAGATGATGTTTACCTGATTAGAGAGAAACGAGATAATATTTGCTGTAGCCCTTGATGAGATCATCTCCATTCATAATTTTTTGAATGAACGCAATGCGATGAATCTTTACTGATATAGTAGATTTCTAAACTGGTTGCTGATATCACACGTTTCTAAACTATATTAGACAAAATCTTATCCGTAAGAGGCAAGTCATTGTCTTTTGTTGGGGTAATAGGGTCACCTACTTTTCAGTATTACACCTTTATTTAGTAATTGATGAGAAATGTTGCATATACCTCATTTCTACTTCTCAAGTTATGATTTCTAAACATTTAAATGTCCTTTGTTATAATTTGATATTTAAAGTGTAAATTATTTTTTTTGAAGTGTCACGCTTGCCCAGTGATTTGTTCTTAGTCTCCTGACAAATGTATTGGCAGTTCTATAATCAAGCGTCACAATTATTTCCACTCAACCCTCTATGGCCTGCTAAAGAAATCATTTTCCTTGAGCCTTTAATACTGTCAGCGAAGATTCATGTAAATTCCTACTAATTTTTGCACCACTATTAGTGCTGATGGTTGATGATATCAGTGGTCAGTCTTGAAGGTATAACTCTAAGCATTGAATTTCTTGCATACAATGCTATATTCTTTCAACGAATAGTCTGATTAATTGAAAGCTTTTAAACCGTTTTTTTCTAATAACGCTTAACATTAAATCTCCAGTAAGGCTCTACTGTTACATAGTAATAGTTGTGTTAGGACTAGGAAGTGTACATGTAGTATATTATTATTATGACTTATTTTAACTGTAATGTCATAATGTGAGATCGTGCTGTAAGTAAAAAAAAAATTATGAATATTTCACATTCTACTCCACTGTCCTGCTTTTAAAAAAGAAAGAGAAGCCCACGGAATCCCGAATAGTCTTAAAGAAGCTCTGAAGGATAATAATTATCCTTCCCGATAATTATTATCAAGACACACAAAATGTAATCGACTTCATACAAGACATAAAATTACAAGATTAAATAACACTCATTGACCTGCCAATGCCTCTTAATGAGTAGAGGCAGACAATTAAAATAAAATAAAAAATTATGAATATTTATTCGATTAATTGAAATATATAAATAAATATTCAAACCCACACACACACAAATTTAGAAATAACTCATTTGGCTGTCCGATATGATAAAATTTAAAAGTTTTCGACCTGGCAGTACCTTACATTTTGTCATAGGGACCGGCCGGTGAAATTAACGGTCTTCCGTAGCTGGAAACCGTAGAATCACACCGGTGACGAGACCAGAAAGAAGCTGACTAGGTAGTGACTTGTAGCCCCCCCCCCCGCAAATTTGCATTTAAACAGTAAAATTGTGTTATAAAAACCTCGATGATAAATAAGATCACTAAGAAAAAATAATTTTGTTTGGGGTGTATTAGAGTTTTAGTTGGCTAACTATTTTGTTCTAGATTGTAGTTATTCCAAACCCCCAAATCCCCCGGTGACCCCAGCTCTCCCCCCCTGAAGTTATTTCCTCTATACGCCCTGAGCTTTGCAAATATATTTTAATCAAGTAGATAAATACATGTTTGCACTAAGTCAAATTTTATTCAAATCGAGTTTCTTGTGGATGTTTCACTTCCTGGTGAAGTATGATTTGGCCTCGATTTTAAACACTGCGTCATTGTAGTATGGATTCTTCATACTATTCTAGTAACAACTGCATTATGGAGTTAAGGGATAGTTATTGTTATATTATTGTGGTTAAGAAAACTGAATTTAGCCTGACAACTACGTTCAGATTATTGTTTCTATGAAGGTTAATTAAAAGACAGAAATATCCATGAGATGAAATCTCCGAATAATCCGTGATCTAATCACCATCACGCTTTTTCTCAACAGATTAATTGGACAGATAATATTTGCTTGCAACCTTCATGTGATGTTTCTTTAGCTAGTAATACAAGTTTGAATAAATGCACTTAAGAATGCACGATCTCTTATAAGAAAGTGAGGTTGATTCTAAGCTGTATCAGCCTTGCCGATGGTCCTTCGGGCACCTTACTGGGTCCTGTAGTGTGTTCCTCTAAAAAAGGGATAGATCGCGGTTTTCTTCAAGGTCTACTGGCTAGGACGGAATTACCACTCTCCTTAGATATATTTCTTTATCTAGGACTTTGAAAATATAATTGCAAGTTCCCACACTTTGCTGGCTATCAGGTACCCCGTGATTTATAGTCCAAATATAATTCACCTTATCCAAGATGAATTCCGTCGCGAGATGGAAGGGACATCCTACTGTCCTGCTTTCTAAGAGGCGTAGTACTTTCGTCATGAATTTCATTTAAAATTTAAAGTATTAAGTATCTGTGCACCCACTTTAAAAGGTAGAATTGCATTATCTGTGTTCAAAGATTCTTCATCGCTAAAGCAGATAAGTGTTAATATTCTTATTTCTTCAAGTTTTTGGACCATTTAAGTATACCTACATATACGCTTTCCAGTCATGATGTATGACTTAGATTATGGTGAAGTAACCCTTCACCATTGGTGTTCCTGGAATTGTGGAGTATGTGTCCCTCCAATATTATATCTATCTTCTTCTTCTATATATATATATATAAAAATCACGTGTCTGTCTATTTCTTTGTTTCTTTGTTCGTTCCTTATACAAATCCACACCTTTTGTACGATTTTGACCAAACTTGGAATAATGATAGATCTTAATACGAGAAATCTCCTAGGCTAGGTCAAAAAAATCTACCAGCTGTCTGTCTGTATGTTTGTCCCTTATACAAATCCACACCGTTCGTCCGATTTTGACTAAACTCGGTACACATGTAGATCTTAATCTGAGGAGTGTCGTAGGCTAAGTCAAAAACGTCTTATAGCTGTCTGTCTGTATGTTTGTCCCTTATACAAATCCACGCCGTTCGTCGGATTTTAAATAAACTCGGTACACAGGTAGATCCTAATCTGGAGAGTGCCGTAGGCTAGGTCAAAAATCTCTACCAGCTGCCTGTCTGTATGTTTGTTCCCTATAAAACTCCACACCATTCCACCGATTTTGCCCTAAGTTGGAACACAGGTAGATCTTCATACGACGATTGCCATAGGCTAGGTCAAAACGGCTACCATCTGTCTGCCTGTATGTTTGTTCTTTATAGAAACCCACACCGTTTGACAGATTTTGATCAAACTGGGCACACAGGTTGGTCTTGATCAGGGGATTGTCATAGGCCAGGTCAAAAACGTCTACCAGCTGCTGTCTGTATGTTTCTTTTTTAATAAAAATCCACACCGTTAGACCGATTTTTACCAAACTTGGCATACATGTATGTCTTGATACGGGAGGGTGTTATAGGTTAGGTCAAAGTCATCTAGGACTCACAGTTGGGAGGCCACGGGCTCGAAACAGTTACAGATTCGTGGTATTCGATTTTAATAATACTTATTTGGTTTCAAATTTATTTAGGCTTTTCTATATGCAGAAAGTAGGTGTAGCATGGCACGGCGGGTAACAGCTAGTTATTCAATAAATACGTATGTTCTAATAAGGAAAAGTAAGTAGTACTTTTTGCTGATATAAGTCATATACAATGATAATAAAGGTTGCATGGTCAATCTTCTGAATCGACAGCCTCTTATTTAATGCAGTGTTGAACCTTCCTCCTAAACACCTATGACATGGAGCTCATAACATGGGGAAATGGGTCCGATGTAGTCTAGATTATCCAAAGGTTAATCATTTTAGCCGTACGTCTATACAACTTTGGATTTCTGTTCTCCTGTGCTCATTGAAAACAGTTTGACACGCGTCAGATTATTATACTTCTTTCTACCTCATAAAACAGTGTGAACCTTTTGTTGTCATAAGTTACATAAGGTCGAAAATGTCACAGACATCTAAGATGGGACTTAGATTTCGTATTTCATTTGTAGTGAAATTCTCCTCGTCCTCTTTTTCGGATACCTTGATATTTTATTTTCTTAAAATATTTGTTGAGGAATTACAACACATTTAATGATTCTTTGGGGGCGAGGTTAGCTCAGTGGTAGAGCACTGGACTAATAAGCTTGTCTTCGTTCATGGGTTGAATTCGGCCTCCCTGACCGTCCCTAGGCCAACCCAGCCTTTAGTAAATTTAATAATGGGTACCTTGGGTGCTAATGACTCCAGCAGTCGAAGTAGCCAAAGAGAACATCAGGCGGCCGGAGCATAGTACTGACCACACTATCTCCCCAGTGTTGAGAATCAGCCTTATGGTCATGAATCAGATACCTCTATAGTATCTGACCCTCAGGGCCCTCGTGGCCTGTTACGGGACTGATTTTTTTAATGATTCTTTGAGCAATAGTCTTTGAGGCATCAATGTTTTCCACTAATGGGGAAGTAGATCCTTAGGTTGAACATTAAACCACTTTTTTACCTACTGGCTTCCGAAGTCCTTGGTCCATGAGTCTTTTCTTTAGTTGGATGTCATGGAGTTAATATGACGTGCGGATATCTTTCATTTCGCATAGCTCCCCGACATTCCACCAGTAAGACATGTGTCCCTGAGAGTAACCGTGTGCTTTAAAGAGAACCACTAGTACCTGCCTGGCGAGTACTGGTACCTTGCTCCTGTCTAAAGTAGGAAATGCTAGGTGGGGATTTAGCCTCGCTGTCTTGGCTGAGTTACAGCGCCGTGTCTCCCTACCTCTGCGCAACAATTATTTATATGTGTCGTGTCGTTTGAGAAAAATATTTATGCAGTGTTCTTAGCCAGAGCAGGTCTAGTCATGGGCAACGTTGGCCTTAGTCATGTGACTATCTGAAAAACGATTCATATGATCTTTCTTCTGTATTTAAATGATTAAAATTTTTTTTTTTTAAATATAAGATTTCTTTTAATAGTCATGCGAATAATTTTGCTTTGAAGCTTCTGAGGTCAACATCTTATCGAAACAACATTCATTTCGATCAGCTCGTAATAAATATTCGTACATATACCTGTTTGCTCTTTAGCTGCCCCGAAAATGATCCGATTTTGATGGAATTTGTACTAAAATACTTTGTCTGATTTAAAAGGCCTAGTTCGTTCACCAGTAGAATCCGTCTACTGGAACATGTTTTTTTGGGCCAAATTCGCGTTCTTTACGGGTTATCGTTGCGCTTACGTTTTAGCATTAATAGGCTTGTAGGTTCACATTGTATAGTGTTTGGAGCGAAAATCATGCGAAAAAAAAGTAATACAAACGTTCTTGAGTTCATATGCTTGCAGGTACTTGTTTTAAAACTTTCTTAACATAGGGAACGAATGAAACCATTTTTAAGGTGACATCTATTACCGTTTTTGAGAAAAGTTGGTAAAACTAGTTTTTATGACTAATTCTTGATTTGGGTACTCTGAAAGGATGAATTCAACTGAAAATTGTTCCACATGTTCGAAATGCATCTAAACTAATATATTACAATTTTTGTTACGTTTCGAGTTACAAATATTTGTTTGGGGTTAGTGGGCCCAAAATTATATATGTTGTGCTATTTATACGTCCAGTACTCACTAAATTTACATAATGGAGTATATTTTGGACAATACATTGACTGGAAATGCTGAGACATTGAAAGATTCATTGGTCGACAGTTGTCGCCATATATCACGATGAACACTAAAACTGTTTTCACGTTTGAAGGAAAATACATAAAATAGTAAAGTTATATATATTCATGAAGGGAATGTAATGCTCTACAACCCTATAAACGGCATTGATTTTTTGGGTTTATCGTTAAAGAGTTATCCGGTCAAAAAGAGCAAAAAGTGTGTTTTTTCCCAAAATGACAGACATTCAAGAGCGGATATTTCGAAAACTAAAGATATCTCGAAAAACTTTATTGAGTTGAACTTGTAGCATATTTAATCAGCTTTCATTTGTTATAGAATAGTCATGTCGATAGGACGCAGGGTTTCCGAGATATAAGTGAAAAGCCGAAAAATGGGACCTTCTTACCTCCCCCCCCAAAGGGCACAAAGGCTACGGGCGAGGACTTTTGACATGTTCACCTCCTATCCAGCCCAAACAAAGTTACAAGTCAAAAATTGTGTTTCAAAAATGTCCACCTATCGCTGTTTTTAAGCATTCGTTGCCTGGGCTGTTAATAATGACTGAGATTCCTCTTTGCCTTCACTCCTAATAAATGCCTATTTTAATTACAGTACTGCCTATTTTCAGTATTTCATGTGCCTTTTTGCCCGCCTATTTTAACCAAAAATAAATGCTTAACTTCCCTGCTCTAATAATTAGTTATGGGATTTTCTTGAATACTGTTGGAAGGTCGTGTTAAGTAAAAATTAACCATCCAAACGCTTTCTAAAAACAGTTCTCAAGTAAATTTTGATGGCAAGAGAAATATTATTGTGCACGTCACGTTCGTATAATAAAATTTAAAATACCGTGTTATCAACTCTCGGGAGGAATCCAGCTTTAGACTTTTACATTATATCCATCATCACATCAGTGATTTCCTCAAATATCCATCTATTATGTTTTTAAATACTCTGGGGATAACTATATTAAGTAAATAGCCTAAGATGAAGATCATCCAGCGAATTGGACTACTTGTTTATCTAATACCAATAAACAGAGCAAATCTTAAAGATTCGTTGTCTTCATGACGTAAGGAAAGTGTTGGAAATTAAATTTACAACAACCTTTTTAAAGTTTCCTTTGTCCCAAAATGGTGTGACGCGACAAAAATTGAACAAATACATTCAAAGCTGAGGTGACGCAAATGATAATATGCACGAACACCTTTGCCCATATTAAATAGCAAATATTTTGCTTAGATATTCTTTTGACATTGTATTTAGGTGTTCATAAGCGGACAGTGTTTACTTTCATTTTTCCAATTTCTAAAATTCTAATTATTTTTTTTATATCAATTATAAGCTGCTGACGCCATGAGCATATAAAATTCTAAATTAAATTTCAAATTCTAAATGAAATTTAATTTATTTTCGGGAGGCAGATATAGTCAGGGTCCGGTCGTGTGGTATCTTAGTAAAACTAAATTTTTTTATAAGACAATGTATTTTATTAGCGGGATGAGAAGAGGGAGAACTGTCTCACGGATTTTCAATGATTTGCGAGAATTACAACATAAAACGTCACCAAAAATAAAACACATTTTCTTATTAAAAAAGTAGTTTTATTAAGTTACCAAACTCGAACTCAGATTTTTTGGATGGTTTATAAAAATGTTACTATCCTTTTTTTTAGCCGAGATAGGGGTAATGGAAACCGAAAAGGGGTAAGGGTTTTTCTTTTTTCGAATCAATCACTACCCCTAGTGGGAATTGAACTTACGACTTAAGCACGGAGGACGGCCACCGGGCTTCCAAATAGAATTTAATTAACAGGGGAAAAAAGTTCATGATATCAGATACATATAATTAGCTGTTTTCGGAATAATTGTTAAAAGGACAAATAGCATTTGCTGAGAAGAATTAAAGCTCCAGGATATGTTAAATAAAGTCCATACATTTTTGAACATTCTTTCAAGCGAGCCTTTAATAACATTAAAAATACCTTTTTCTAGTTACCTGTAATATAGCGTCGACATTTCCCGTCAGCTCATCTGGTTTGCGTCATCGGGTCACATGTTGAGTTTTCTCCCTAAAGGTAGGGAAAAATACTTTAAAATATCAAATAATTCCAAAATGGGCATAACTATAAGAATAGTGAATTTATTACAAAGTGGCATGATTTACGTTAAAAACGGTGATGCCAAAAATAAAATACCTGCATGTAAAGATGGCGTAAGGCCAGCAGACTTCTATTCTTAGATGAAAGCCCTCCGTTTGGCTCTAATTTTAGGAGTATGTGTGTGTCTTTTCGTACGAGGGGTAACCACGAGGAGTAGGGATACTGCAACTTTCTTATCTTATGGTCAACCTTGAATGAAATTCAATAATCGATACGAGAAGAAATTTCAGAATTTTATTTTTGGTATGTATATGTCTAACAGCAAAAAAATATCTACATTCTGATAGGCAGCATAAATGTTACACATTTGTAACGTTTTTTCCCACTCTAATACAAAATGCATGTGTACACATGGAGTTTCACCATTTCGAGAATTGAATGAGTGAAATCCAAATTTCCTGGGGGAGCGGATTGAGGATACGAATTCTGAAACCCGTATTGTTAGTACTCTATTGGGTACAGCTGGTTAGCAATGTCTTTATTTTAATTAATTCAATCAGTGATTTATATATTAAATAAAATAGGCATAAAGTCAATAAATAGAACTTTCGGTAATTGTTATTTACCATGATGCAAGAATTTGAACCTGTGCTGGTGCATACATATGTCAAAAGGCAAACTGAAGTACGTGCATAACGAACATTTCTTCTATGTAGGCATCCCACACAAAGTTCACGAGAAAAGAATTAATTTGCTCAAAGTATTTTTTTACTCTATTATTTTAGGTTAAGTTGATAGAGTTTATAGAGAAATTTGGTTTTCATTGTATCATAAAATTGGAACATATTGATAAAGACGCAGTTTCAGGCCTTTGTACTTTATTTACATAATTTTGAGTTTGAGAAGTTATTCATAGAATCTATTTTAGGCACGAAGCTGTTCTGGTTATGATGATTCTAAATAGATAGTTGTCGATTCTCTTTTCTTTTCTGTTTTCATTATTCTAAATTTACTCACTGATAAATATCTCTTTCTTTAGTTATATTTTAGTTTAGATAAGTAAGATATTTTTAGGGTTTTTGTATAGAGTTAATTGCCTTATGTTCAGAATTCTGAAATGAAATGTTACAAAAGTGTAATATTTTGGTATAGGTAAATTTTAATTCAACTCATTAGTTTATCGTGAACATATTCTAAGCCCAGAAAAATAGAAAAAATGGAATTTCTTGGTTGATTACCATGGGATTTTAGCATAGTCTGGGGGCGAGGTTAGCACAGTGGTATATGCTGGACGACCTGAGCTCAATTCCCGAGCAAGCTCTAAAGATTTTTATCTTCTAGTGTCTTCGTTCATGGGTTGGATTATGCCTCGCTGACCGTCCCTAGGCCAACCCAGCGTTTAAATAATTTATTAATGGGTATCTTGATGCTAATGACCCTAGTAGTCGAAGTATTAAGTGGGAAAATCAGGCGGCCGGAGCATAGTACTGACCACACTATCTCCCTAGTGTACCGTATGATCATGAATCAGATACCTCTCTAGTATCTGACCCACAGGGTCCTCGTGGCCTGATACGGGACTGATTTCTTAACGGAGTCCTATGATGTGGTACATTATTAACTCTATTTTACAGATATGAATTAAATGAATTAACCCTAGAATGCTCAAGGGGGACTTGTGGAGCCCCTTTTTCCTACGTCTATTCTTATCTCTGTCCATGGCAGAAATTCATTCACCTAAAATAATATGGCCTTTGGTATGTATGTAGTCCTCTAAAAAGCTTTAAATTTAAATTTAAAAGTTAAATTGTTCCGAAAAGAGGAATTTATTGTACTATAAACTCAACAAACCAAACAACTGTAATATAAGTAATGTATAAATTTTACAATTACTTTTATAGTTGAAAAGGTCAGAAATCTGAAAGATTTAAGAAGGTATGTATTTTGAAAAACTTTTACGCTCTACCGTCTACAAAAATGGTTCGACTTTGGCATAAATGTGGCGTAGAAATGCTTTGTCACAACTATTTAGAGAAATGAAAGCAATTTTAAGGCGATACCATTAGTCGTCATTCAAAAACTTGAATTTTGGGTTTCGGTGGTAAAAATCGAAACTTTTGCCTATTTTATGCAAGTAAGATATGTCAATTCTGGTTACGTAAAAATCAGTGGAAATATTAAAAATTAAAATATTATTATACTAACAGAAATGAGCTATTTTGGACTTTCCACATATATATTTAGTTGGATATCGAAAACGAGTTCACGGTTGAGAAATCTTGGAGGTTGACCAGTTCTTACTTAGGCGTAAATTGTTATAGCACCACCTTAGTCTCAACTGTGCTTGAATTTTCGGAAATTCGGGATTCGTTTTATTGAAGACGAATATTAAAAGTATGAACTCTTAGCTTTCCAAATCCAACCGGTAGCAATCATCACATTATGGAAACACGCCATGATGACGGAGTTCTTGCGAGTTGGAGTTTTTGATCATGTTCGCCTAAATTATGCTGACCATTTGAATAAGTGCTGTATAAAAGCAAGGAGCGAGGTGAGTGTATATGGAAGCTGTTTAATCTTAAAATATATTGAGTAAAAATTGTCCATATTTGGCCTCATGAGATTTATCTACTATTCTTGAAAGTCATGCTTGTCGTAGAAGGAATCTTAGACACTGCCTAACGTCAAGTCATTTGCGTCATACACTTTGTTTCGTTTAACACAACTATGTGGAAATTTTGTCGATGCCCATGTTTAAATTTGCAGAAAAAAACGTATTGCCATGTCTGAGAAAAAATAGCATTGCACGGTGGTATACAGCAGATCTCGGAAACACTATTTATACGAACAAATAAAATTAGCGAGTTTCCATATAATGATTATATGTGGTATGATTTGGAGTAAAGGGAGGAAACCGGCTTATGAGGTTGACCTTATGACGCAATTCGGAAGTGTCGGTTAAAAAAGGCTTACGTTTCAGAACCCCATAGATCACGAAAATAACGGTTGTTCATACTTGTGGTGGGAAATAACGGCAGTTGTTTGTGGGTGTGTATGTCTATGGTTTTTCGGGCAAAATTCGAACGAATCGAACGCATATATCCATCCGAATATCCATATTCTGTCGTGACTAAGATCCTTGCTTCGCTTTCAGGTTTCATTTTGCATGTGTTTATATTTTTCACGATAGATCAATATTAACTGTTTCTATTCTAAGCTTTCCAGATTACACTAATGAAAAAAACGGAAACGCCCTAAGATGAATCAGTTCCTGTGTATTGGACTATTTTTTCCTTATTGAGGAGGTTCCAGCCACACGCCAGAATCTTTAAAATTGAAAATTTATGACCCTTTTAGCACTTTCCTCCGAAGGAAAGTAGCTATTGAGGTTGGACTCATGGCGGAATTTTTGAAAAATTTCTTCAAATCTTTATCGATCCTACCTAGTAGACACCGAAAATGACCCCCGTTAAAATTTATATATATCTATATATATATATATATATATATATATATATATATATATATATATATATATATGTGTCTGTTAACACGATAGCGGCCAGAGTTTTTGTTTTTTCGTCACGAAACTTGGTATATAGCATTCAATTAGCAAACGATTGAACGAGTTCGTTAACCACCAAAGTCGGTCCACCGGAAGGGGGGGTTTACCCCGAACCCAAAACACTAATTTGACTATGTCAGCCGTAATATTTGTTATATTTCAACGAAACTTGGTATTCGTAGTGGTAATATAGAGAGAAAAGTGAGATATAAAAATGAACTAAATCGGTTCATTAGAAGGGGGGGTTTACTCCGGACCCACAATACCAATTCGCCACTACCAGCCGTGATTTTTGGTATATTTCAACGGAACTCGGTATTCGTAGTGGTTATCCACAGGTAAATAACTGTTGTAAAAATAAACTAAATCGGTTCATTAGGAGGGGGGGTTTACTCCGGACCCACAATACCAATTCGCCACTACCAGCAGTGATTTTTGGTATATTTCGACGAAACTCGGCATTCGTAGTGGTAATCTACAGGTAAATATGTGTTGTAAAAATAAACTAAACGGTTCATTAGAAGGGGGGGTTTACTCCTGACCCAAATTCTTAATATACTCATACCGGTCGTAATTTCTGCTGTATTGTAACGAAACGCGGTATACCTCGTGGGTAACTCATGAGAAAGAAGTGTTGTAGAAATGAGCTGAATCGGTCAATCGGAAAGCGGGGGTTTAATTTGTAATATATTTCCATAGAAAAGCCCGTCAGACGTAGGTTCACAAAGCCGCCGCAAGGAGCGCTTTCTACCACTAGAGTGACTGTATGCTGTTCCTGCGTTAGATCAAAATACGATAATATGAGGTTTTTTGTATTTATTACGAAGTGTAGTAGGTACCATGTGTAAACATAACTCTGGAAGCAAATTATTAATTGATCAGTTACTCATTACAAATTTAAAAGAGAACTATTCATGTTTTTATTTTATTTATGTAGGATATTTTAAGCAAATTGTTCTGGAAAGCAATCTACACTACCCAAATTCTGAGGAAAGTGCTTAGTTATGCAGCTCCTGCGTGACGGACTTTTTAATAGTCGCATTTCACATCGAACGATTTCCCTACCGTTTTCAGAATAATAAAGAAAATATGGGAATAGTCCATATCTTTGTTATATGTTCTAATGTATTCACATATGTATGTATATATCATAGTTTGAAGTACCTATTGATGCAGTAGATGAATCTCTAAAGTGTGTTATAAAGTTTAAATTCAATTCGTTATTTTGAAGAACCATAACTAGAATCTTAGTTATTTAATTGTTTTACTTTTCTCGAAAAGGATTAACAATGTTTTATTCGATTCTCTAGACCAAAATAAGTATAAAGCGTATATCGAGGAGTCTTTTAACGCAAACAGTAAGATTTCCAACGTGCAATGTTTTATTTGTGCCGAAATTATCTTTAGAGAGAAAACTAAAGATTGCCAAGTTTAAGAATATACCTGGTTGAGGAAAGTGATATTTTAGTAACTGGATATAAGTATTTTTATTGTTGTTTTTAAAGGTCAGTTGAAGCGTCTTTAGTGTTCTTAGTAAGTAACTATGAGGTCTTCCAAGTAATGAACTTGGACATATCTTTTTTGTATCATCTCTTGTATTGGCAAATATTTTTGATTGAATTAACACCACAACTCATACTACTTTTTTGGAGTGTAGAATGGTAAGGCGTTTTTAGGGGGTTTTAGGAAGGGATATTTTTGGGATTGGAGTGTTTCTTTGTGGGGGAGGAACTTGGCCTCTATTTAACATTTATGTTTTTTTTTGGGGATCTCATTACTTTTTTCTAAGTATGAATTAAAATTTAGTTGCCGCATACCTACTGGCTTTTCTACTTCATATAAAACCAGGGTCATTGGATTCTGCATAAAGTTCTCCTTACTGCTTGATATTTGATACCAATAATCAACCTACATACATCTAATCACTAGACTGGAAAAGTTAGAAGCTCTTCCAGATGACATTACTCTAGTGTGCCAAGTTTGGTCAAAATCGGTCAAACGGAGTGAATTTATGTAAGGAACAAACAGCTGATAGACGATTTTGACCTAGCCTATGACACTACCGGGATAAAGACCTACCTATGTACCATGTTTGGTCAAAATCGGTCAAATCGTGTGGATTCGTATAAGGAATTAACAGTTAGGCAAACAGCTGATAGACAATTTAACCTAGCCTATGATTCTTCCTGTATCAAGACCCATCTGTGTCCCATGTTTGGTCAAAATCGGTCAAACGGTACGGATTTGTATAAGGAACAAACATACAGACAGACAGCTGGTATAAGATTTTGACCGAGCCTACATGCGTCTAATTGTTTCTTAAAACATCAAATATAGGTTCTTCATACCGCGACGATTCATTTGATACCCCACATCATGGGTTTCGGACGGACTGACGGGTTTCCGAAGGAAGTACAAAACTGGCACGCCCCCGCCCCGGAAGCGGAGTCAAACACAACTTTTCGCGATTTTTCGATTTTTCCTTTAATAACGTCTTCATATCTATCTTCATGCAAAATTTCAAGTCTCTAGCATCATGGGAAGTGCCTAATAATTTTGATGAGTGAGTGAGTGAGTCCTATAAATCCCGATTTTCGATCGCTTATATCTCAGAAACTATTTGATTAGAATTATGAAAATTTCCAGTTTTACTTACATCTAGTTCTATAATACCTGTGTAAAATTTCATAACTTTATCTTTACCTGGTTGAAAGTTATGAGAGGGTTAAAAATCGGCTCTAAGACCTCCTGTAATATACACAGTATGCTTAGGCCGGAACTTGGCCTGGCGCACTACCGTGCGCCTAGATAAGCAACAGTAAGTAGTGTGTTTCTAGAGCGAACCTTGACAAGGCCAGGGAGTAATTTTTCTATGTCAGGTATGAGGTATGTACCCTTCCAAACGTGTCCTATTTGGGGTCATAAATTATTTCATGAATGGTCTAACCAAAATTATAACTGTTTCAAATGATATTAGGGATAAGAACGGAACCGTGCCAAGATGATGCAATTCCTGCGAGGCGGACTTTTTTCTCGAACTATACAGGAAAGAAATACTCTACAATAATTATGAGGAATATCTAGACTTAAATAGGAACAGTTATTGAATAGTGGTTGTTAAGTGTTTTATTACTTTGTAGACCCGAATATCCATATCATCAGTAAATTCTGCGTCTCAAGCCATTTAGTCATTGATTTTTTTCTTGTCTGTTTTAGGCTAGGTAATAGCAAAATAACCTTGACATATAATTCAATTAAGGGTGTCATGGGAGTCCATCGATTTCTCGCTCTCATTAATGATAGATAGATTCATTCACTAACGTAATAGTAGAACTCATTCTTTTATCAGTTGGTTTTCTTCGATTTATATTAGAAATATTTGATCTATCTACTTAAGCAGGTAAGTAGGTACCCTCAGCAACTCTATTCATTTTAGCAGATGCCCTTCCGAGTCTCAATGTTTGAATGAGTCCTGGAAGGATCTTCTAGTGTATCCAAATTTGACCGTTTCCTTTTGTTCTGTTTTCCATGTATGACTTTTGTGAGTCGCTCTCTAAGTTTGATTCTAACCATATAATGGTCAGAGTCACAATCAGAGCCACGTGCAGATTTAACATCTATTATAGAGGACCTATGTCTTTTAGAAATTAGGACATGGTCTATTTGAGTTATTGCACCATTAGGCGCCTTCCAAGTCCCTTTGTGGATGTCTTTATGAGGGAAGTATGTACTGTTTATTACCATATTATTTGATTCTGCGAATCGACATAGAAATTTACTATATTATTTGTCAAATTATGTAGGGAATGGGCACCGGCAATAGTTTTAATAAAATCTTTTTTTCCAATTTGGGCATTTAAATCGCGTAATGTCTAGACAACTTATTAGTACTTTAACGTCAATAGCTCATCTTCCTGTTTCCTCAGCTAATATCTATTAATTCAATAGGAATCATGCAATCTAATCAGTGCCTGCACCGACTGGACAAATAAGGCTATGTTGTATTTGCTATCCCCTTCGTAACCACCTCTGTAAAATTCTGCTCCTTAGCAACTGCGGAACAGAAACTTTTCCGTTTCAAATCACTCAAGCTTCCATGAAGTTGGTTGTACGCAATATTTTGTTTTCATTCAAATAGTGTGTCAGAGAGACTTAGATACTTCTATGTTGTCAAGGATATTTAGAAAATTATAAGATGTACTGTTAGCCACGGCGGAAAAATATTCGTTGTTAATCGTGGTTATGGGGTCTTCGATTTGATTTTAAACGGAAGAATTAAGTAACGAGTTGATTCATTGGAATTTGCAGGTAAATTTATTTGAAACCTATCAAGCCTGTGTCTTAGGAACTATGGCCTACCTGTTTGACAAGATTTCGAATGTCCCCAGGGCAAGCATTATTGTAGCATCAAGGAAAATAATATCTTAGATGGAAGAATGAATATTTGTGCTCGAAAAACTGCCATTCAGACCAAATGGCATAGGAACATAATGAGATCGTTAAAATACCAGCCGACCTCCTCCGCGACTTGCAGCTTGTCATGGCATTTTCTGGCATTAAGAGAAAAGACTGGTGGGGGCCTTACTCTGGTCATAATTAATATCGTAGCGCAAAAATTGAAAGGTCATCCTAAAAGGTTGAGAGATTAGAATCAATGTTCTTCTTCCTTGTTCTGGATACGCTTGTTTCAACCAAACTTGTTCTAAGGTCTTTGAGCTCAACGGTCAATATATCAGAAAACTCGGAGGAAATTAATTACACAAATATCAGTAAATGGACCTAAATTTGTTGTAATGAGATGAAAATAGTTAGCCGTTGAGAGAAAAACAAATTGTTTTTCGAACGTTAGCTAAAAAATAAATATACTCAATCACAAACGAAAATAATCACAAAGTAAGCAAAACTGTACATCATGACAGTAGATTTTAAAACAATTTTTTAAGTGTATATTTGGTAAACAAGATTTTTTATATATGAAGAAAAAATCAGTAGTTTCATACAAAACTTGTTTAGAGAATCAAAAATTAACAGAGGTCCAAAGTTAAAAAAATGGACAGGGGTCCCAATTAAAGTATGAAGTACTGTATCTACCGTCAAAAATTAGTTTAAATAAAAACAAATTGGTATATCATTGCTTGTATTTGTTTTTGCCATTGTTCTGATGCTTATGTGTTTCTTTGCCATTTTTTTTTACTTTGGACCTCTGTTATTCTTTTGTACATTCATCTAGTGGATACGGTTGCCAAACAACATTCTGGAAAGTTCCGACGTTTTCTCATAGGCGAACCCCAAATATTCCTCGAGTTTTAAATTTGTACTATTAGAATTCATCTTTAGAGAGGGAATTAATCACTTCCTTTAGAAGAATATTTACTTCAACCTTTTATTACTGAAAAATAAAAAACTAGCATTGTTTAACTTTAGTATAAATACCGCCGAAATGAGTCAGGTCCTCCCGTGGTCTTGTGGCAGATTGACTTTTCAGTGTTGGGCTCTGCTCTACCATTTCTGTTATTAAAGGGTGGCAACATGTAGATAGTCCGGTGCGGATGGCTTTAAAGCAAATAGGCTGAACAAAAACAGACATTGTTGTTCCTTAAAAATAATTAAGTACGCTTGAAGAGGTACGTTTTCAAATAAATTAATTAATAAATAAACAAAACATAATTATTTATATTTTTTGAATTAGCTACTCTGTTTCCGATACAATTGTCGATTATATTTATGACTCTTCCTCCATAAATAAACTAGAGGTGGATGGAATATTGAAAGATATTGAACTGTTGATGTTAAGATGAAATCACAAACTCCTATCTATTCATTTATATTTATTTTTTGCAGCTGTAAAATTAACCTGTGAAAAGGGACGTAGTTGCTTAAAAATTTATATGTAATCCATAATTGCTTTCTTTACTCAAAGCGTCCATTAAGATTGGCAGTTTCCTTATTCACTGATTTATCTTTTCAAATAGCCTTTTTCATTTTTAAGAAAAAAAAAAAAATATTTCGTTTAGAGCCAATGCTCAGATTCATGAACATAAATATGCTTTAAGTCCACCCAACAAATCTATGTAATGTACTACACAGTCTATGTAACGTACTCATGCAGTCTTCTTTTTCGTACATGGCTACCGCGCATGCACGAATTGTTGTTTCCAGTTTAGTCATCGCTAAAGCATATTTGTGGTAAAAAAAACCCTTTTAGAATAAAATCTATTGATATATATATTGAGATGTCCGAGATAAAATATACCTAGTTGCCATGACACTAAACTCTGAGAAGGAAATATTGCGTTGCTACAAGATGGTCTTTGCTCTAGGCGCAGCTCGGTTCTTCATACGTTCTTTCTTCTTATCTGTCTTGTCATTAAACAAACTATCCAATTAATGATTGACAATCTGGACTATCAGTTTGAGAAAAAATAATGAAGGCAAACCCTTCCTTTCTTTGTCTTTTCTATGCGTTGTTTTTTAATCGGAATTTCGGCGTTGAGAATCGGTTTAAATAGCCCGACTCGCATGAACTGCTTCATCTTAATGCGTTTCAATAAATACTTATACCTGGATTGAGAAGCTTACAATAAACACTCCTAATATTTTGCTCTAAACATCATCCTATTTTATCTTATATTATATTTATAATAGAATTATTTTATTTAAGAACTAATGTTTTTTACAGTTAAATAATTTATTATTTCATTTGTTGTGTTTTTTTATTTATTTTTTACTTATATAATTTTTTTTTTATTTTGTTCTTATTTTTTTATTTTGCTTTTATTTTTTTTTCATCTTAATTTAAAGCTATTAATATATTTTTGTATTTTAAAGTTTCATATTTTTATCTTTTACTTTATTGGTTTAGGTAATTATACCACGAAGTGATTCGTTGCAATTCACCCCAAACTTGTGCATCGTAAATAAAATATTTGAATTTTCGTTGTAGGAGAAAGGTAAAAAAATTTAAAAAAAAATCACCAAATAATTTCGATAAATTTATTTATTGCCTACATGTTTCGCATCATTTGATGCCTCTTCAGGGGAACAAGTTACAAAAATAAAAACTTACTGCCTCAACTTGAGGAGGAGAAACTTACACTATTAGGGCCAAGTCAGACTTACCATGGTCTGAAAAAATCCAATATGGTGGAAAATAGTGAGCAGATCGATAATCGACTAGTCATATGTTTAAAATTAATCTCCAGATGAAATGTAGTCTTAAAAATTAAACACCCCTTTTTTCCCCTCTAATTAAAAAAAAAACACATACATTATTTTATTGTTTGTCAAATTACTCAAATAAATACTTATTTTCAATTGTTTTGTATATCCAATCATTCCAGTTGACATAATAAATCACAAATTTGCTGACTCCATATATTACAAACGAGTGCGGTTGAATTATGTTTGTAGATTTTTCGTTGATTCGTTTATGAGCCTAATCCTTTCTATTTTTGAGGGCTGCCTAGATCCTGTCTAGCTCTCATGAATATTCCGTGAGTATGAGCGGGCATTCATCAGTCTCATAAGGTGAGATTTTCCTTAGAAGCTCAACTAGAACATTTTAATGAGAGAACAATAACTAGAGAGCCTTGACTCTTCCCAAGGTTGGACTTTTACGTAATGCTTATGGTTCCAATCCATTGTACTTTAGACAAGTCTTCTTAAATTTTCTCATCAATCAACAACTGCTCTTGCTACATTTTTTTTTTCAATCAATTATTTAGCTATTTAGGTAGGTCTTTTGTATTCTACTATGACTGACAAGTCTTCAATCTTATCATAAACCTTGAAAGCCTGTCCAAAGCGGCATATCAATATTTTTGAGGTAGTAGACGTTTAACATTTTGTGTTGTTCTCTGTGTTAACTCTTATTGGCTTAAGCTTAAATGAAATTGAAGTTGAGACACATTAAATAGAAAGCACGTAACGTGGACGTATATAAGGGTGGCTGCAGCCCCCTCCCCCCCGAAATTATTTCTTATATAAGCCCATGCCTGGAATAACGAATACCGAAGAAGAAGGGAAGTGATGGTATTAAGCAGACATAAAATTGGACACTGCTAACTCATGCAAACGATAGACTGCAACGGATGCACACACTGTAGCTGGGACCTTTCGGTATAAAACATACAGATATTATGTCAACTGAGAGACAACTTACAAATCCTAGACAAATTACAGGAAATATTTACACCCGTGCATTGGCACTATATTCAAATATTTAAAGATACTCTGCTGTGTGTTTTCGAGTGCAAAACTGCTTGACCCCTCGCGATAAGACATATCCACATTAAAAAAAATATACATTAGTATAGAATAAAAGTTTTAAGAATTTCCTCCGCTTGAAAAGGTGACATTTTTGAATAGCGTTCAGCTTACTGAATTGAATCTATCGGTTTGAATGATACAAAAGTATCCCATTGTTAACAGACTCATTGTTTCAGTAGTGCGGACTAGATGTCAGGATTCGATGCCCTATCTCATAACCAGTTTTCTTTTCTGTAATGAGATAATAATAAAACTTACTGCAACCCTTTTCTAAACTATATACTTAATGCTTCTATACTATATACAATGATTTATTTTCTATTAGTGGGAGAGAATTGGTGATAGAAAAATAATAAAAATAACGAAGGTAAACCTAGTCAGGGTTCGGTCATGTGGATCTTGGACACGTTGGCAATAAAAACATACTTACATACAAAAAAAGTCCGACTCGCAGGAACTGCATTATCTTAGCGCGGTTCCGTTCTTATCCCTAATCTCATTTGGAATTATTAGAACAGAAACAGTTATTATTTTGGTTCCACATTTCTTGAAAGGTCTTGATTTATGATGTTACCTGGATGGGTCGGCCAACCCTAGAAAGGCCCCCGTAGGCAGTTGAAAAGCGATATCTTGGAAATCCATATTTCTAACATTAAATTGTTTTTCTTATTTTACTTAGCCTGTTTTATTGTCAAATACATTATCCAACTATAAGCAATGAACAAATTACAAGGAATAAAAACAAACAAAAAGAACCATTCGAATAAACGAAATCAATTACTTCAAAGTTTAAGCACTTATTTCTCCGATTGACATCGCCTAATCAAAAATTGTTTCAGAATCTTTTTTTGTAGAACATTTAGTAAGCTTTCGCATGGTAACCCTCCGTTTGCCAATATTCCCAACCGTTTTCGAGATATTAGGGAAAGTATACGAAGTTCCCAAAACTTTTCATGTCTGTTAATAAAATATTTTATTCTAATCCTCCATTAACGTATTATTAACTCCAAACGTAACCAAAATTTTAACATATTAGTTTTGATGAAATTCAAACATGCGAAAAATGTTTCAACTGAATCCCATGATTTTAAGTACCCAAACCAAAAACGTTATTCAGCAACTATTTTTCCAATTTTCTCGAAAACGGTTAAAACTATCGCCTTAAAAATGGTTTCATTCGTTTTCCTAGGCTAAGAAGCCTATAAAAAGAGTACTTGCGAGCATATGAAGTAAGCGGAACGATTTTTTTCGCGCGGCATTCGCTCCAAAAACCATGTTCCGGTGGGCGGATTCAGCTGGTTAACGAACTTGCCCTTTCAAATTAGACGAACGATTTTTGTACCAAATTTTATCAAAATCGGACCATTAGGGGGGCGGGAAATGAGCGAACAGACAAATATTTATATATATATACATATATATATATATATATACAAATTTGAACCACCGTTATTTTCGGTCTCTGGGGTTCTGAAACGCAAAATTTTCTAGTCGGCACTTCCGGATTGTTTCATGAGATCAACCTTATAAGCGGGGTTCCTCCCTATGAAGGGAGGGAGGAACCGCGCTAATATCGTTTTATTATCTATTATGAGCGGCCATGACATTCACCACTCCAATAGTCACTTCTCAATAAACTATCCTTTGTATTTCTATTTTATTTTTTGCTACAAAAAATATTCAGATTCAATTCAGTCCTGATGGCACAAATGCTCTTATAAAGTCGTCTTCTGAACACCACTTTTAAGGACTGGGCCTTTCCAGAATGTAAGATTACTGTTTACTGTTCTATCTCCCTGGTCTTTGAAAGTAGGTGAATTGGGCAGTGCTCCTCGTACTTACCACACACTTATATTCTATAGAAGGTAACACATTATGTTTTTTATTAAGAGAGTGTGTCTGAGTGCGTCGGCCCCCGTTCTCTATGTGCATCATTACCAGTGCATCATGGAGCTAGATCCCTCCGATCCCTCCACTGGTGTGCGTGACGTGTCCTTAATATTCTAGCTTAGCGAAGGATCTGCAGCTAATCCCGTTCTTTATACAAGCGGAGTCTATGGGAACTAGTCTTCCTGTTTCCAGCTGTTCAGCAAGGGGGCTACTGAAGGAATGATGGCAACCCTCTGTTTTTATTATTATTCGATTACAAATGTGAAAGATATATATTCCATTATTTTTGTTCGATTGCAAGTTTAGCTTACTAATAAAAGAAAAAGAATATTACATTTTATTTCTGAATAATGATACTGATTTTAGCACCTCCGAAAAGGCATTTCCGCGTACTGCACCATAGCACTCCCACAGAATTTTGATTTGACTTCTGACAAGAAGAAGTAAATAATTTTTGAGACTGATTGTTTTACGACTTTTGATTTTGCCGCTTTGCTATACGAATAAAAAGTCCATGTTAGCTATGAATAAATATAATTCGTCTATGTGCCTGTATCTATAAATAGGAATACTTCATTTATCTATAAATAAATATTAAAAATGAGGAAATTCCGTTCTCTTTTTAAATCCTCGAGCAGAGAGATATTTCTGTTGCACCTCGGGGATTCATGTGTTTCTCCAGTGACGTATCATTCTAAAAGAATTTCTTGCAATACAGGTATAGAGTTTAATATCATCATTCTGAAATATTTTAGAACTCTTTGATAAATGTGCTCTGTTTAGGCTTAGATATCTCATTTCTGATGTTTTTGGCGGATAAAGTATATTGCCAAAAATTAGGAATAATATTGAATGTCTTAATATTGTATTTCCTCCCCCAAATAAATCATAGAAAATCTGAAATTAAAAGATATAGGTTATTAAAGATACAAGAACAACTTGGGATAAAACTTAAGAAAAAACTTTGAACTTATGAAAACCAGACCTTCAAACTGTTGAAATTTTACACTCCAAGGCTTCTCTTAAAATAGATGCCCATATGAAAAACTATTTTATTGTTGAACCAGTTATATACTATGTCCATACTGAAGTTCGCCTTTAATTTTCAGGAAACCGCTTAATTAAAATAAGTAGATAATATAATAATAATAAGAATTATATATATATATATATATATATATATATATATATATATATATATATATATATATATAAATATATTTAATGTTCGAAGTGCCAGCAGCTGAAAAACTATTAAAATAAGTTTTGAATTATACTAGTTTATTTCATTTTCTTTATTCAACAATGCTATTTTTCCTTCTTACGTTGTTAAAACTTAAAACTCGTGAGAATAGTGAATACATAACAAAAAGTTTCTATTACTTTTAATAAAACTATTAACTGCACAAAACATCACATCCTAAAACGCCATTAGTTTTAGAACTCTATGAATACCGCTAGTACTTATTAATACTGCATCCTAATTTAATCTTACTCAGCTTGAAAGATTGTAGGAGCGATACCTCTCCTAATATTTGTGGTTGTATTAAGCTTGAATTGTCATATAAATTTTATATTCAACTAATGTCTTTGATTATTTCTTTTTTACAATAATACATGCGTAGATTGAGTTTATTTGAATTATGTGGAGGAAAAAGATGTTGACTCACTTTGTTGATGATTTTTTACTGCGTAATTAATACTATATGAACGAGTGGAGCGTAAATAAATTTGCGTATTTCTCAATTGCGACACTATTAGATAGCTTTGTAGGAAGGAACAAAAGTAGCCTAGATCGTATCAAATGACCTAGATTTCGATCTCTTTACTAATGATCTTATCTATGCAGTTCCGATTCCTGGCCCGGCATTGGGATGGCGAGTTAATGACGACTTTTGTGAACTTATTTTGAACACATCATTATGAATGATGGTACTTGAACTAACTATGGCTAAGTCCACCGTTATGAAATTTTTTATCCCCCACCCACAAAAAAAACTAACGTTAAAAAAAAGGCCAAAAGTTCTAGGCCCTTTCCAAAAACAGTTAGACTATAAAAATTTATGATATCACAGTATTGGGCCAAGTTTTAGGCCCTTAATACTTTGTCAAGAACCCTCTCAATTATTTGTGTATTCTTTGCCTCGGTGCAGTTCTTTCCGGGCACCCGTTCCTAATTCTAATTCTATTTGTGTATTTCCACCTCAGCCGGTTTTCGTTAAATTATGGTCGTTTTACCTTAAAACACATTTCATACAAACCCGATCGTTTTAAATCATCTATAATAACTCTTAATGGTGCTAATGATCCCAGCAAACGACGCACCTTAAACAAAAAAGAGCCTGAATCTCTAAATACAAGATAGTTTGTTATAAATCCGACCGTTATAGCGTTATGTAACTAAAATTGGCCAAGTTCCAAATGCCCAAATAAGTGACAAAAAGAATTAAGGGCCAAAAACTGCAGCCATTGATTAAACATTCCATGGTCTCTTTTCGACAAATAATGTTTTTTACGGAATAGGAAAAACACAAAAACTGTGATGATTTATTTATACATAAAAACGGGTCCACACATTTATGCCAAGAGTCCTTCGTGTAATTTCTTCTGATATGTTATTGATGCTCCATTGATGTTTCATAAGGTTATTTTTGTGAATTACTAACAGTCAAAGTAAACAGACGATGACAAACGCTTAGGAAAGGTGTTTTTGCGACTTGTTGCAGAACTAGTTCATGTTTACAGCTGTCTGGAAGTACTGCATAATCACTTAGCAGAATTCTTTATACCTTATTCATAGGATCGGCATGAATGATTTAGCACGGGATTTTATTCTACATACATTTATTTGTCAACCTAATAAGGCGTAGATTGATTCTTGAAATTACTCCTTCCTTACAGTTCTTAATAACTTATGCTAATATATATGTATATATATATATATATATATATATATATATATATATATATATATATATATGTGTGTATATATATATATATATATACATATATATATATATATACATACTCGTATATATAGCACACAATCTGTTTCTCAAAGAAAATCATAAAGGAGCAGATACAAAAGTAGAATTATCTGATTGCTGACCAGACGGTACTCTGAGGAGATAGTGTGGTCAGTTCTACGTTCTGGTTGCCTGAATTTCCCCTTCCCAGGGACCAATTTAAGTGGGAGACAGGCTTCGTTCCCAACTCTAATACTAAAGGTAAAATCTTTCAGTGTCGACCTGAGTGCTCTATGACCGACCCATAGATGGTCGCCTCCCCCCATTTACACACACACACACACACATATATATATATATATATATATATATATATATATACATATATTTATTTATTCCTTATACATGGCCAAGGTCAAAAGAATAGTACTCCAATTTTCTTTGTACTATTTATTGTTTGTACGCCCTACACGTTTCGTGGCCTTTATGCCACCTCCTCAGGGGCCATTACATCCCCATGTGTGGATAGCTCGCCACCCATACTAAGACTTCAGTCCGTGTAGGGCGTACAAACAATAAATAGTACAAAGAAAATTGGAATACTATTCTTTTGACCTTGGCCATGTATAAAGAAGAAATAATTAGACGTAAATAAAGGTCAGAAATACGTGGAAAATAATATATATATATATATATATATATATATATATATATATATACACACATAAAATGGCCTTGGGAGAATGTAATTAATGTATAACATAATTGGAATAATTATAAACGCATTTTGTTAAAAAAAGTATGTCCTCCTTCGCTCATTTTGGGTTATTAAACCTAATATTATATTAGTTTTCTATAGTCTTAAGACGGTGATGGCCTATCTGTTTTGTGCGCTTAAAACTCCCAAAATGCGCCGTGACACGTGCGAACAAGATTTTGCAAAACAATAGTTTTGAAACTCACGGTTTTTTTCGGTCCAGAGCGTTTTTGTTTCGTTATATTGAAGATTTAATATTCAGTAGTTCTATTCTACACTTTTTATATCACACCAATATCATCATTATATGGGAATCGGCGAAGATGACAATGTTCCTTTGCAGATTAGTAAAACATTCTAGTATAAGAAATTATTATAATTAATTTTAGTATCAAACACTTCTGAAACAATTGATGGTATGTTGACCTCTAAGGCTGCGTTTACACGGGCGAGGAATTGCGCGAGTTTTCTGTCCGACAGTCAAAATTGCATGTGTACCATAGACGGCCTGGAGAGCAGTGTCGCAACTACTCGCGCAACTTATGTCGCGAGCTTGCTGTGGGAGTGTCTGACACTTGAACTTGCTCGTCTAAACATAACACTCAGCTCTAGGAATTTCTCGCACTCGCACTGTCGCCCGATCAAACAGTGGGAGATATTTTCCGACACTTTTGTGCAAGTTGGCGTATCGAGTGGTTGAGTATTGGACTATTACCATGGAAGGAATTGGGTTTTCGAGTATTTCTGTCGTTCATATTAGACTTTATTTTTATTGTTTATTAGACAGCATTTTTTTTTTTAGTTTAGTAATGTTTGTGTTACTTTTATTAATTAAAGGAAGGGGTTTAGATATTTATTACTTGTATCGTTGCTTTTAATTAAAAAAATAGTTTCCAATAATTTAAACTCATTACTTACCAGAGGCGAAAAACGAAGAGTAACCTTTAAGCGCTCACTAGCTGTTATAGATTTTCTCATATTGGTATCCTGTTTTTGGATTTTAGGGGCAACATAACGTAGATCTACTATGATATCTCGAAAACGGCTGGAAAATCGTGGTAAGCAGAAGGTTACCATTCGAAAGCTTACTAAATTTTCTTCAAAACAAGGTTCTGAATAAGTTTTGATTTGGCGATGTCAATCGGAGAAATAACTGCTTATAACTTCAAACGTGTGTTTTGTTCTTTTGAACGGGTTTTTGTCGTTGTTTAACTCACTTTTTAATTGGTTGTAGTCGATTTCTCTAAGTTACATTTATTTTTTAAATTGTGTTGAAAGATTTTAGGTCCAACAATGTGAAGTAAATCTTCGAACTCTACAGCAGACATCCGTATGAAATTCCTAAATTGTTGATAATCTTCCTTTCTCAAATCATTGGCTAAATTTATAAAGGGCCCTAAGTCGTATCTTCTCCTAATCCATTCTCTGACCCAGATACTCTTGTTCTTCTTTTCCCGTCCTTTTGATCAAAACCAATAATCTATTATCACAAGCGCGGCAGCATTTTTAACACGTCTTCTCGGCGGCATAGCGAGAGACAAACTGCAAATTGACTTGGAATGAGCTGCTTGCGCGAGTTGAAATTGCATCAAACGGTGTCACAATGTAAACGGATTTTTAGCTGTCAGACGCAACAAGTTGCGACAGTGACTCGCGCGAGAGCTCGCGGGACAGCTTGCGTTCAAGTGTCGGGTAAAATTGCATCTAAGTGTTTACACGACGGGACAGAACTTGCGCAAGTACTGTCGCTAGTTTTCTTGCCCTAGTAAACGCAGCCTAATGCATCATGCCTTCACGAAATGGCCTAAGTGTATTTGAAGTACAAATTAGTGACACAAGGAATAACTACAAATAGTTGTGTTATTACTGTCATGCAACTTTCTGCTCACGAACCCAGGCCATTCTTCATCTAAGGCCATCTGGTGAAGACATGCTACGGGAGTTGACAACAATAACTCGTACTTTCTTTCGACTCGCGCCTGATAAGGTATTTTATGAGATAATCCTTGAGGAGCCATATCATCCGATCGTTTACCTTATATTCGAACATAGCCCGTTGTCAAGGCGTCCCTTACCCGTTCAAGGATGGCTCCAATTAAGAGATTGAATCGTGAAAGGACTTCAAGGGAATTCCTCAAGGATAATAGGACAATACTAAGACATTGATTAGTTGTGTCGACCACTATAAAGGAGAAATATATCTTAGTAATACATATAATAAAGAGATATATCTAGATGTACATCTACTTTAGTTATTATCCGTTCATGTCTTAATCTTAGTATTTTCTCTCTAAAACTAATAAAACATCCCATGGCCAGACTATTACGTTTTTCAATTATCTAAGTTTAAAGCGATTGTACCGTTATATAATAAAACCGTTATATATATAATGTACCGCTCATAAAAAAAAAAAAAGTATTGCCTTTTTCTTTCAATTCTTTAAGACTATAGGATGGGATTTGCACCCAGTTCCTCTGCTATCCGGTTAACCAGATGGGGTTTTAACCATGAATAGCGGTGTCCAGCTCACAACGGACGAGTTATATCAAACTGGCTCAATGATAATTATCTAGAAATATGGATTGGGAGATTTCAACCTGTGCATTGGCCGGCCGAAAACCCTGATCTGACGTCGCTTGATATTTAGGCGTGGAGTTGCCTTAAGCGACAAGTATACAAAGTACCCATTTAGGATACAAATCACTTGATCGTAAGGATTCGCGAATTATTTCTGGAAATGAGAGCTAACCATGATGAGATAGCAAGGACTACATAAGCCGTGTGACCAAGTGTCGTCAGTGTGTTCTGCAAGGAGGCCAGTTGTAAGAACATTTTAATTTCCGGTGTATTTTTTGTATTCAACTTTTCTGAAAGACTTACTATAATCATTAAATATCAATTTTTTTAAAGAATATTTTTTTTTTTGGTTGAATTTAAGGCGTGTCAACCAGAATAAATTTTATTTCATCGTTTCATCATCATTTCTGATATCACGAAAATAAAGATAATATTACTTTTATTTTTTTTTTCACTCAAGAATTCTACTTTGGTACATTATAAAATTGAGAGTTAATGTCAGTTCTGAGTATACCTTTAGATATCTAATTAAATTTTACAATTTTGTGAGATTCGGTAGCGTGCAGGAATCGTTTTGAAAGAGTAGTGATTTTCAAAAAGTTACTAAGTTAGCTAACCAAGAGCTGTTTATTCGTTTCTACTTTTTGTATTGATATTGTGGTTTGAATGAGAGCCTTGTGAAGATTGGATGTAGATTAGCCTTAAAGAAAATTTATTGTTGATTTGAAAAATGTAGTGAAACGTTGAAAAAAAATATGTGCAAGAAGAGAAAATTTCAATTGTACTAAAAAAAAAACACGTTTTTTTTCTATAGCACCTTTAAGAAGAACAGCATGTGCCTGGAAGTGGTGTTAAACTACATTTTTGTCTAGTTTCACCCCCTGGAGCAGGGTTGGGCAAACGTTAGCGGTCGCTAATATCTAATACCTTCTCGCTAATTTAGTGGTACTGATAAGAGCCTGCGCTAAAGATTAGCGCACTGCCGTCGCTATGCGCTAATCGCTAATTTATTCATGAAATGTTTAAATATCGTGATAGCTAATACCTTTAGCTATAGTTATAACATTTTGTCGTCTCAAAGTACACTTCCGGTCTGCTCTGAGCCCGGGGGCATGCACCGCATATAACTTTAGGTAAAACTGAAGTTTAGCGTCCTCCAAACCGATTTCTTTCAAATTTTGTACAATAACGTATTTTGATGCACTAAATACGAATCCGTTAAAAAAAAAGTTCGCATACTTAAAGTTAGGTAAAACTGCAGTTAAGTGTCCTCCAAACCGATTTCTTTCAAATTTTGTACAATAACGTATTTTGACGCACTAAATACGAATCCGTTAAAAAAAAAGTTCGCATACTTAAAGTTAGGTAAAACTGCAGTTAAGTGTCCTCCAAACCGATTTCTTTCAAATTTTGTACAATAACGTATTTTGACGCACTAAACACGAATCCGTTAAAAAAAAAAGTTCGCATTCAACTAGGAATGAAGTTATTAAGCACTAAAGTTCGCTGTTATGGGGGTTATAAGAGCTAAAGTAAACAATTAAATTTTTCAACATGCGCATGTGCGCTTATGGAAAAGTTCGTAATAAAGAAGTTTAATTGAAATTTACCATCAATAATTTAAATTCAGCAGCAGTTATTTATTCACAACCAATTTTTTTTAAATAATGAAACACTCTCCACATTTCTTGTTTCGTTCATGAAAAGTATTATATAACAGAAATCCCTAAATTAGCTAATGCCTTTATAATTATTAGTTTGTTTTAATTCGCGCCTGCTGAACTTTAATTGTCAACATACTATTATTTTATAAAAAAAAATAGCAATAAAGTTGCACGAATTTATTATTCTCTTCAAACGTGCTCATAAATATGAAGAGCGCTTAAAGGTATTTTTTTGTGTGCGATTGGGGATTTGTGTCCACGGAACATCGCGTCTCAAGAAGAAGGAGAAAGCTAAGAAGGATGTCTAGGAAGATAAGAAGAATGTTAGGACGACGCTTTTATGCATACATGCTATGCGTTTCCTCTCGCTACGCTCGCTCAAGAAGATATCAAAACCCAGGGGTGAGGATGCCCTTAAAATTGACAATATTTTTGAATAAATGGTTTATGAACATTTCAAACGAGAGTTCTCTTTTCCCCAATGTTACATATCTGCGCATGCGCGTGTTTACAAATACGCTGTTTACGCCTACTTTTATAACCTTCCTAACAGTGAACATTAGTGCTTAATAACTTCTTTCCTAGTTGAATCCGAACTTTTTTTTTTTTAACGGATTCGTGTTTAGTGCATCAAAATACGTTATTTTACAAAATTTGAAAGAAATGCGAACACAACAAAATGAGAACACTTACAAAACTTTAAGTATGCGAACTTTTAGCACTTTCCTCCGAAGGAAAGTAGCTATTGAGGTTGGACTCATGACGGAATTTTTGAAAAATTTCTTCAAATCTTTATCGATCCTACCTAGTAGACACCGAAAATGACCCCCGTTAAAATTTATATATATCTATATATATATATATATATATATATATATATATATATGCATATATATATACATATATATGTGTCTGTTAACACGATAGCGGCCAGAGTTTTTGTTTTTTCGTCACGAAACTTGGTATATAGCATTCAATTAGCAAACGATTGAACGAGTTCGTTAACCACCAAAGTCGGTCCGCCAGAAGGGGGGGGTTTACCCCGAACCCATAACACTAATTTGACTATGTCAGCCGTAATATTTGTTATATTTCAACGAAACTTGGTATTCGTTGTGCTAATATAGAGAGAAAATTGAGATATAAAAATGAACTAAATCGGTTCATTAGAAGGGGGGGTTTACTCCGGACCCACAATACCAATTCGCCACTACCAGCCGTGATTTTTGGTATATTTCGACGAAACTCGGTATTCGTGGTGGTAATCTACAGGTAAATATGTGTTGTAAAAATAAACTAAATCGGTTCATTAGGAGGGGGGGTTTATTCCGGGCCCACAATACCATTTCGCCACTAGCAGCCGTGATTTTTGGTATATTTCGACGAAACTCGGTATTCGTAGTGGTAATCTACAGGTAAATATGTGTTGTAAAAATAAACTGAATCGGTTCATTAGAAGGGGGGGTTTACTCCGGACCCAAATTCCTATTATACTCATACCGGTCGTAATTTCTGCTGTATTGTAACGAAACGCGGTATACATCGTGGGTAACTCATGAGAAAGAAGTGTTGTAAAAATGATCTGAATCGGTCAATCGGAAAGCGGGGGTTTAATTTGTAATATATTTCAATAGAAAAGCCCGCCAGACGTAGGCTCACAAAGCCTCCGCAAGGAGCGCTTTCTACCACTAGAGTGACTATCCTGTTCCTGCGTTAGATCAAAATACGATAATATGAGGTTTTTTGTATTTATTACGTAGTGTAATAGGTACCAGGTGTAAACATAACTCTGGAAGCAAATTAATAATTGATCAGTTACTCATTACAAATTTATAAGAGAACTATTCATGTTTTTATTTTATTTATGTAGGATATTTTAAGCAAATTGTTCTGGAAAGCAGTCTACACTACCCAAATTCTGAGGAAAGTGCTTAGTTATGCAGCTCCTGCGTGGCGGACTTTTTTTTATCGGATTCGTGTTTAGTGCATCAAAATACGTTATTGTACAAAATTTGAAAGAAATCGGTTTGGAGGACACTTAACTGCAGTTTTAGCTAACTTTAAGTTTGCGACCTTTTTTTTAACTGATTCGTGTTTAGTCCATCAAAATACGTTATTGTACAAAATTTGAAAGAAATCGGTTTGGAGGACTTTTAACTGCAGTTTTACCTAAAGTTATATGCGGTGCATGCCCCCGGGCTCAGAGCAGACCGGAAGTGTACTTTGAGATGACAAAATGTTATAACTATAGCTAAAGGAATTAGCTATCACGATATTTAAACATTTCATGAATAAATTAGCGATAAGCGCACTGCCGTCGCTATGCGCTAATCGTTAGCAAGAGTCAGTACCGCTAAATTAGCAAGAAGGTATTAGATATTAGCGACCACTAACGTTTGCCCAACCCTGTCCTGGAGTATAGTCATTAACTGCTATACACCCTGTATACATCTAGGTCGTTAGCGCCGGGCTATCTATAGGTTACCAACCATCAATAGTGCAGCAAGGTACTCTTTCAACGGGCCCATAGATGAATGAACTCAACCTGCTGCTGACGGGACTCGAACCCGGACCTCCAACATGAGAATTCTTGGCCTTAGCCGCTAGACCCCACCCATGGTAAGCCCGCCAGACGTTAGAATTAGAAACATTAGATTAATTAGTACACTCTTCTGTCAAATGATATGTACATGCTAAACTAATTGGTAAGGCACTCGAACTTAAAACGGGATGATCTCGGCAAATTAATTGACTTGAAGAAACGGATTTGAAAATGATGGCACTAAAGAAATGCACCGTGCTGTGTTTTACGCAGATGTTTAATTATACTAGAAATAATATTACTAAGGTTGGTCCCATTTTAGCGTCTCATTTTGCTTTGTAATCCGTTTTGGATTTTTGAACCTAGCTGCAAAAAAATATTCAGATTACATAGTGTGCATTGCTTTTTTTTTAGGCGAAATTTAACATCGTCTGGCTTCAGTTAAATAGAAAATCTAACCTTGGTTATTAGGTAAAAGCACCTGCATGAAGAGCTGAGGATTTGGAACTAAAAATCCATCCCGATGAGTTAATTTTTCTTGAATCAAATATTCGAAAAATAAGTCACTGACGATCTTTGACTGTCCTATGTAATAAAGAGTAGGCTAATAAAAATTAGTGTCGGTATTAGATATCCGTAGTGATGTCTAAAACCTTAAAATGGAGGACACTTCTAACTTTTGGCTTGTGTTAAAGGAAACTCTTTAATTAACCGCCTAAAAATACTATTTGAATCTCCCTCTCGATCTGAGGGGATATTTCAAAACCTTAAACGTGAATCAGGAACCAAATAAAGCTAAAGAAGCTATTCTTGAAATGGATAAATGCAAGATTTACGATACATATAGCTGTAAGTTAACTTTTTTTTTCCTTGCTTACTATTCGCTCTAGTGCCAGAGATGGTTTCGAGAGCAACCATGGTGCAGCACGCTGATTTAGAGAGAACTGAAGATGTGGGGCAACTCGGGAAGCGGTAAATCCCCAAATCAATAAGAACATTAATTGGAATACTAACTGGCTCAATAAGAACCCTACAGGGATTAGAAGACATATACACCACTTGTCCATTAAAATCCGACATTTTCAGAACAATTCACTCTACTTAACAAGCACGTTTTTATGTACTGGTTGTGCGGTCATGGACGATTTGGAATGTTCCTAGCAAATTCCTCAGCGAAACTTTCTGCAAAAGAAGAAAACCAATCATACACAAAAACTTGACCAAAACAATTAAACCAGAATTAGGATTCGACTAACTGACAATTACTTACGATGAAATGAACATACGAGAAGAGTCGAAATACAGCTTCCGCGACAATATACAAGAATAAATAGTGCTGGCTTGATTTAGAATTGGCCATATTAGACTACGTAGTAAGGTCCATAAGTTTCCGGCCTGTCCTGCTTCCCCTCCTTCAAACTTGCCGGGACCTGCACGCCTATGCTGGTCCATGCCTGCTCACTCCATACCCATCACCCGCACTTCCTCAGTCTTGTCAGTCAGTGTCCAGCCTTGAAGGAAACTCCCCATTTTTACAATGTTCAAACTCGAGAACTGTGCGGTAATTAAATTCTTTTGTAAAGAGGGTCTTACTCCTGCGCAAATTAAAGAGCGCTTGGATTGTGTATACGAGCAGTCCTCCCCCTCGTATTCCACAGTGAAAGAATGGGCAAATTTTTTTAAGTTAGGGAGAGAAATTCTAGAAGATGACCCACGTCCCGGTCGCCCATTGGAAGCTGTCACTTCTGAAACAATCCAACTTGTGGAATCTGAATTGCTGTCTGACCGACGACTAAAACCCAAGGAAATAGCAACGAGGTTAGGGCTTTCAAAAACAAGTGTTTTGAGGATCATCAAAGAACATTTGCATATGAACAAGGTTAGTGCAAGATGGGTTCCAAAAAGTCTTTCGGCTGCTCAAATACAGGAACGAGTTCACTGCTGCAATGAATTTTTACGCGAGTATAATGCCCACCCAAGGAATTTTTTGGACTCAATTGTAACTGGGGATGAGACAATGGTTCTATATTATGAACCACTCAGCAAAAGAGAGTCCATGGAATGGAGAAGACCAGGAGAAGCGCCTCCTTTAAAGGCAAAAGTCACGCAGTCAACAAAAAAGATAATGGCCACAATTTTTTGGGACTGTAAAGGAATACTACTGACAGATTTTAAAGAAAGGAATACCACAATGAATGGCGAGTATTATGCAGCTCTACTTCACCGGTTACGAGACGCCATTAAAGAGAAGAGGCGAGGGAAGTTAAGCAGAGGTGTCCGCCTCCTTCACGACAATTCCTCTGTCCACACAGCATTGATTTCCAAGGCCGCTGTGAAGGACTGTGGATTCCAAGAAATCTCTCACCCACCCTACAGCCCAGACTTGGCCCCTAGCGATTTCTATCTTTTCTCAAAGTTAAAATCTGACCTTCATGGAAGGCGATTTAACACCGACGAAGAGCTCCAAGCAGCAGTGGAAGAACATTTTTTTTAACAAAGAAGAAAATTATTTTTTTCATGGTATAGAAATGTTGCCAAAGCGTTCTATTAAGTGTGTTGAACTTAGAGGAGAATATATTGAAAAACAGTAAAACCAGTTTTTTTCTTTCACCTTTCCTTCTATCCCAGGCCGGAAACTTTTGGACCTTACCTCGTACATAATATTACGAATATCTTATGAGAAGACAGAGCAAAACAGCCTAGTTAAATATGCAATATTCACTTTACTTGTCGAACTCAGAAGACTAAATCAAAATCAATTAATTATCCCAAACGACATGAATGATTTATTAAAAGATAGTAACCACTACCTTAACACAATATTCTCATTCAGACAGAACATCACATTGGAAGACAACTGCTGAATGTCCAGTATTAGCATGCTGCAGCATTTTTAAAGCCTGGTTGAAAAATCATTCACGTACGCTGGCACCGTAAAAGAATAGAATTGACAAAGAAGCGATAGAAAGAAGAATAGATTATTAATCATAATAATAATAATAAATCCTAGAAGAAGCCATAAGAGTTTATGTTTTAACCAGCTATGTATTTATGAATAAAATAAGACAAATAACGTTCTAGAGCAATAAAAATATGAAATGACTTCTTCAAGTGTTCTTTTTTCATGATTTTTTGCTTTTCAATATTTTTATAATGAGCCAATTAGTTTCGCTATCAGTTCATTTGTAAATTAGAACCATTACGATTTCCTAACTCTACATTCACGTGATTGTCACGGTTACTTCTGTCGAACATAATTTTGCCATTTAGATTCTGCAATCAATAGATAAGTAAAAAATAAGCAAAGGCCTAATACAACATTACTGATGTTACCGAAGAATCGAGGCCCTTCAGTTTTGCATTGGAACACAATAAATGATAATAATTTATTATTAAAACCAGTTATATGAGGATGGAAAATTAATCAATAATATAAAAGAAGTTGGTTAACAAAATATAGTCAACTCTCGATACGTCGTTTTTTAAGGGACTGTGAACCATTGTTCGACTTATAGAAGGTAAAATATAGAACATGGATTCATCGACGTTTTAATTCGACTTATCTGCATGTATATAGTACAAAATAAATAAAAATAGGAGTTAAATTCATCTACGTAACGTTTACTTAGATAAATTCTTTTAAATACCTTATGTTTTTATTAAATCTTTTACAAAGACGATTCATAAGTAAATGACGATAGGATAACCTCAGTCGAAGAAAACAGTTCTTGGTTTTCTTTTATAATGTTGGTTTAGTTACTTCTGATTGTTTTTTTTTTTTTTTTTTTTGTTTTGTTTTGTTTGGTGCATCTACTGCTAAGGTCATTAGCACCCTTATGATTGTTTTCGGATTTTTAAATTATTTTTTATCTTAATAACTAGTCATCATAAATGAGAAATGGGGTGACTTTTGTTATTACTAATTCCCCGTTTTTTTTTTTTTACGATAAGAACAAGCAGAAAGGAGGGTTTTTTTTTTTTTTTTTTTTTTTTGTTTTTTTTTTTTTAAAGTTTTGTTTGAAATAAGGACATTGATGCTTGATTTGAATCCACCAGGTATTAAAATTCTTCTTGAGGGTAAAAGGATTTTATAAATCTAATGTTACAGGAGTGTTTGAGAGAAAAATGTTAGAAGTTTCTATGCTAATCTTTCCAGACCACACTAGAAGATAAACCTTCCTTTTTCAGTAATGTGAAAATTCATGGTCGGTAATTGGTGATATTGAACACTCATGTTATTTGATTCAGAGCTACTTATTATAGTAGAATAGGCCTAATAGATTTAAAGACCTTGATAGGTTTAGAAAAGGAAGTTGGACGTCTGAATATGACACAGCAGTGGCTTAAAAATACAAATACCTTTCAGATGCGTTATTTGTTAATCCCAAATAATTTAGTTTTAACTATTAACATTCAAAATAGGTACGACTCCAGCCACTATTTTATCGCAACTACTCTCCAATACAAAAAACGAAAATACACGTTTTTCTTTATTTTTTGAGTAGTTTTCACAAATGTCTGCTAACGAGGAATCGCCGACTTTTGATCGCGCGCTTGATAGTTAAAACTAAATTATTAAGGATTAACAATTGACGCATCTGAAATATCTCGATAAGAGCTACAACTTAGGTCTATTGCGATTTTACGATAGCTTTAACGATTTAGATAGTATTTCAATTGTAACCCGCATTTTCGGGACATCTTGTATATAATGTATTATATTATTAGTGCAGAGGGGCATAAGTGACTTGTACCACTTAATGTGCTGAGCTGGTAAAGGAAGAAGAATGTACATTATTTTTTTTGCCATTCTTTATATTTATTTTTGCTAGAGAAGAGTTAAATTTATTGATTAATATCAGTGATAATAAATAAATTTATTTTTTCGAATTCGGCAACTTAAGGTGGAATTAGAAAAGGGTTCTCCTAAGCTCTTTTTCTCTAATGATAACATGATATGTTTGAATTATTACTTCTTAAAAGAGGGGTTCATCTCGATACTAAATTATTTTTTTCAGATGTTAATAATTAATATAAAAGAGTAAACCGTCTTTTTTTTTTTGTTGTTGGTTAGTTTAAGAAACAAATTCTTCACCAACTTGCCGCGGAATGTGCTTGGTTTACTTAGCTCCTGCGAGACGGGCATTTCTGTTACAGTCTTTGAGGAAATGTGGGTAAAAACAATATGTGTTTTAGAAAGTAATTGATATTGGCTCTGCGAAGAAATTTTCTTATCCTGGGCAGATGCCAGATCGCCACTCGTGTTATGCTTCGGCCAATCTATATCTTTTAAATAGCCCAGCTTATTCTACCTGAATAAACAGCATTATTCTCTGAATATTCTGATAGTATTCACCAAGTTTGCTGCTAATTTTATAAATATAAATATATATATATATATATATATATATATATATATATATATTCATTTATTTATTAAGAAAAAAATTAGATCTTGTTCCTGATACCAGATACAAATTTCTAATTATTATTCATTCTAGTGTTATTCACTCTAATTCTAATAGTTTTTTATTCTAGTATTCTAGGGACTTAATTACTAGCACCAATATTACAATATAGAAAAGTAAATTATATTGAAAAAAAAACAAACATTTCCTCAACAAGTGACAGAGTATAGCCAGTATTAAACGTATAGCAATACGCTACAAATATATAAGTATACTCCTAGATATAAATACTGTACTCTGTATGTTAAAGAGTCAGAAAAATAAATTACATATATACTAGAAACTTATAGGTATTTTTTTCCGTTTTTAACGGCGTATCAACTATTTGGCTATTTGTGCCGGGCTATCTACAGTTTGCCACCCTTTTGTAATGCCAACAGCACGTCTCCCATTAAAGTACAGACCACGCCCGACATTTCCAGAATATATGTTTAGGTCTTCCATGGACATATCTTGTACATGATCTTGTCACGAAATATCACTTTTTCGCCCATGGTAAATGTTTTTCTGCTTGTATTATTGGCAAGTGAATTTATACATACATACATACATATAAGTGAGGAATGAACTGATATAGAAGTATGGAGTTGGTACAGAAGAGGACACTTGGTCAAAGCTCTACAGTGGAAATCCCCATATTGCACAGCTGTAAAAGGGGAGTAAATGTGATAATGAAATGAAATATGATGATACACAAACATTTGCTTATTCCACAATAATTAGTGTTTTAATTTTTTTAAATCATTTATTATCTAATCTAGTTGTAAACTCAGAAGTATACAAAGCTTGTAATTGATATATCAATACATTTATATTGAAAGATTGCGCCCTATTGTTCTCTATAATTTATTTTAAAAATGTCAGAATATCATATATATTTATAGGCATGGGATCTACCTTTCTTTTTTTTTTTTTTTTTTTTAGTCGTGAATGTTAAGGCATGAAATCTCCATGAACAGCGTGGCCGATTAGGCTCCCATTAAGCGCGATAGCCTCTTTATGGTCGTTAAAAAAAAAAAAAATCAAAAGTATTTGAAGAAAAAAAAAAGTATTGAATGCAAAACTACGAAAGAAATATATGTACTAATGAATGAAACATAGGCGATTTCTGAACATAAATTACATTTATCTTTTAAATGAATGACTTTCTATGTGTTCTAATTAATTAATGATGACAACCTTAGCAATCAGCAGATCACTTGTTGACGTAATATACTCAACTTGTATGATATGGTTATATACATTGTTGATATAAAATTGTATCGGCTTAATTGCGATAAACTAAGGATTGGAAGATGAAGACTTGCTGTTCAATTGAATAATGAGAGTGAAGACTGAAGGTTGAACGTCATTCAAGACTTATCTATGACCAAGACAAGACAGTGCCAAGATGTGGGTTCAATGTCGACTGAATAATGAACTAACCGGGTACTGACAGGCTGTCATGACTTTAAGGTTTCTCTCTACCATTCATGGTGCCGAAGATAACTTGAGAATACAATAATAGTTCTGGTACAGTTCAGACGGTGAAAGTGAACAGTGCCGACTAAAACCATTGTATAAAATCACAACCATTACCGCAATAATCTTGTTTGGTCGAATTCGCTTTTAAATTTGGATTAAGTTGTTCATTTATTGTGCACAGGTACTGTGTATTCTCAGTTTGGCAATCAAATGTTACCCAATGAATTAAGATCACAGAAAACCTATCAAACGTTCAAAATTAAATCTTTTAATTATGTATTGCTAATTATAATATGTAAGGATATTTGTCAGTTATACAAAAGAATTACCCACTTACAGCTGACGTTCCCTCATTTGAAGGTCTTTTCTAAATGTAAACCACAAATATTCGTTGCATAATAATACATCCTGTATCCTGATTACTTCAACCTTATATTCATGCTGAATATCATAATAAATTCTCACCTTGGAAAAATAGGAGGTAGAGAATGAAATTGGTCTACGTCAAGATTTTGTTGACTTGTACCTGCCATATTTTATAACTTAGAATTTTTGTTGAACCTACTAAGTAATGAAATAGTGTTTTTCATGAAGTCTATTTTTGCAAAAATAGCCGACAGTCAGCGCAAGGAAGTCTTACACCAATTATGTTGTTCAAACTGACTCCCACTTCCATTCTCAGGACCTCTTTATAGTTTTAGCTTCAAGATGATTTGATGAAAAAAATCATCAAAAATAACAAGATTTGTTTCGTTAGTTTAGATTTTGTTATTTATTTTTACTTGTATTGTTCTTTACTTTTGTTGTTTACATTATTTAAACTAGTGAAAATAAAAAATAAAAACGAGAGTTCCTTTGAGTCGGACTATTCGAAACCCTAATAAATGTCCCACAAAAACGGTTCTTATGCAATTTTTGATAGACCTCGTCAATAGAAATTGGATCTTAAAATTGGAAAGTGTTAATTTCGTTCTTTAGAATGGGGTTTTGTCACTGCCTCAATTTTGAATTTATTGTTGTTTTTTTAAATTGCAATTTTTTAAAAGTATTAGAACAAGTAAATGAGGAGCGCGTTTGCATTAATGGTAGTTTGTAATAGAATTTACAATTATAAGTGGAAGTTGAGGAGGTGGAGTGAGTTATTTCCGCTTAGAGTTGGCTACTGCCAGTTCCTTGTGCTTTGTGGCGCGTGCCTCTCATGACAATTTTTTGCAGGAGGCCTTTTTTCATGAAATATCAAAATGTATGTTTTTTTTTTTTTTTTTTTTTTTAATGTTTCTATTCCAAGGTTTCTAAATAATACGGGGGATAAGAACGGAAACGCACCAAGATGACGCAGTTGCTGCGAGGTGAAATGTTTTACGTCTAAGCGCCTGAAATCTATATTTTCTTTGAGATGTGATTAAAGTTAATATTTACATATTTTGAAAGTAATATTAGTTTATTTTTAGTTTATATACGTTTTTCACAATAATTGCCAGAGGTTTGAAAATAAGATATTAACTGTTCCTCGTTTCAGCTTTCCAAATGACAGTAGATAAAAGAAGGTTACGAAAATACGCTAAGATGACGAAGTTCCTGCTCATTAGCCTTTTTTTGTTAGTTTGTTTTACAAAACTCAGAGTTGACGTTGAAACACTAAGAATAAGTTATCGATTACCCTCGATCGACGCTCCTCCTCACACGTTAGTTAGTAAACCTCAGAACGTTGTGACGCTACTATATCATCATAACTATGACGTGTAAAGATGACGTGGTAGTTTTTAAAGAATATTCTCTAGGGTATTTCAGATATTACTTTGGCAAGAAATCCGAATTTTTTTCGGAGGAAAACGTAGGTAGATTTTGGCTTGCATATCGTATACGTCTTAAGCCAGATGCGGTTGGAAAAGAGACAACTTCTTCTTTTTCGTCCAAGTATATTCGTATCTAATGTGGAAAAAATTACCACCCCCCCCCCCCCCAAGTTATATTCTGTTTTAAAAAAATAACCAAATTCATTGCTTACTCCTCATGAGGGTTGTTATCCGTTTGATTTCCTCTGGAGCAATATCACGTCATAAATTAATATTATTTATACCCAACTCATTAAGAAAACATTGTTGTAAAAAATTAGTACCGCTGAGGAAGCGTTTTTCATCTGCTGCTTTATCTATGGTATACTATTTTTTCATTTAGAAGAGACAAAATCGGCCTTATTTTGAAAATCATAAATAAAACCACAAAAAAAAAAAAAAAAACAAAAAAAAAAGGACCTGTTTAATCTTATCATCCCCATTTAATGCTTATCAATATTGTAATATAAAAGCTTGGAATACCATCTCTTTTTATTTCGAAATCCATGCAACAATGGCAACACTTTCGAAACTTCTTCAACAAATCAAGAATTGTTTTCGAGATATTTAAAAAAAAAAAAAAAATCTACGAAAAGCAAAAATCTGCTCTTTCTCGTTGATATAATTTTTTTAATTTAATATTTCACGTTCTTCTAACGTTTTCAATATTCAAAATTGATATATCTTAATTTGCTTAAATAAGAAAAACTTTAGTGTTCCTCTGTCGCTTTTGAGCATTCCAAGATAAAAGTCTATCTAGTTTTTTAAATGTATGTATTTTTTAAAAGTAGTTATCTTATAAAACGTGCACCTGGATGCATATTAAGTGTAAGTACTTCGATTTTTCCCCGAGAGTTTCCCGGGAACACAGTGCACCGTTGCGCGGATTCCGCTGGCTAACAAACTTGTCCTTTCTTTATAGCCAGTTTGTTTTTATTACAATTTTCATCAGGGCCTGATCATTTAAGCAGAATATTACCTCTGAACATACAAATATGCATGTGTATGTTTGGAGGGTATACAAATTTAAGCCACCGGTATTTTCGTGGTGTCCATATTTCTTATGGCTACATGTGGATTCCTCCTACGCGTCGAACTTATCGCGAAATTTTATTATTAGCTGGAAACAGGTGGTATTGAATATTATTATTAAAATTTTAAAGTTCATTTATTATTGACAACGAATATTAGGGCTTTTTATCTATATGTTACCATCCTTTTCTAGCCAGGATAGGGTTTTTTTCGAAAGAAAAGCCATCACTCCTGGTGGGGATTGAACCCATGACCTTAGAGACTCAGAGTGCATACGCCTTAAAAACTCACTGCCACCGTGCCTCCAGTATTGATTATAATAATGTTATAGTGCTATCGTAAATTATGACTGTCCCTTAAAAACAAAAATGTTACTTAAGCTGACTGGATTCTATTAATTTATCATCTTTTGAAGTGTTAAATGGACCACAACTATGGATTTAAATGAAATATAATAATTTATTTTTTACATACATACTTATGAATAGTTAGTATGTATAATTTTATTTAGTCATGTAGTACATTTGAAAAACTCCTACAAGGTCAGTTACTCAACATTCATAATTCAGTCTCGGAAAATACATTCAACAATCACCAAGTTATATCACTCACTAGTCCCTAATTACTGAGAACAAGCGGCAGGAAAGATGGAATTATGCTGCTCCTAGAGCTGTGGATTACCGAACTCCGCTTTTAGCGTCCTTGAAATTATTAGACAATTGTGCATTATGAAATAATTTCTGCATTCCTCCTCAGTGCTTCGATTCAACATAATAAGTTGGAATAAAACAAAAATATTACATAATAAAAATTAGTCATGTTTCAGATAAGTATACACTCATAAAGGACCGATTTCTCTGGTTAACTAATCTAATGGTTTGTTTATGAGACTCTAACGACCGAATGAAATTGTGGTCATTATCGTGTTAACAGACGAACTCATGCAAATACACATACATTGTCGATCACATTCACATTGATATTTTCTCAGTAATTTTGCAAATCGAAAAAATGCAGATCATTCTAATTCTAAGGAAGGAAAATTAGTAGTACTGCTGAATGTCCAGCCCAAGAATATTATTATTTTAATTCCCATCTGCCTAGTCAAATCAAAGATTGAATCCGGTTATACACGATTGAAGGTTAAATTCCGAAGTGGAATCCAAGCATCCATTTTATTGGCGCGTTTCCTCCCTCTATAGTCTTAATATGGTTGGCGATTGGACCACACTTGCAGGGTTATAAAAACCCCTGAACCTGTGGCAGAAAGGCCACGAATCATGAAGGACGAGTTACTTAATTACGTGATACCAAAAGTGTTGTGCTGCTTTTCATTTTTGATGACCCATATTTGATGGGTGAAAAATATTAAAAATAGATATAACAGGTCTGCGTCTTGCAATTGGTTCATTCAGATCAAGCCCAACCGTCAGTCTTTATGCAAAAAAGTCCGACTCGCAGGAACTGCCTCATCTTAGCGCGGTTCCGTTCTTATCCCTAGTCTAATTTCGAAAGATTAAAATAGAAGCAGTTATTATTTTGTTGAGAGGAGATCGTTGACCGTTGATGATGCACGGTAGGGATTGTCCGGGTTCGGTCACTGCTACTTAATAATACATACCCCATATGTGTATGTATGTGGGCATATATATGTACATATGTGTGCGTGTATATGTGTATGTGTATATGCTTATATATATATATATATATATATATATATATATATATATATGTTAGGTATATTTACATAGATATGTGCATATATTAGTGTTAAATATGTCCTACTTGTATTTACAGCCCTGATGAAGGCTTGAAGTTCAAGCCGAAACGTCGGCACAATAAAACCATTTTTAGGATAAAATGTAGTTTTATTAAGTAGCAGTGACCGAACCCCGACCGTTATTATTTTGGTTCCACCAGTCTTGAAAGGTAGGATTTACAATCTTACCTGGAAGGGTCGGCAACACTAGAAACCGTCCCGCTAGTTACAAGGTCTTGGAATCTTGGAACCTGTTTTATTTTCGAATACATTATCCAACTATAAGCAATTAAAAAATAACAAGGAATTAAAAACAGACAAAAAGAACAGTTCGAATAAGCGAAATCAATTACTTTAAAGCTTTAAGCTCTTATTTCTCCGATTGTCATCGCCTAATCAAAACTTTCATTAAAACCTTTTATGTAGAGCATTTTATAAGCTTTCTAATGGTATTCTTCCGTTTACCAAGATTTTCAACCGTTTTCGAGATATTAATGAAAGTTCCCAAAATTTACATTATTTCTAGCAGCAGAAAATTGGTCTCATTTTTCATATCCTGTTTTACACACAAAATTTTCCCAACATAAGAAATTACAAAAGTAAAAAGCAATAAAAAACGAAGGGAAGGAGACAAAAATTACAAAAAGAACGACAAAAACCCGTTCATAAGAACAAAACAGACTTATTTGAAGTTTTAAGCACTTATTTCTCCGATTGACATAACCTAATCAAAAATAGTTTTAGAATCTTTTTTTTTGGGAATTTAGTAAGCTTTCAAATAGTTTCTATCCACTTACCACGATATCCCAGCCGTGTTCGAGATATTAATGAAAGTATACGAAGTTCCCAAAACTTTTCATGTCTGTTCATAAAATATTTTATTCTAACCCTACCTTAACTCCAAACGTAACAAAACTTTCAACATATTAGTTTTAATATATGCAGATAATGTTTCAACTGAATCCCGTAATTCTAAGTACCCAAACCAAAAACGGTATTCAAAAACTATTTTTCCAATTTTCTCGAAAACGGTTAAAGCTATCGCCTTGAAAATGGTTCCATTCGTTTTCCTAGCTCAAGAAGCCTATAAAAAGAGTACTTACAAGCTTATGAACTCAAAAACGTAAGCGTTACGATTTTCTTTGCGCGAATTTCGCCCCAAATGCCATCTTCCAGTGGGCGGATTTTGCTGGTTAACGAACTTGACCTTTCAAATTGGACGAAGGATTTTTGTACGAAATTTCATCAGAATTGGACCATCCGTCTTCTAGCTAGAGAGCGAACAGACAAATATATATATATATATATATATATATATATATATATATATATATAAATAAATATATACATATATATATATATATATATATATATATATATATACAAATTTGAACCACCGTTATTTTCGGTCTCTAGGGGTTCTGAAACGCGAAATTTTCTAGTCGGCACTTCCGGATTGTTTTATTGTATCAACCTTATAAGCGGGGTTCCTCCCTATGGGGGAGGGAGGAACCGCGCTAAAACGGAGAACCACCATTGAATCTCAGACATTTGTTACACTGCCAACTTACCACAAAACATGAACCAAATACATTCCGACGACAGGAAATATATTACTGACATATTCCAACTCCTATATACTAGGATATACTTAGAGTATATATGGAAATAAATATTATTGAGTGAGACACTAAAATCTCTACACAGAATTAACGCGTATTACTATTCCTAATTCATTTCATAAATATGCTTTTGCGATGACTAAACTGAAAAAAAGGGTTACAAAAAAGTGTCCGCTGGCGTTCGCGCCGGCGGGGTGGCCATGTACGGAAAACAATACTGTATGTTTTAATGTACATTACTTAGGTTTGTCGTGTGAAGCTAAAGCATATTCTGTTCCTGAATTTGAGCAGAAGGCTCTAAACGAAATTCATTTTTTGTATTCATTATTAATATTGACGCAGTTTAATATTTTTATGTATATATGATTGTGTCGGTGAACACGATTTTTGTTCATTTGTCACAAAATATGATATATCACATTGTCATATCAAAACATAAGATAACTTCTTTAACCAGCAAAATCGGCCCATCTGGGAGAATGTTTTACTCCGCACCCAAATTATTATTTGGATGATTTTTTTCGCGCAGAATTTCGCTGAAGAAACTGTTCCGGATGACGGTTTCTGCCAGTTAACGAATTTCACGGCAAATAGCTATTTTGAGAGGGGTTACACTATGGTAAGAGGGAGCCTTTATACATAGGATGAAGGTTCTTTATTATATGGACATGAGTCAGGTTCGTGTGGCTTCTCAGCTTTGTCAAAACCACCTCTTCACGTGTATTACCTCTGATGGCAATCCCCCTTAGTTGTATGTCTCTAAGTTTCTAATTTGTTTGTGTGAGATACTTCGTTCCACTTGGATCCCCAGAAAGTTATGGGAACGCCCTAAGATGACGCAGTTCCTCTGAGTCGTACTTTCTTGTAGGATGTGTCAGGAACCAACAGATCTGCTGATGGACATGAGTGATGATATATTGCCAACATTGTAAATATTACCTTTATGATTACTTAATATTACAGCTGCTCCTTTCCGAAGGACAAAAGGAATCCTATTGATATGGGTGTGATCGGTATTTTCTTAAAGGCGGCGTGGCCACCAGGAAGCCACGATGGTCCACGCCCAGTCTCATAAATCTAAATATAGTAGTAGATATTGTTGGGCGAAAGTTGTCGTTTTGGGGTGAATATATTAATATTTATTTATTCCTGACAATACTAAGCCAAGTCCGTTTTCGCGCGTTTCCTTCCCCTCTCTAGAGGGAGGAAACCCGTTTATGATATTTACCTTATGACGAATCCGAAAGTGCTGACCAGAAAATTTCACGTTTAAAACCTCATGGATCACGAATATACTTATAGTTCAAATTTGTGTGTAATATGTATGAGCACACACACAAAATCTTTCGTCCGTTTTAAAAAGTCGCAAGTTCGTTAACCCGCAGAAACCTTCCACCGGAACATGGTTTTTTGGGCGATATTTGCGCGGAAAAATCGTACTTTTTTGCTCTAATAGGTTACTGGGATTTCAGGTAAACGTTTAAAAATGTAAATGTAAAGTATCTAATGGAAAGCAAAATACGGATAATATACTTGCCGAAATTTGTTCTTAAATGGACTAATTTCCGCTTAGGATACTGTCAGTTTCTTTTTCTGAGATCTTGCTTGGCTTTAATATTTCATTTTTACATATGTTTACATATTCCACGAAATATTTTAACTGTTTATATTCTAAGCTTTCCAAATGACAGTAGGGATTAAAATGGAAGCTTGCTAACATGACGCAGTTACTTCGTTCGGACGTTTAAATTTGTAGCTAGTTTGTAACATGTAAATTCTGGTTTTAGTACTGAGTTTCACAAGTAAACTACTTAAGATACAGTGAGTCAAAAAATTATTCATACACTTAATTTATTAGTCAAAAATATTTTATATTATTTTTTTAACCAAAAATAACTTCAGATAATCATAACATTTCACATTATTCTGATGTACAAGAAAAAAATAGAAACCTACTGAATTCTATTAATAACAAAAAAAGACAATTCTTTATGCAAAACAATTATTCATACACTTAAAATAAGCGTTATGATAAGTCTAAAATGGTTTCATGGGCCAATGTTTCAACTTAATTCCTATAATCATTTATTTCTTATGAAACACAACGTTTTATCTCAATATGGGAATCAGTTAAAACCTCAATATTCAAAGACAATTCAAGTGAAATGGGTCGCAAATTGAAGGAACTGAGTTCTTATCTTAAAGATAAAATTGTTAAACTTTTTCAGCAAGGACTCTGTTACCGATGCTTTGTGCGAAAGTTGGGATTGTCTTAAGCGACAGAGCAATATATAATTAAAACGATTAAAACCACATCTGTGGCCAACAAAAAAACACACGGACAGAAAACGCTTGTTGGGTGTACGAATCCCGTACCATGGCGCAGAAAGCTACAAAAAACCATAAATTATTTGCTCCTGAGCTAGCAGATCACATCGCATCATATTATGGGAACCCTGTAACACCTTATACTGGAAGGTACTGGCTAAATGAAGCTGGATATAGTGGTAGAGGAGTTTACAAAATACGTGTACCTTTTATAAATTTAAAAAATTGACAACAAAGAATAAAGTTTTCTCTAGATCGTGAGAAGACACCACTTTCATTTTGGAAGAATATGCTGTTTTTGGATTAGAGAAAGTCCAATGTTTATGGAATGCTCGGGCAGAGATTTGTTTGGAGGCAAAAGAGCAGAGCTTTCGAAGCAAAACATCTCCAACCTGCTCTTTTTTTTTTTTTTTTTTTTTTAAAAAAAAAAAAAAGAGCAAGGCAGGGGTAATGTCATGGTTTGAGGTTACATGAGCGCCAGTGGAGTAGGTGAACTTTCAGAAATTGATGGTTATTTGAATACTGAGAAGTATATGAATGTGTCGTGGGGTAATTTGAAAAAAGAAATTGTTGCGAAAGGTAGAAAGAGACAGCACCTATTTGTTCCAGCATGTCAATGACCTCAAACATACCGGGAATAAACGAATGGCTATTGTACAATGTTTCCCAAAGACTACAAACACCACCTCAATCACCAGATCTTAACCCCTTAGAGCATTTATGGGCATTATTGAAGTTAAAAATTTCAAAATGTTCATGTTATTTAGGGAAAGAGTTAATTTATAACCTTGAGAAAGCTTGGACAGAAATCGACTGTCAGGAGAATAACGAACGCGTAGAAACAATGCCCAGGAGACTTCAAGCTGTCATAAATCAGAAAGGGTATCCTAGTAAGGGAGGGGAAGGGGTGGGGTAAGAACTGAAAATGTTTTAGTAGAATCTGTTTTTTTCGTTTATTAGGTGTATGAATAATTTTTTTGCTCAAAAAATTTCAAATTTTGCTGTTAACTTCATTTTATGAGATATTAGATTTCAGCGCTTTATAAAATTAATGTCTCCCTCTGTTATGTGTTGATATTTTGCGTTAAAAAAATTAATCAAACAAATTACGGCCAATAAATTAAGTGAATGAATAATTTTTTGACCCACTGTATATTTAAATAGATGGAGCCGATACAAAAGCTTTCTTTAGAGCAGGGAGAATCTTTAAGCTTCCAAAATCATGCTAGGGTTAAGCATTATACGGAAACACGCTTAGATGACATTATTTCTACGGGTTGAGATTTGAAGTTATTGTTATTCCACCTATTACAACAAACAGGTTAAGGCATCTGTTTGAACTCTCGCCTCAGTAGTTATGTTTTGTAAGTTTACGGAAAAGTAAATGTTCTGACGGTGCATTCCGTTCAGAATAGTTATATAGCGATTTATTTAAGGTTTAGAGCCAAATCATAAGCATCACAGACTTTAGGACGGATTATCAATAAGGAATGGAACCCACAACCAAGGGTAGGGTAGGGTGTATATTTATTAGGGCGAGTAACTGCTAGGTTATTACTAGGGACCGGATTTTTAGGATAAAATAAGCATCCAATTAGGTTTTTGCAACAGGCATATTAGGTCTTTTTAGGTTTTTATTTAAAAATCGATTTTAGGTTTTTTTAGGTGATAAAAATGCTCTAATAGATTCGAAAATAGGTTCAATCTATTATAATTAATCATCTATAATTTTTATTAATTTATCATTGATAAATTAATACGTATATTTAGATACATAATTGAGACATAAACAAATAACAAATAAACAACAAATAACATTATTTTATAGAATAGTGCCTATATTGAGAAGGGGAAAAAATATGAGGAAATCAAAATAAAATACGAGTTATTTTTATAAAGAAGAATAAGTAGTCCAAATATTCAACAAATTTTTTATTTAAAAAACAAATTGACTTAAATCTATATAAATGAAAAAAAATATTAATAAAGCAATGTTAAAAAAGAGAACAAAAAATAAATTATTCAATGAAATATACATTAATCAAAAAATAACATAAAATATGTTAAAAACAAAATAATGAAATCGTGGAAACATTTAAAGGGGAAAATATGATGCTAAAATAGGTATTACCCCTTGTTAAAGTATTGTTAGATTTTCTACAGTGAAATTTTTCCTGTTGTCCCTGAGAACAGACTTAAATGCAGAGAAAGATCTTTCTACGTCACAAGACGTGATCGGGGCGTATTTCATTGCCGCGACTGCTGATGGTCTCCATGGCAATGCTTCGTCAATGGAACATTGCTGGCCTGAGGGACACATTTCTCATTTTATCAAAACCCGGATTTCTCTTTAGAATTTTGCTCAATTTGGAGTTGACAGCTTCCCCTATTGGACCAGGAATATCTTTTTTAACAACGGAGTCGATAATGCGATCACATCTTTTAGCTCCATTGTTGACAATTCCAATTTTACAATGATACTTTGAATTGAAGGTCCGAGAAATGTGCTTTTAGAAATGCGAGTGCATTCAAATGGCAGCTGCTTCATTAATGTCCAAAGCGTACACAACTTTTGTATTTTTTGAAAGTGTTCAGCATAATAAAGCGCTGGCAATAACCTTCCTGTAACTCTGTAACCTACCTATACACCCAAAGAGGTTTAAACAAGACACGAAACACACTTCTATGAGCGGAAAGAATTAATAAATACAATTCTCACACCAAATTTTCTTTGTATTTTAAATTTAGGTATGTCTAGGTCATTACATCGTCATTTAGGTGATTTTAGGTCTTAACATCCAGAATAGGTTATTTTAGGTTTTTTCAAATTTGCAGGAATCATACTACAAGACGCGAATCATATAAATACCCGATCAGTATCCTGTTTAGATGAAAGGAAAAAAGTAGGTGAAAACCTAAGAATCCGGTCCCTAGTTATTACGCCCTAAAATCTATTTATCTTTGTTTCATATTTGTGTTTGTCTTATGCACATGTAAAATCCCTTTGCTTATTTTATTTATTCTTCTTTTTCATTTTTATCCTTTCTCTTTATATTATGATATAATGTATTATAATCTGTTCATACTCTGAACTATGTTCTATGACAAAAAAAACAAACCATTGTTCGCCTACCTTTGTATAATGTTTTCTTACTTATTTTTGTTAAAAAAAATGTTCTTATAAGCGATTTTAATTGTCGATTTATCATATTGTGTTATTGGTTTAATTATTCTGTTTTGTTATTCTGAAATTCTATATTTCCTAGCTGACGAAAGAGTAGCCAAAATGTTATGAATACAGATTTTTTTTTTAGAAAAATCATATTGATTTGTCTAGCCGAATCCCAACTATTTCTTGATTGCTTATCACCTCGACAGCTAGCTATCTACACAACCTTAGCTAAGGAGTGCACACACCTTAGCTCTCACGGCCACTACGCCTCCTGTAGTGATTTAATAAATGGTTTTCACAGCCCTTAATTGTTTTCTTTAGTTTTCCCTTTATAAATCTAAGTAATTATTATTTATTTTTTACTTTTTCTCTTTGTGTACATATGAAGATCCCATTATGAGCCATTAGTTCTCTGTTATGCTTATTCACAATCCTAATACATTTCTGTTCCATCATAGCCTTCGCCGAGACAGAAGGAAGTGACAGAACGATCCTTCACAGGCTGTCTTCCAAGTGTCCTTGGTGGGAAGCGAGTCAAAATATCAGTGACGATGTCTAGTTGATAAAAAGCAAGCACGTTGCCTTTTCAAAATGTCCTCCACATATGTCAAAAGTGTGCCGGTAGAATAACTTATTCTGACAATGATGTAATTTAGAAGTATGCAAAGATGAGCTACGAGGAACAATTTTCTTTCATTCTTCTCCTTTCAAGTGGACGGAATTACCTTTCAAGAATGTAAAACCAATTTGTGAACATATATGATTCTTCTTATGGTTTCATATTCTGCATTTACATTTTTATAAGTTTCTATTTTATTAATATTAAACGTATCGTGCCCTTGTCTATATTTCGAAATTTGGATCTGTGTCACTTATGAATAAATGTCCTGATAACGAAGCCATTACATTCCTAATCTTTCTATTCCTACTTTTTTAGGTTATTTAAGGCTTACATATAATTTAGAGGGGCTTCAAATTTTGCTTTCAACCTTGTGGCTATTTTTTGCAGTAACATTACAAACTTGTGTTATTGTTATACAAATTTAAAAACTTCAGGAGTTTTGCACGGAGGAGGGTGCACGAAAAGCCAGAACGTCCATATTTTCCCTAAAATGACCCAAATTTACCGAAAACTGAAATAGTCCGTATTTGCTGGTGGTTTAAGTACGAATTCAAAATACAATAAAAAAAACTCTCCTTTCCTCTGAGATGGCCGTATTGAAACCTTATTAGAAGAAAAGTTCTTTTGGTTTCAATATTCATATTTTTATTTTTTATAATTATTTATTAGAGCACCGCAACAAAGACAATTACATCCTTTTTTCTAAAGAACCGCCCCCAATCTGTAAATCATGCAGATTTTACCTTCAAGTAACAATAAAACACTTACTTACAGAATCCCGAATATATCAATCAATTAGAGAAGAGCTAATGTTATCAGACATCATGGATGAAATCCTTGGAGATGATGCTGATAACGTTAGAAAGCTATTAAACTTTATAGACAAAACGGAACTAATAAATAAAATCTAAAGCATACAATTGAACAGATAGCGAATGGTGAGTGTGTTTAATGTTTTTGAGGAAGGTTGAATGGAACTGGGTTTGTGTTTGTGCGTAGGTGTGTCCATGTGTGTATGTGTACATTTTGAGTATTTTTGTATCTATATTTGCCAATGAAAATGACATTGCAAGTAATCTTAGTAAATAATAAATAATTAAATAAAATTCAAAAGCTGATCTAACCATTTAATACATTCAAAAGTAATAAGAAAATATTTTACCACAAAATATAATAAAACATTCACTCGATGGCGTTAATGACCCTAAGGTTGAAACGCCTTAAAAAAAAAAAAAACAAAGACAATATGCTCATATATTTCCAAGAACTGATATTAAAAGTTTAAAAAAAATGTACATAAGAAAATAGGTGGTGACAAACTACTTAGATCTCTTTGGAAATCATACAAAAATAAAACGAATAAAGAGGTTTTAAGATGAACATTTAGGGCAGTAAACAGTTGAAATGAAAACTCGATGATTTTTCGAGCCATATAATGGTATAGGGCACTATGTCCTGTTCCCATAAATAACAAAGACATGACTGTGAAAAATAAAATCATGTCCGTTTTCATTAGAGGAAAAACACATATATACATATTTCTTTTTATTTTATTATATTTAAACTTTATGATACATGTTGGTGTATTTTTAATTGTGGATAGTAGAATGTATGTATGGACTACATTTTCGAAGAAGTTCATTTAGGACATATTTCACCTTCAGGAGTGAATATTCATCTTTCGCATTCAGAAGAGAATTGTCACCTTCACGATTTCTTAGCAGCCTTGGATATATTTAGTAAATTATACGAAATGTCCAAAACAATTTGTTTGAAGCTTTACTGTCTCCAAAAGCATTTCAATTTTCATAAAATTCGGTTCGGAAACACTTCATATATTTCATTAACTAACAGAATTCACCTACTGAAATACACGGTTTTCACGAAATTTGCACAAAAAAAATACCACAGCTCTTACGATTTTACGCTACTAGGCTCTATGTGCACTTATAGGCATTATTTCGATTTAATATATATACATATATATATATATATATATATATATATATATATATATATAATCAACAGCACAGTTATCCTATTTAAATACCTCTTTTCGTTTCATTCCAATGTTGATACAAATTTACGAGTTGCTATTCTTAGCTTTCCAAACTATTCCCGAGTTTAGCATTACAAGAAAACTAGCTAATTTGACCCTTATCGTTTTATATTATATCAGCCCATACTCGTATAGCTCGGCCCTCTGTACTAAACTTTCCTTCTGAACGTACCCAATAAGCAACTCTTGCATCACTAAAGGATCTTTGAGGTAGGTCACGAGCCAGACGGTCGTGAGCAATGCTTTCCTTTATATGGATAAACACGATTCAGGAAATATGCAATTATACAATAAATTGACTTCAATTAATGCAAGAACGGCCGCTTCTTGCAGGAGAACGCACGGCAGTTTCCGATTGAAATTCAAGCCTTCTAACATTGGCTTCCGTAACACTTTTCCTCTCGTTAATTAAAGCTAATAAAGTGCACTAAGGAAATAAATCATGTCTAAAAAACTCGTTCAGAACAGTGATTAACAACGCTTGGTTATTATTTGAGCTCAAAGATAATGTAAACGAAACTTGGACCAAACCTCTTTTGCTGTCTTAAGTACTGCCTTGGTCATTTTCTGGAGGCTATGATGACCATAAATGTTAAAGCTATGAATTAAAAAATATTGTTTGGAGTCCCATTGGCGGATGTTGCTTTTTAAATAACTAAAAAGTACAACATGCGGATGAAATAAACAAAGAAACATTTAAAAAACAATTTAAATAGAAAAAAAAATATATCAATTTAAATAAAAATATTAATATAAAAATATGCACTTAATTAAACGTATACTTTTTTATGCACCTAAAGTAACCAGTATTACTAATGCACAATAATTTTACATTTATAAATTGTGTTACGAAAAACGTATTTTCTTAAAAAAAATCAAAGGCCAAATAACTAGAACTCAACAGCGAAATAACGTAATAATGTAGTTGATTGCCCAGAAAAACTTTATCCTATCCTATCCAACTTGCGGAGGGGCTAAGTACCATTCCAGGTATGATATCTGGTGTGATTTGGAAAGCTTAGAATGGATGGAACCGACCCTTTCGAAAATTGAATGACCTTTCCTTTTTTTCTTACTTGGACTTTGCAATGATTTTCGAGACATTTTAGATAATATACCTTACAACTTATAGGAACTACTGACAGAGGGTAGCCCCTCTTAACGATATATTAACATTTTTAAAACAACACAACCTACACACAAAAATTTGATTCCAGGATAAAATTTAGTCGGACGGAAGTCTTTAGACATATCTACTTATTTCCCTGGTATAATAATAATAATCTGATTTCAAATAAAAAAAGAAAGATTTTTTTTTTTCCATCATTGTAATGGCCATTACAGGAAGGCCTCAAAAATGTAGTGTCTTCCATGACCTATTAATTAATGTTAGTAGTTTTAGTCATAAGTATGTAAATATAATAACTATAGTGTAAATAGCAATACTGTAAATAATATCTTATTTCTGTACACATCTCTACCAAATGTTGTCTCATGTTCCCTTAACACTTTTGTAGTATTTGGTTCCATAAGTTTGTATTATTGTATAAAACTGTATTTTTGTATTTTAAAAAGAGCTCGTCACCTTCGTTGCGAAGCTCTTAAAAAAATAATAATAATAATATACGGAAAGTCCAAAATTTCTTATTCCTGTTCACATATGTCATAATGCTTCCTCTACACGAAAGTTTAGATAATTATTAAACGTGAGAAAAAATTGTCAACTAAATTCATTCGGTTTGGGACGACTCGAAACGAAAATTCCATTTTTTTACCCTTTTCTAAAAATTGGTTAAACATTTTTATTGCCTCGGTATTGGTTTTATTGAACCTGATATAAATATGAATGTTATAATGTAAATACACAAAAAACTAGACAATGCAAAAAGTACAAAAATAAGTCATCAAAGTTAGAGGTTCAAATAAAATTGATTGATTGCATTCTAGAAGTACGTAATGTATTGCAATCTTATTAGATCATATACATATTTTTATCGTGCATGTTGTGTTATGTGACCAAGAAATTCCATTCTTGGGGATTTTATATATATATATATATATATATATATATATATATATATATATATATATATATATATAATTAATGTGAACGAGAAATAAATTGAGACTGAAGTCGGCAAAAAAAACGGAATAAATAGCTACCATTGGACCAGAAATAGTTGTAGTTCTTATCATCTCATGAGGTACCTGATATAGTGCGAAACGTTTGGAGCAATAATACACTTTCTCGATTAGATTTGATTTCCTTTTATTTTCATTCATGACCTTCCGCCTTTTTTTTAATTTTTTTTAAATCATGAGTAGTTAAACGTCTGCAAAACTTATCATGTTACATCGATAAACTGGATAGAAGGCTAAAAATTGAAGAAGAAAATAAGAGCGCTAATTTATTACATCACGATTGCAAGACCAGACAATATTGTGTAAAAAGTTTCTATCGCAGTGAATATCATTATTTACTTGTTGAAAATGGTAAAGCTTCTGTAAATAGGCATGATTTATCTCTAGGTATCCCTGTAAACACTGTCTAGTTTATCATGTTGTTTGCCATATCGCCGGAGTATTGTATTTATTCTTGAATCTTTCTTTCTTCATCCGTCTGATATGGAAAATTATACGTCTCTCTCTCTCTCTCTCTCTCTCTCTCTCTCTCTCTCTCTCTCTCTCTCTCTCTCTCTCTCTCCTCTCTCTCTCTCTCTCTCTCTCTCTCCCCCTCTCCCTCCATCCCTCTCCCTCCCTCCCTCCCTCCTACCTCCCTCCCTCCCTCCCTCCCTCTCTCTCTCTCTCTCTCTCTCTCTCTCTCTCTCTCTCTCTCTCTCTCTCTCTCCCTCTCTCTCTCTCTCCCTCTCTCCCTCTCCCTCCCTCTCCCTGCTGGATCTTGGAAATCGATAATCAGAAGGATGAAAAAAAGTCCGAAATTTCCACGGGTGTTTCATTTGGGAAAACGTTTTGAGGGACTAAGCCCCATTCTCTCTGTACTCGTACTTAGGCAGATTCTCGTTGCTTACCGCTTTATATATGTTTAATGAAATGTAGATAGTTAGCGCTCTAGGTGATAAGGACTAAAATCTGATCTTCGTAAAAATCTATATTAGAACCTTTCAGCGCGCTCTTTGGCAGCCTTCTTCAGTAATGAATGCCTAGGGATGGAGGGAGAACGAAGATACCAGTTAAATGGTCATGTTGAAAATACAGAAAAAAAATTGTTTTTCTATATTATATGACAATAGCATTGTCTGGCTTCAAATAAATATAAAGCAGTGTCGTCTCTCAAAAGTATTGGCTCAATTAGATTAATCAACTTGCATTCGGATTCAAATGACGGTCTGGCGCATTAATTTTTCTGAAAAAGGAGATTTTTAAATTAATATAAATATAATGCAAAGGGGGATTAGCAGCACTTTAAAACAAAAATTGACTTAAGTCAAATTTCGTTGAGTAAATGTAGGTTATTCATATCAGACATTCTAGTCTGTTTTTATCATTTACCGTAATAGGCCTTTTTGACTCTTTGAAATACCGTAAAATGGGGTGACATTAGTACTACAGTGTGGTGAAATTGATACAAACCTATCCTGTCTAGGATATTATCATTTAACTGATACCAAAGCGTTGAACTTTAAACAAAAAGTGCGAACGGACAAATATATACCTATACTTCGCTTTCAGACAAATATATAAGCATAATAGTTTTGTACAAATTTCCCCACACTGTACTAATGTTACCCCCATTTTACGGAATATAAATTCATGCTTCGTTAACAGCATAAATTCTAATCTAGAGAGCACTAAAGGTGAAAAACGTATGAATGATTAAAGACAATAGTAAAATATAGCAGGATACATATGTTCTGAGGGCATTGCATTAAAGGTTTGGATAAATGATAATAAATGTTTCCTGGGACTGTATCATAGCTATTTATAGGTGACGTGGGTAAGATTTATTCAGGCTAGATTAGCTAGCATGTGGTAAATGCTGCCATATATAAACTGCTGATAGCTTTGTGGATAGAGCTTTTAAATATAGACCACCTTACAGATATCCTCTCGTTCAGTGGCCCTCTACTTCTTATCTCTAGCTCTATAGACGCGGCTTACTATATATAGTCCCATGTGGGGGAACATCTTATATTTATTATTTTTTTTTTATCGGCGCATCAACTATTTGGCTATTAGCGCCTGAACATCTTATTATTATAGGCTTTGGGTAGATTTTAAAGTATTAATTATTGGGCCGGTTATGTAGAGTGTAATATTAGTCCAGGGTGCATCTATACAAACGTCTTGAGAAGGTCTTTAGCATGTATACTTTCGGAACTATGGGCGATAATATTTTAAAAAAACAACATTTTTTTTTAAATTAAAAAATTCAAAATCAAAGTAATCTCAAGGACAAAATATGTTTATTTTGCAAGAAATGAATCTGGAGTCAAAAGTTTTTGTTTTTTTTTTGGGAAAGAGACATATTTTTCCTTGAAACGGCCTTGAATTTGTTCCAATGGGGTGGAACAGACCCCGGATTCGAATTCAGCAACCTTCAAAATCACGGAAGCGATTTCATACTAAATTTGTCCTTCAAATGCTCTTAAACCTGACGTGATGGGGTGAAACGGACTCTGGATTCAGATTCAGCGTGTCGAAATACATAAGAATTTACTGCAGAATCAACCGTATGACAGTAAATATTAACAAATCAAATATAGTGGTTTTCAGGAAGGGAGGAAGAGTAGCAGAGCTCAAAGTATCAATTGATGATGAAGACATGTCCATCTCCAAAAACTACACTTATCTGGGAATTCCTCTCTACAGCTCCGGGATATTTACACAGACAGCAAGAGACATGTGTAAGAAAGGTAATTCGGCAATGGCTTCTACTATCTCGCTCTTTGCAAAGCTAAAGTGTGAGTCTTGGGATGCGAGAATTAAGCTTTTTGAAGCGCTGTGTCTTTCGGTCGTGCTCTACGGAAGTGAAGTTTGGGGTCTAAGGTGTTTGGATATTGTCGAATCATTTCAGGTGCAATTTCTCAAGAAACTCCTGCACCTCCCTTCTAGGACCCGGGGTTATATGGTACGGCTGGAGTGCGGAAGGACAGCGCTAAAACATCAAGTGCTGAAAAAAGCCCTAAACTGGATGTCCAAGATTCTGTGTATGCCTGCAACCAGATTGCCAAAGAAATGTTTCAACAGATTATTAGCACTTGATAAAGCCCCGACAATCCGACCGACTTACAACTGGGTTTCACAGTTGAAGCAAATACTTGATGAAATAGGCCTGATTCATCTGTGGGACGAGAGCGACCTCATGTCACTAGTGAAAGTGTCTAAATTTGTTCTTGAGGAATATGAAAACTTCCTCATTCAAGCCGACTTCTCTAGAGCCTCCTCTTCTTCCTACTCACCAATATACCGCAGCATTAAGCCAAAAATTGAGGCGGAAAATTATTTAAAACTAAACACAAATATTAAAAAAATAAGAATAATTTCACAAGCAAGATTGTGTAGACCAGAAAATCTGAAATTTTATTGGGAGCGAAGCGTCTACTCTATTAACGGGGAGGAACTATGTACAATATGTAATAAGTTCGAAAAAGAAGATTTAAAACACTTCCTTCTCAAGTGCCCTATGTACAATGATCCTAGAAACACTTTTATCAACAAGTACTTAGACCTCTCGATGCAGGACGAGGAGAAAATCAAGACAATACTAGCAATAGACACAATAGAAAAACTTAACAATATTTATTATTATATCACAAACTCATTAAAAATAAGAGCTTTCATTATAAATGAATGATATATTGATGGTGCTAGCTAATTCAGAAATTAAGGGTACTTTATAAATGAATAAAACTTAACTAATAAATATTCCAGCATACTCCGGGAATTAGGTGCTATTCATCAATTAATAATAAAACTAAATATATAACTATATTAATATATAATCGAGGAGAAGGACAAATTTATTTTATATGTCTCTATGTATATAGACTATGTCTTAGTAAATAAAAATAATAATTTAAAAAAAAAAATTAGCTTATATGTCTGTTATTTTGGGATTAGAAGAATGTTATTCATTATTAATTGATAATTATTTTTTTATAACTTTTACTAATGTTAAGGATATATATATATATATATATATATATATATATATATATATATATATTTTATTTTTTTTATTTTTTTTTGGTTGTAATTCATATGACTTCAGGTCATCATCAGTTGTCAGCATAGATACTAATAATGTATAATTTATATTTATGTATAAAGGCATGGTAACTTCCACCATTTATTATGATACATTCGTAAATACAAATTTTTCTTCATCTTCTTCTTCCTCTTATAATAATAAAACTAAATAAATTATTTTATTAAAAAAAAAAAAAAGATGATAATTATAAAATAAGAATTATAAAAATTTAGTAAAAAAGTCTGTCAGTTTTAAATTGGAAGAATGTCATTTATTATTGATTGATAATTATTTTTTAATACTTTTATTTATGTTAAGGTTATATTTGTTTTTTGCTTTTTTTTTTTTTGTATTTGTATAATGACATGATCTTTTTTTGTATATTTTAGTATTAAGAGATGATAACCTCCAATATGTAATGTGAAACATTCACAAATACAATCTTTCTTCTTCAAATACATAAGAATACATTTATGGTGTCTTTAGGACAGGCCACTTTTTGTGTTTGTGTGTGTGTGTGTGTGTGTGTGTGTGTGTGTGTGTGTGTGTGTGTGTGTGTGTGTGTGTGTGTGTGTGTGATTGTGTTATTGTTCCGAAGATATCTCCGCGCCCTGGATATATGTTAGTTAATCAGGATGGTCCAAAGTTTGGAGGTCTGGGTGTCTTACAAGAAGTCTGTCTTAAGTCAGTCTGGGCTGGATTGACCTATTTAGGCTCAATCTTACATACAATTAAAAACACCTTACTTCATGAGGATGTTTAGAAAAGGAGGAAGCCAGCCCAAAGGCTTAGGTAAGCTGTCGATGTACTACAAAAAAAAATGTTATTTTTTTAATAGTAAAGATTTATATATTTATTTCAATTTTTCATAGCGCTTGGGATAAAGACACTAAGATAGGTCGTCATTATTTTTTCCCGTATTATGTTCTACATTATATCATATGAAAATTGGATGAATCTGTTTAGAATTTACGGTATGATATTTCCAAAATACAATAAGTTTAAACATTTTGACATAGTGAAGATTTCTTTTCACGGGTTGAATGTTTAGAGTCTATAAACTGACTGAGATACCTTCTTGCGAGAACGTATAATCTTTCTCTTAGTTGAAACGTTAAGATAGTGTCTACTGTCAGTGAGATGCTCACATATCACACTAGTATTTCTAAAGTGACACAACTCAAAAATCGGTTTTATTCTCATCGTCATAGTTATGACAGTGAAAGTCATGGTAAATATATCTTTATCAACCATCAAAACTGTTTGTACCTAGCTTCAGAGCTTGTGCACCAGAGGGCACTTGTTTCACCCTTCCTGTCTTAATGCTATGCCCCCTACATAGCCAAGAGTGACAAACTTCCAGTTGAGTTTTATTTTGAATTGTGCCACTATAGAAATACTAGTGCGGTATGTTGTGTGGTATGTTTAAGTCATTGCGCAATCTGTGAATATATGCTTTATTTGCACTAAAAACTTCACATGAATGTGTCTCGTGTTTTATCAATGGTAAACATATCATTTAAGAAACATTTAGATAATAATACTGTTTCCTGAAGAGGACTACAGGAATAATGTAATATATAAAAAAAAAATTAATTATGAAGGAAAATGAACCATAAATAGGAACTGAATGAACATGAGGATGAATGTATCATTCAATTGTAAATGACGGTTACATTACAATATAAAAGTCCGTCACGCAGGAGCTGCATAACTAAGCACTTTCCTCAGAATTTGGGTAGTGTAGACTGCTTTCCAGAACAATTTGCTTAAAATATCCTACATAAATAAAATAAAAACATGAATAGTTCTCTTTTAAATTTGTAATGAGTAACTAATCAATTATTAATTTGCTTCCAGAGTTATGTTTACACATGGTACCTATTACACTAGGTAATAAATACAAAAAACCTCATATTATCGTATTTTGATCTAATGCAGGAACAGGATACAGTCAATCTAGTAGAAGCGCTCCTTGCGGCGGCTTTGTGAACCTACGTCTGTCGGGCTTTTCTATTGAAATATATTACAAATTAAACCCCCGCTTTCCGATTGACCGATTCAGCTCATTTTTACAACACTTCCTTCTCATGAGTTACCCACGACGTATACCGCGTTTCGTTACAATACAGCAGAAATTACGACCGGTATGAGTATATTAGGAATTTGGAGTAAACCCCCCCTTCTAATGAACCGATCAAGTTTATTTTTACAACACATATTTACCTGTAGATTACCACTACGAATACCGATTTTCGTCGAAATATACCAAAAATCACGGCTGGTAGTGGCGAATTGGTATTGTGGGTCCGGAGTAAACCCCCCCTCCTAACGAACCGATTTAGTTTATTTTTACAACACATATTGACCTGTAGATTACCACTACGAATACCGAGTTTCGTCGAAATATACCAAAAATCACGGCTGGTAGTGGCGAATTGGTATTGTGGGTCCGGAGTAAACCCCCCCCTTCTAATGAACCGATTTAGTTCATTTTTATATCTCACTTTTCTCTCTATATTAACACTACGAATACCAAGTTTCGTTGAAATATAACAAATATTACGGCTGACATAGTCAAATAAGTGTTTTGGGTTCGGGGTAAACCCCCCCCTTCCGGTAGACCCACTTTGGTGGTTAACGAACTTGTTCAATCGTTTGCTAATTGAATGCTATATACCAAGTTTCGTGACGAAAAAACAAAAACTCTGGCCGCTATCGTGTTAACAGACACATATATATATATGCATATATATATATATATATATATATATATATATATATATATATATATATATATATATATATAGATATATATAAATTTTAACGGGGGTCATTTTCGGTGTCTACTAGGTAGGATCGATAAAGATTTGAAGAAATTTTTCAAAAATTCCGTCATGAGTCCAACCTCAATAGCTACTTTCCTTCGGAGGAAAGTGCTAAATACTTTCCTTCGGAGGAAAGTGCTAAAAATGAGAACTTTTACTGATTATTACGGTAAAAAGTCACCATTATTATTATAAATACATTCAGCGTAATGCCAGAGTTAATTAATGTTTCTACTGAACGCTGTTGAAAACGATACATCCCGAAGATAGCGACGAGCAACTACTCCCATACATAAGATATGATACATATGAGATGAAAATGAAAAAAGAAAATCACAACATACTACCAGCAGACCTCTAACAAATTATCTGTGAAAATCTGAGAAATTGGGAAGCAATTTCGTCAGGTGAGCACCTCAACCACTGGCTATAAAAGCTGAAAAATTATGAAATTTATGAAGTCTTGGCTATTATCATTTAAACAGAATCATCATTTCATGGCAGATTTCACTAATAAGAATACATATTAATTGTGACCTAAGTAGTCGAAGCACCTTAATAAACAATTAAATAAAAAGTATTATTTTCTCTTTAAAGTAAAATTTACTTATTGCGTATTCTTCTTCTTAATACTTTTTTGTTTTGTTTTAGGTTTGTTCTCCTCTTCTGTTATACATAATCCTACCGTAAGTAACAGTTTTGTTCTACATGTAAGTTGACGTCTGTTTAAATCATAGTTTGAATCCTATTAAGGAATCATTTGTGTGCTGGAAAATCCCTTAGTTTTTAAAATTAGGCTAGCTAATTTATGTTTATACCGTAGACATGAAAAAATTATATAAAAGGCGCTAAGCCCTTAAAATTGAATTATTAAAAAAAAAAAAAAAAAAAATCTAATTTGAAAATAGATACATTCAACATAAATTTTCATTTGGGGGAGTTATTTTAAATTATCTTGAATTTGGATACAGCTAAAATTGACTTCGTTTTCTCAAATAAGATATATATATATATATATATATATATATATATATATATATATATATATATATATATATATGATTATTATTTTTAAAAATCAGTAGAAAAAAAAAGGTTGTTCTCCATCATTTTGCTTACATCTCCAAATGTTGGATTGAAGAAATAAAAGAAAAAAATGCAATGGTTAATGCCTGTTATGTTTCATTTCTCTTTATGTGATTTATTAAAAGAAAATGTGTGGCCCAGCGCACAATGGTGCGAAACGCCCGATTTCGGGAAAAAACCTCAAGTTACTTGAATCTTTCTGATTTAGGTGTCATTTTTGAAGTATTTTTTTGTGCTGAGTGGAATGAGACCACTACCAATTTGATATAATAATTATTTTGGAAGAAAAACAAGTTTTATATTAAGAAAAAACTGAAAAACAGCAAGTATCCAATATAAAAAAGTCATATTTTACTCAATTGATAGATATATGTATTATTCAAAATGTATTTTTGAGTGCTGAGTCGAATAAATAAATAAAAATGTAATTTTGTTAACTGTTCTCGACGTACTCCTCATTCTTGAAATTTGAGCATATAACGACTAAATTTATCAGTTTCACGCGAGATATTAGATGGATCTCAATGTTTATGTTTAGTTACTTGCTAAAACAACATTTTTAACAATTCTTTACAGAAATGAAATGGTAAAGTTGTTTTTCGTAAATCAATCTCATCGCTAATTGACACTTTCATTTTATTAGGCTGTGCACACATACTGCCGAGTACGGCGATGAAATTTATAGGAAAGCAACTTCAAAACATTTACTTTTAGGCACATGTTTGTACCCACGCACGCACGCGCGCGCGCACACACACACATGCAAAATTTGAACCACCTTTATATTCGTGGTCAATGGCTTCTGAAAAGTTAATATTCTAGCCGGATTGCGTCATTAGGTCAAACTCCTAAGCGGGGTTCCTCCCTATATGTAGGAAGGTAATGCGCTATAAATGAGTTAATATAAATATTAATAATAACCTTATTTTTCTTCTATTTGACAGTGGCTTGGACCGAAACTTGTGTAATATAAATAACGAAAATGAAATGATTGAGGTAGGCTGGTAATGAAATAAATCTTGTTAGAATAAATATAAAAATAAGATTTTGATTTTAAGTATTATTAGAAATCTGTTGTCCAATAAGCTTCCTTTTCTGAAACGAAGGCACAATTTAGCTTCAGGCTAAACGAATGGTCATGGTCAGGTTGGATAGCTCCTTCAGAAGTCGTTTCCAATATAAATATAATATGCAATGTATTATATCTGACGCAGCCTTGGCGTTTCCAAGTTGTCGGCCTTGTATCGTGTTAGAATGCTTATGCTACCGTTATGCTATTACTTATGGTGGTGGGTGATCGTTTACACCTCTCAACTTTCTTTACGGAAACATGAATCCTTGACCATGGAATTCAAACCAACACAACAAGGTCTTGTCATTTACATAGAAAAAACATTTTCTTTTTTTTTTCTTTTACTTCTGAAAAGGTATTAAAATAAGTATATGATAATGATGCTTGATGCGTGTCTGACTAATATGAAAACAGCGAGTTCCAAACATTCTTCAAACTCCAAATGGCAAATTTGAGTATTAATGCTGCATAGATTGAGTTTTCATGTATTAATAGTTTCAAAAAGGGCTTCACCAGTGACTCATTTTTAATGGTAGTGGTAGTGCAGATTACAGACCATTCCTCAGGGATTAATCTTTTGTCCAACCGTCCTAGTCCGGAAATTTGTGATTTTGATTAAGTGTTGGGCATAATCATAAGCATAATTACGAATATAATCACAGGCTTTCGAAGTGTGATCACGATTACGATTATAGTCGCTATTAAAAGTGTGATCACGATTACACTTGTAATACAATCTTTGAATATAATTACACTTGTTGGGGTCTCCCCGTGGTCTAATGACTAACGTTTTAGATTCCAGCGCACAGTGGGGTCAAACGACATTTCGCGTTTCAAAAAAGGCTACGACCTCTAAATCGTAACCGATTTCAATGATTTTTTTTTTTTTTTATGAAAGCTAATCATATCGAGTGGTTTGTGGATATCTAACTTTCGTTAATTGTTGCATGTTCATTTTCGTGGTAATCACGTTTTTGTGGTTTCATGACACCTGGACTCACCGGACCTCCACATTAATGAAAGTTAATAATAATTAGAAGAAGTCTGTCTAGTCAGATTTTTTGTCTTGTCTGTTTATTAAATTGCGTGTAAATAATATACGAACTTTTACAATTGAACATAAAATAATATTTCATTTTTCATCTAAGTTAATATCAACACTGGTATCGTCGATATTAAATATTCACATTCTAATTAGACTTGGGAAATGTCAAAATCAATTTTCTAAATCATTCAAAAATCATATTATTTCAATTTATTGTTGAATTAAGATAAATTTACGTTTTGAAGGTGTGTCAGTCTGATTTTTTCCAATTATAATCAGGATTTGAATGTTTAATTTCAACGATATTAGTGCTGATATGAAAAATAAAACATTATTTTATGTTAATTTGTAAAAGTTCGTGTATTATTTACACGTAATTTAATAAACAGGTAAAAAAAAAAAAAAAAACAAGCATGTATATAGTTTACTGAAGATAAATTTTATTATTTTTCTTCAAGAAAGTGAAGCCTAATTCCAGCTATTGTGAAAGAAACAAGTGATTTATGGACGAAAGTTAGTGAGTAACAAATTTTTATCACTAAAAGTAAGGTCATATCTAAAGAATAAACGTTATGGAATCAGTAGTCAACATAACCTCTAAGGTTGAATTATTAAAGGACAATCCTTTATGTCCTAGTGATTGTGCTATAGTTTTATACACTGTGAAGGGCATAAAACAAGATGAATATTTGTTACATTTGGCGAATGTAGTTGATGCTAAAAGTATTAAATTTGCTTCCTACATTTCAGGAGGCAGGTTTTGCATACATTTAAATAGTAAAAAAGAAGTGAATAAATAAGTCAATGAACATCGAAATATAATAATTCGAGGCCATAATATTTTATTGAAGCGGCTTTTAGAGCCGTCTAAAAGAATTGTAATATCTAATGACTTGGGGTTGAAATAGTTTCGCCCATACAATGTTTAAGAGCTGGCCTTCATGATCCGAGGTTATCGCATATTCTCAGTCATAGGAGACAGCTGTTTGTAAATCCTGAAGGCATTGAAAAGCTACCTTCTTCATTGGTTATAGACGTTGAAGGAAAGCCTTGGAAAATATTCCTGGAGACTGAAAAACTCAGCTGTTTTATATGTAAAGGCCACCATTTGCTGCTGCATGTCCTGACGCTCCTAAAAATCAAACTGAAGACCATCTTCATGTTCATTCTGTTTCATATGAAACCTTTGATAACGAAAGCGCTAACAACACAAAAATCAGCTTAGTGGCCCAAGAACCAGATGAAATTACACCTTTTTCTCATGGTCATCAAGGAACCTTAACATGTTTTTTTACCTCACCGATTTCAGTTTCTCCAGACCAAAAATCAATATCCCTAGAAAATCGACTGGAACATTTTCCGACTTCAGTAATAAATAAGAATTTAGAAGAAATGGAAAATATAACTGAAGATATATGGGAAGAAAATGAGGGACTATGCGACTTATTGAGCTCAGTAGATATGATGTTTAAAAAAATTGAAAATTTAGAAAAGCTTGCTTTGTTAAAGTTTGGTAATTCTAAAATTGCTGCTGCGCCTGAACATGATAAAGTTCCTCCTCGCCTAGAAGAGACCAAGATAGCTACAAGACATAGTGTGGCCGCGACATTAGCAGCTGATCGGAGTGAAGAATCCTCTAAGGGATGGAAAGGAAGCAAAGGTACGAAAGGGAGTCTTCAGAGATCTGGTAGAAAAGCTGCGTCACGTAAAGAAGATACAGTTAAAGTTAAGAAAAAGTAATTTATTTGCTATTTGTACATGATATGAGTATTTTCTAGAAGAAAAAAAATGTTTGTCAATACTATCCTCTGTGTTTAAAGGAATTAAGCTTCACTGGCATAGCTGTGAATATTTTATACACAACTGTTGATTTTTTCTTCTTTTTTTTTTGTATTCTTTTATGTTCTATTCAAATTTTATTGTATTTCATATTTTTATTTTATTGTAACAATTTTTGTTTTCTTATTTAAATTTGAGCATGTCGCCTTTGTTGCGAAGCTCTTTAAATAAATAAATAAGTAAATATTAAATAAACAGGCAAGGCAAAAACAATTTCTAATTTTTATTAGCTTTCAAACATAATCCTGGCTAGACAAAGTTGTTCTAAATTTTATTAGCTTCTATTTTTATTTAAAAAAAAAAAAAAAAAATCATTTAAATGAGTTAAGATTTAGACGCTGTAGCCTTTTTTGAAACGTGAAATATCGTTTGGCCCCACTGTGGGCGGCAAGTATTTCCTCATCTCACGGCTCGTTGAGAAAATTTCTTGCTGCACCGCATGCACTTTCTCGCTACACTTTCTTAAAAGTGCATAATTACACTTTTAATCCCATCTTTAAATGCAATTACACTCGTAATCACAACATTATTGTTTGATTACAGTTGTAACACGGACTTTGTGATTTTATTTGTAATCAAAGAAAAAAAGTTGGGATTACAGTCTTAATCACAGAAAAAATTGTGATTACAAGTGTGGTCGTAATCACCTTTTTAATTGCGATCATAATCGTAATCACAACTCGAAATTATGTGATTATAATCGTAATTATGGTTATGCCAAACACTGTTTAGGATCTATACCTCTTAAGGAAGTGTTATCTTCAGTTTGCCACCCTTTTATAATGCCACCAGGATGCTCTGGAAATATTGACCTCAAATTTAAAATCAAAAGTTTAAATTAATTGAGGCGTATAGACAGGGCCGCCACATCTCAGAGCCGGCCCGGGACCAGATCACGGGCCCCCACTTCTCAGAGCCAGAATGAAAATTCTAGTACTTTTTTTTATAGGAATTTGGGCATTTTAAAATTATTTTCATCTTGCGTTTTGAGCAAAATGAGAATAAAAGCCGACAATCGTGCTGCAAAGGTCACTTTCGGTACTTTTTTTTCCAATTAGCGAGGATCGGCCAGGGCCCCCACGGTGCCCGGGCCCAGGACAACTGTACCCGGTTGTTGTCCCCCCCCCATGTGACGGCCCTGCGTATAGATGCAAAAGCGCTTCTTTCCAATTTTTGGCTCATAACGTTTTTTTCAAATCTGTAATAATCCTACCAACTTGATATCGAAAATCACCAACGTTATAATATAGAACTGTATAATACAATATATTATACTGTTCTGTATTAAACCTTGGTGATTTTTCAATATCAACTAGGTAGGATTCGTACAGATTTGAAAAAAAAAAACGTTATGAGCCAAAAATTGGATAGAAGCGCTTTTGCATATATGCGCCTCAATTATGATTGTATTTTTGTGTTTATAAAAGACAAACTTTTCCCTCTTTTTTGATCTTTTCTAATTCGGGATAATGACCCCACACCCACAAATTTGAATGACCTGTTTTTTCATGAACTATGAGCTACAAAACATTGAGATTTTTCGTTGTCTGATTCTTGTCGCCATTGAGTCAACGTAGCATGCGATTTTTCTACTCACAGGGAATAACGCTAAAATCTACCTACTCAAACCTCCTTAAATTATCACTTCTGAATAAGTCGAATTCATTTCCCTAATAGCTCCTGTTATGCAGTAACTTTAACTTATCGTTTCAGATAGATTCACTTTGACCACCCCTTCATCACTAGGGATCATACTCCTTAAGGTTTCAGGCCAGTCTCTGTGGTTTACAATAGTTTGTTGATAATAGACCGCTTTATGATTCCGCTAAGTAGTTGGAAGCCAGTCTCTAACTTCCCTTTGGTCTATCCTACGGATATATGGCTAATCAACCCATGACAGAACAAAAACAGGAATATACTAAAGTAGGTGAGTTCAATGACTCGGACCTTTGGCGGATGACGCAGGAGGAAAGTTACGTCCTAGATGACAGCAAACACATTTATTCAGTGCCATGTCTGTCTAATGAAAATATTTTCTTAGTGTTGCCTTTTTCTCTCTTACTGCAAGGACTCCTCAAGGAGGTGAAATCTTAGGTGCAATCGGGGAGCGTATGCCCGATTTTCGATAGATAAAATGAATATATATTTTATTTTCGTCGTATTCCATCGTCTACCCAATGTCAAGATGTGTTAGTTTATTTAAGGAAAGTATTTTTATTAAACCACTACTTTTTATTTAAAACATGTCCAAATGATTAATAATGGTTAAAAATACAAAACAAATAAGAGTTTATTTTATAGTACTTATTTATTGCGTTCGCCCACTTTTTCGGCGCAGGATGCTTCTTAAAATAATGAGTCCTAACTCTGCCAGACGTTGAAGACCAGTCTCGAGACCCAAGGCCACACCGGGCCTTATCTCCTATGCTCTCCTTATTACTTCTGAAGGACTTATTTGGGTGAACTTAACCCGTTCCTAATCTGCACTGGCCAGATTACTGGCAAAAACAAAAACTTCTCTTACAATCGTCAAGCGAACAAAAAAATAATAAAAGTGTCCGTTTTTTTTTGTTTTTTTTTTTTTTTTCAAAAACTATTTTTGCGCCTTGAATTCCTTTCTTGTATATTTCTCTCCCTCAGGGTTCTCAGTTTTGTTGAAGGAAAATTTGTTCATAAATTCAAATTTTCAGCCAAAAAAGCAAGATTTTTTTTTTTTTTTAAACGTTTTTTCTAATAAATTATTACTTAATCTTCCCCGTCTGCTCTTTCAAAAATAACCTTTTCACTGAGAATGTGGTTTTTCTGGATCCTGTTCTATATATAGATTGAATGTCTAATGGGAATCCAGAGATGTAAATTAATGTCCTTGGTGTCTACCTTTTCAGTTGAATGTTGCAACTTTCGCCACGTCCTTTGAACCAGTAGCCTATTTATTTTTTCATAACTGTTTTAATTTCAATGAAGGCAGTATTGGCAATGCTTCATATATAAGTTTCTGTTTATAGTTAATTAAAATGTGGCATATCCTTCAATTTAATGATGCATACAAATATAAGTTCTTAAGTATACTTAGGATAATAAAAATACATATGATATAGTTTCATATAAATATAAAGATAATTTTGTAAAACAATTATATCTATATTGATAATAAATAATGGGCGTACATACATATAAATTATACACACTTACCCATGGTCACCTAAAAGTTATCGTGGTCTTCCTCCACTTCCTAGGCATTTACTGCTGAAAAAGGCTGCCAAAGAGCATGCACCAAACGTTCAAAATATAGATTTTTCTGAAAATCTGACAATTTCATAATCTTTTGAAAATTCGCCAATAATCGATCCAATTAAAACATAATCGATAATATACGGAACAAATTATTAGAACAAATGACATGTCAGTATTATGTCTGAGAGAACATGTCGCGATTACGTCCTAACAAGGTATGACTAAAATTTGAAACACTTTGTAAAAACATAAATTGGTCTACGGAAGGAATAAGGATATATTATTGTAAACATATTTATTTCGAAATTTATAAAAAAGGATAATATGTGTATAGGAAAGCCCCTGATGAGTTGCGAACAAATCACGAAACATGTCGGGCAAAGATTTCAAATAAAGTAAATAAACAAAACGAAATGTGTGTTACATTATCGACCCCCTGCCATAGAAAAAACTAAAAAGGAGTGAAAAAATATAGATTGGGTCATCTTTCAGAAGAATTAATAACAGAATTACACACACTTGTTCACCACGTAGGCATTTATTGCTAGAGCAGGCTGCCCTCCCTCGGCCCCCCTTGTATACGCCCATGGTTCAAAATATAGATTTTTCTGAAAATCTGACGTCTTCTGTTAGGCGAATCCCAACCATTCCTTGACTTCATATAAGGTATTTATTAAGTACTACTTAAGGCAATAGAACAGCAAGATTAATATATATATAGTGTATATAAATCTTATCTCAGTAAAAGAATGTATGTGTTTAAAGCGAGTTTGACCTTACCATTCTACTTTCTCATATTTTTTTGGCTGTGAAATCATCAATTTTTATATTTATTTAGGGTTTTTTAAGTTAAAGATGTAACAAGGCTCACCTTTACTCCAGAACCCAACACCATTATTTAGGCACAAGAACGAGACCTGCTATTAAAATATATTTGCAAAAATACATAAAATACTTGAAATCAAATGTAAGGGTAGTTAATGATGTGCCTATTTACACATAAGGATAGTACTAAAAATTAGAGATATCTACCTTAAGAAAACACCATAATATATACTTCTTCTATTCTGTTCTATAATTTCCTCTCTTCTGTTGGACATGCCAATATATTCCTCTTTTTCTTGGTATTGTATTCCTTTGTGTACCAATTTTCGTATATTTGTGTACTTCATTTATTTATTATCAGATGCATCTAGTTGCTGTATAAAGTTATATTTAACCGAAAGTAATACGACGAGTACCTTGTAGATTGCTGGAAATTAATAGAAATGGAAAACAATAAATTTCATTCCTTTTATAATTTATTGGTCATTACTTAACAAAAGCACCGTTAGAATTTTATTAGGAATAAATATGCAGGAATATCATTATGCAGGAAATGTTCTCTGAGCGTTTTTACATAAATTGCGAATAATTCTTCACCAATTTATTTTTTTAATTAGCTCTGTAAATATTCCATTCGTATCAAAATTGCCATTGATTTAATTGGTTGCTTCATTAATATAAGATTAAAAAAGAGATATTCACTCTGAGGTCAATTAACTAATTTTTATTGATGAATGTAAACCGAGACGCAAAAAAAAAAAAAAAAAAAAAAATGAAATAAAATAAAATTTGTCTGCAGCATGTTCTGAACGTGATCATTCACGTGCTGTGTAAACAAACTTCATATCGGTTTCGTAAATGGAATTTGTGCCCCATCAATGAGATTGTGAGAAAGAAATTCTTATATTTTTTTTTTTTTTTTTTTTTTTTTTTTTTTTTTTTTTTTTTTACTGAACCAAGGTTTGCTTCCCAAGTGAATTGGGTTGCTACACATCCAACGATGCAATCTTTGTAAGGATCATTCTCAAACGCCGTACTATTGATGCTAGAAATTTTATATTGTATTTCTAAATTAATTTCATGATTTTAGTCAAACAAAATTTAAATAGCTGGTGGCAAGAATTCACAAATAAAAGCGGATATGTCGGACGTATGTAAAAGATTAAACATACGTCCGAATCCTCGTTCGGATTAACGTTGGCCGTCTGGAAAGTGTCAACTTAATCCAATCTCATCTGTATTTTGGGAGCAAGCTAAACTAAAATTTTATTCGTTTTTCTTAAAAATGTTTGAATATATCATCGTGAAAATCTTATAAATAGTTAAATTTCTTTCAAATGTCCTGATCAGTGTTCAGCCAATAATGTCGTGAGCCACCCTTATAATGAATGGCCACCATTGAAATACTACGGTTGAAAAATTTATCGTGCATCTTGCTTCTTTTACGATGAAAGATTCAATTCATTCATTACTCCCTAAATAAATTTGCGAGGAATCATCTTACGAGATTCATTCTGGTTTCATGAACCTTGGTAAGTCAGGATCATGTGATATCACAGAACGCTTTAATTTAAGATGTAACATCTTTAGTATTACAGAGCTGGTTAGCATGTTCTTGGATTTTAACGTGCGTTGTACCAGCTATACATCGCGGTAATGTGTCTGTAAGATCTCTGCCCGAAAATTAAGGTTGTTTAATTTTATGTATGGAAATGATCTAAATTTATCTCTGTCCAGCAACCCTGAATTCCTTGATAACAACTATGAATCGAATCTTAAACTTTATTGGAACTCCATAGCGTATTGACATTGAGCGACATTGAGCAAAATTACTATTACTTCATATCCTGTAGAAGCCATTACTGTTTTGAACAGACGTGGCCTATACTCCCACCCACCCTTGTTTTATGGACTGACAATGTGACGCGTGGTGTACTATTTCCAAAAGACCTTGGCCGCATTTATCAGCTTTCTCCTATACGTCTTCAAAAATGGCCCGCCGACATAGTAGTATTACACTGTGAAACAAACCGAACAACAAATTATACAAACTGTGCCTGTGAGCTTAGAAAAATATTTCAATCCGTTGTATAATCTGAAGAGAAGTTCAGGGTTACTCTCATTGTCCTTGGCGAATCATCAACGTGGAACTAACTTCCATAGAATTGCAGTTTTTCTCGCTTTGAGGCCAAGCAAGGCTGTCGTTTTCTCAACAATATCTTCAAGGTCGCCACAATATAGGGGCCTTACAGAAGGCTGAAATAAATTTCATGTAGAAATATTTGTTTGAGAAATGTTATTTAGAAGTCTAATCGTTTTTAATAAAAAAATGTATTTTTTTTTTTTCTAAAATATAGAAAATTTATCCTTATTTATCGGTTTCTTCCGATATATAGGCGAATTATTAGCCGGAGATCTTCGCTTAACAGTTCTCTCTTCTGAAAAAGTAAGGGAACCAGCCCCTTGCCACGTAGCATCCTACAATTGGTAAAAAAAAAAAAGTATTAGAAACTGAGTCATTTTAGCTTGGAACGAAGGGAACTCTTCCAGAACGTCAATGATGGTTTTTTTCTGAAACAGATGACTCTCGATATTTACTCCTGAAACCATTTCGCAGGAAGCTCATTATTATTAGCTCTTTCCGTAGAAATGTAGCTATTGAGGTTGCACTCATGAATGTTTAATGATTTCTTCAAAACTATCTATGGATGACATATGGCGGTAGAATATGTCATCCATAGATAGGTAGGATTTCGGGAAAAAATCTCTAGGTACTACAATCTTTCTGATTTAGGTGTCATTTTTGAATTATTTATTTGTGCTGAGTCGAACGAGGCCACTACCAATTTGATGGAATAATTATTTTGGAAGATAAACGGGTTATATATTGAGAAAAACCTGAAAAACAGCAAGTAATCAATTTAAAAAAATCATATTTTACTCTATTGGTATTTGCAGGCTTATATCTGTCACCCCAGATTCTTGCCGCATAAATGAACATCTGACTCTATCCAGTCTTTGCCACCCTACAAACTTGGATTTTTGCTCCTTGGGCAGTGGCCAATTATGGCATCCATAACTCACAGAAGCGAGAACTCAGCTTTCAAACATGATCTTATTATTATTTAGGCTAGAGTTACCCTTCATTACTTCTTTAGCGACCAATACTTCTTTGCACTTCCTAAATTAATAGATATAGGTACTAACGATTATAAAAACGAATTCCATTGCTGCTTCACATAGCAGTTTGGCATTCATTGTTTCAAGTAAGGGAAAGCGTCCTTGATTTGGACCTTGCCCGTACTCCCAAGGAGGTGCTTCCCACATGCCTCGCTAACCCACACTTAACTCCATAAGTCAAAGGGCCGTCGTCGCTTATCGGCGAATCCACCTTAGGCTTGCTAATAAAAGAGAGAATTTGCTTAAATTTTAAATTTAGCTTAGCTCAGTTCGTCAGTTCGCCGTTCGTCAAGGTTGAGGCGTCTTCCCGGGCTATTATGAGACGATTCGTAGGCCGGTCTACCTCATGTAGCGTATAAATAATCTTTTAAACCTAAGGAAATGCACATAGATTACCTTAAATTATCCGTTAATAAAACTAATCTTATGTCAAGATATTTATATAAAAATATATTTTATTCGCGTTGGACTTTAGAGATACTGACACCATTTCTTCAGAACAGGTAGACGGAAATCAGCTAACGGTGAAGGAAGGGGCTGGTGAAGTTGGAGATTAAATCATGTCATAAGTACAACAAGCTCCTACTCAGCAACTACATGTAATACTCGCACTGGACAAACATCAAATTTCTATGAAATAAATTATTACAATATGTACTGTCTCATTGAGCTCATTAGTCGCAATACTATTAATACCTTTTAATCACAGTGATGTTTGAAAACAAAAAGTCCTACGGACCATATCAGTCACTATGTACTAAAAACCATGCCGAGTACTACTATACTATAAAGATTTGGTCTGCAGGGAGCCCTTTACAACAAAACAACATCAAATAAACATATGTACTTTTATGTTATACAATAAAATATATATAATGAGGAAAGTAGTGAAATTAAAATGTTATTTATCATTAATATGTCATACAATATGTCGTTTTCTATTAGCTGACAGTTGAAGCAAAAATGGGATCTTCAGAAGTTACTACATCCGGTGTTTTGTTACGAGTCATTATACGGTAAGCGGATGATAATGCTGTCATAGTTGTGCATTCTTAAGGCGATAATGCCTACTATATCACTCATAGAATGATAAGTAAGAACTCATAGCTTATATTCAAGGTACTCCCATATAAAGGGGTTGTTTTATCTGCCCACATGACTTGTCTGATTAATGAACATAACGTGGCATTGTTCTCATATCTTATGATATTGTGCATTATATCTTGTAACAGATGTCCATCCTCTCTCACACTCTTAGAATCCCTTTATTTTCTGTCTGTTTTAAAAAAAAATATTGTTGTGTCCTGTAAACAAGAGCATATTGTGTTACTGTAATGGTTTTTATATTAAACTAGATGGTTGTCTAGTCTATATATATTCTTCTTATGTATTGCTTACGTTACATGTTGGTTTGTTATGGTGGTTCACAAACTGCTCAATGGTTCATTAGGTCAAACAGGTACATTGACACCGTGAAATCCTCAAAGAATCGAAACATCGAATTAATTTAAATATCAAAAGTGGTACACTTCTGCGAATAGACTCTAACAGTTCAATCAAAAAATGGAGGAATATGGCAAACATAATTAAAGGTTACTTATTTATTTTAATATTTTTGTAATTCTGTGTTATTAATTATCAAGTCGTACATAGATAAAAAGCGTTGAATCCTTGTTCTGACGTCGTGTATTTATATACTTATTATTCTTTTCCGCATATTCTGTTAACTCTTCTGACAAATTTGGTGGCGTGCGAAAAGATGCAACATAGTTTCAACCAGTTGGATGTTGGCTGAGTAAATTATATTCAAATTAATTGACATATTTAAAACAGGTTCAATAATTGAAGACATGTTTTCTTTCCTTTTTTAATGACAATTAAAAAGAATTAGTGCAGGAGAAAACTAACTTCACACTCGTTAATGGCGTGATATATTACGGCATTGTTTCATCCTTAAATGAAGGTAATTAGTTATAACAACTCTTTGCATTGTATTCATAAATTTGAGTAATATTGCAGGCGGTAATTATGCAAAGCAAGATAATACCTCCTGATTAGATAATTATCATTTCAAACATAATTTACGTTACGTTTTGGCAGATGGCCTTACTTTTTAAGCGAATCGCCTTAGTTGTGGATTCATCATACATAAATGGCTTAGAAAAGAAAAACATTTTGCGGTAATGGATGAGATAATGTTAGGTATTTACTGAAAGATGTTCCAAATTCGAGTTGCCCGAACATTTAACTAATCTGTATGCCTTGAAGTTTTAAGAAATAATCGTCGATTATTGAACAATTTGAAGCAGATATTTTGTTATTTTTTTTAATTTTATTTATTTATTTTATTTTTTTACGGCGCTTCGAAGTCTAGGCCATTAACGCCGACATCCAGACTGCAGCGAGGAATTTTCCCAACAAGCCGTGAGATGAGAAAATTGTTATTTTTTATTATTTATCTTATTACGCTCAATGAACCCAATGGGTTTACATAGCGTGTTTCCTCCCTCCGCATGTACAAGAAAGCCCACTCATATATATATATATATATATATATATATATATATATATATATATATATATATATATGTGTATATATATACATTTTTTTTTTTTGTGCATGTGCTTATGATACGAACTCCTAAACGGCTGGACCGATTTTGTTGAAATTTTGTGAATGTAATTTGGTTGATTTGAGAATGATTTTCAATTTGATCCGATAGACAATGTTAATCCGAATTGAATATCCATAGTTATGACAGGACGTCTGTCGGAACAGCTAGTATGTACACATATATACACAACTACCCAACGTCATAGTAGTAGTTTATTTAACTTTCAATATCTGTTTCCAAGAGCACTGGTTTTTGTCGAAATAATCGCAGCATTTACCATTTTGCGTAAGTGGGCTCCCAGTTAAACTTTGAATGTTTTCATTTTGACGTCGGAATCGAATGAAACCTTTTTATTTAACGGTTTTCGAGAAAAGTCTGAACGGTTACATGTTTCTTCCTGGCACTTAAAATGGGCCGAAATGGCATCGTATGACGTCAAGTTGTTATTCCCGGAAGGTATTATCCAGGTAACGTGCCATGAGTACCTAGTGGTGCTGATACTATAGAGGATTCAGATTCCCGACCTTCCGGCTCTCTAGGGAGATAGTGTGTTCAGTACTATGTTCCCTCCTGATTTAAAATTATCCTCTCGTTAAACGCAGGTTACGAAGACTCTTGAACGATGGCACCATTTAACAAAATCTTTCAGTGCGCGCTGGAGTATCGAACTCCAGCCCTCCAGAACATGTGTTAAGTGCTCTATCTGCCTCATCCAAAATTGCATACAGGCATTATGCTCTGTAATTTATGAACATCTTCTATAAATATCTAACTTGGGAATCCACAGATATTTTCATTATCCATGAGTGCCAGAGAGAGGAAAACTGTGAGGAAAGTATACGTGTCTATCACACGTGAGAGGAAATACCATCCGACGTAAGAATAGCACGCTGCCCGATATAGACTGATAGTATGTACAAACAAGAGCTCCTAGGAATAGGACCAGGAAATGAACCATGTGTTGGTCCGTGAACACATACCAAGCTGTGGCCTCACGGGTATTACATGTCACATGCAGCTGAGAGGATGGCACTCACACTTGGTATTATTCAGGCTTCTAATGGTAGGTTCTTACCGCCGATCAATCATAACTCACACCGAACAAAGCTAACAGCGGAAAACGTATGCGAGATGGCCTGCCGCAAATGTTTTAGTACGATAGGGTGAAGTCGTCAGGTGCGTCGGTTGTAGTGCTGCAGACGTGCAGTTTCGACGTTAGCACGTCATATTCATGCGAGGCGGTTTCGAGCCTGGTTTGATAAGGATCATTAAGGAGTGAGTGTGTCTACATATATATACACACAAAGTAATCTTCTTCTAATCCGGCATCCTATGGTCCGGCAAGACTACAAGGGGTGTCAAGGCCAAACATGAAAAGTGTGCCTTTTCAGTTCTTATGCATCAATTCTGCTAAATCCCCACCCCAACAACCCCGGGGTGCCCGACGGGTTCGTTGATAAATTCCCGGATACCCTCTCTGTGATCAAATAAGTACTTGTTCCACTTATAGCTTTCGCTCGACTGAGACCATCTTTCTGGGGTTTATTAAAATATTCAATTATGTGTACATACTTTTTTGTATTTTGACACTATGTAGTTTTATTTTAGCCATTTTGCATTAAATATGTACTACGTTTCGTTTAATTTACATCTCTAACCATTTTTTCGACATACGTCCGATAATCCGGAATATTTGATAATCTGGTATGCTTCAATTCCTGGACGTGCCGGATTAAAGGAAGTAGTAGTGGTAGAAATTTTTAATTTATTATTAGTTTAGTTTAAATGTAAAATATTAAGGAATTCTATGCTACACACTAAGATAATTCAGTGTTTTTTTTTTTGTTTTGTTTTTTTTTGGTGTTGGACCTTTTTGTTATAAAGCTTACAGAATTAACCAAGTCATTAATTAGCTAAAGAGGAGTGGCAGGAATTATTTAAGGAAAAAGATTAGGGGATATAACTTGTGATTGGGTTTGTACATACTTATTTAGAGAAAAGGAAGGCTGTAACCAGGTTTTAGGAGAGTTCGATCCCATGGAGTATAGTTTTAAGCCCTGACGCATTAGACTAATTGAACGGAGCGCCTGGGAGTTCCAGTTCAATCCGCTGTCCGCCGCCAATTGCTAGATACAGAAATATCCATCTCATGTAGTACAGATGCTGACACTTGTGTTCTTCGGGGCCAACATGCTAGCGCCGGCTCTTGTAGAACCATGTTACGTAGTAATTATAATATTTATTTAGTGATAGTCAAAGAGTAAAGAAACAGTGGAGTTTATTATATCTTGTAGGACTCATAAGATCAACATACCGCGTAAATTCATAATTAAAGTGAAAACCAGAAAAAGCCCGACTCCCAGGAAAATATTTTCTAATTATTTTTTTTAATACCAGTAAAAAAGTTAATATCAGTCCCATACTAAGGGCCCAGAGGGGCAGATGCTGTAGAGATATCTGATTTCTGACCATACAGCACACTAGGGAGTAAGTGTGGTGAGTTCCTCTTTGCAGTTACCCATTAATAAATTAATTAAACGTTGAGTGGGCCTAGATACGATCTGGGAACCCGAATTCAACCCTCGGACGACGACCGAGGGGGAGAAGATAAAATCTTTAGTGTGTGCTCAAATCTTCCTGAACATTTGTCAAGTGCTCTACCATTGAGCTAACCTCGACGCTTAAACAAGACGGGTAAAAACTACATTAATAAACAAACAAATTTATTTATTTATTATGAATAAGCGATTACTAGTACGGTAATTTCACTCCTTCAAGGGTGTACCTTTATGGTCTAATGAACCAGCATTGTGAAGAGAAATTTAATTCACTTATTCCTATAAAAAGGGGTAAGGAAAAGTCTGTGATATGCCACTGGTTATTTAGCAGAGGTCATCAAATAAGATTGTATTGTTTTTTGTTGTGCAAGTAGGAGGAGTTTGTGTTTATGTACTGGCTGTTGTCCCTCAACAGTTCAAACAAATTTAAATTATCGTAAAACACAAACTAAAAAAAAACAACAAAAGAAATATAAATACTATTCTCTGTTCCATCAAGGTTACTCCTTGACAATGGCATAGTCACCACCTACTGCAATGACCCACTGATTAAGAACTACTGACAGTCAACTAATGAATGAGCTAACCGTCGGATGAACTTGTTTGCTATGAGTTCATTGAAGAAAAAAACTCGTATTGCATTCCTCCTTCTTCTGAATAGGAAAACAGACTCGCTCCAGTCATAATATTGCAGCATACTTTGGTCGGATGGTAAATAAATCAATGCTCCCCTTATTGGTAAACAGCGTGGGTGATTAGGCGTCTTTCGCTTAATCTTGGATTTTCAGCGTTTTTGCCCTTTTCCGGAATGGAAGATTTCAGATTCTTTGTTGACAATACTTATCCTCTTCTTGAGGAACTATACTCAATACATAAGCGCTTCAGCGAGACTTGATACATGCGAGAAAGTTTGAAAAATATTTTCAAATCTTCACGGATCCTGTTGAACTTTTTTGTAGATATACAAATGGCCCTCCTTTGAATGTAATGCGTTGATTCCCGTCCTCGCACTTATTTTACTACCTGATTTCATTAAATTTAACTATTAAGAAATCCAGTATGAATATATCTTAATGGAACAAGGAATACATCCCTCCGCAGGAGGAGGGGGGTGGGAATAAAATAAAACAAATATTCACACAAAGATTGCCAATACTTTCTCAAAACTGCCTCTTAAAAAAGGATGGCTTTGCTTTCCAAGCACCTGAAAGTGAAAGCAGTGATTTAGGGCTGTTTTTTAAAACATACATGCTCTTCTGGTTTGGAAATTACCAATTCAATTCGTATTGACTAATAGCCGAATCCTAAAATGTTTTGGCCTTCCAATTCCAAGTAGTAGCGCAAATTCCAGACAGACATCATCGAACTTGAATAGGTATTGAATCCAGTAACACATTTTAAAAAGTCCGATCTTCCCAAAATTTGAATATTGGGGCATCCGCTTTTAAATCAAAAATTGTTTTAAAATGGATAACTTTTTAAAGGTAATATTTTTGCAAAATAATGGCTTCCATAGAGTCTAGTATGTAAAACATATTTCGATTTAAAAACGGATGTCAGATTTGATTTTAGAACATTAAAAACCCCTTATATTCAAATTTTGGAAATATTCCAAGAATAAAATAAAGTATTTTATATTTCGCTGGCTCTTAAAATTCAAAAATCCGGCCACATTTCAAAGAACATTTACCCGGTTCAAACCAAATTTGGAGGGACGATAAAGGATTTAAAGTTATACATTTTCTTCCAATTTGGGTGTTTCTACGTGTTCTGCAATCGACGTTACATTCAAAAATATTTAGATTTCTTTTTGTATCGTATTAATTCAAGACGAAATATTGAATTTCAAAACTTCACGTTTTTGGCTTAAAAAGTTTTAGTCTCTTCCGGACAGAATAACTTCTTATTTTTTGTTTTCGATGATATTTACCTCATTAGAGTTACTTGGTGTGCTGATTCAAAGCAGAATCACTAGGAAAAAAATGGGCCAAATCGGTGACCCCACAACTGTATGTACATCCTTGTACGTACACCCTTGTACGTACATCCCTCTGGAAGGAAGCAACTACAATAAACATCAAAAGTTTTTATACTTGTTTTATTATTATTTTCATAATAATTGATTCGGCGGGCGTGGCCAATGCTTGAATGGGTGACCGACCACGTGCTGTTGGGTTGATGAAAGTATGGCAACCTGCAAATAGCCCGGCGTTAAAAGCCCAATTGTTGATACGCCGATAAAAAAATAATAATAATAATTAAGTCAGGTTATACGTGATGTACTTTGCTTTTCCTTTCTGTTGATATTTATTATACCTATCATTAAAGCAAATTACATTCCTTAAGATTGGTTTGTCAATAGTATCGTAGTTGTTAATTGAGATTTATTGACTCCTATTATAGAAGGAGTGTGCGTTATTGTTGATAGTGATAACTTCTTACTTAAAAGAAAAGAAAAAAAGTAATGTATGACCAAATAATCCGATTCAAGAGGAATCTTAATGAGCTTTCATGAGAGATGACAAGACAAACTATTTGACCAGTTATAACTAGATAGTGTATCCTCTTGTGACGGTTATTTTTGTAACTAAACATTAAGAGTTAGATACTTCAAATAACTTGTTATTGAAGAATCGAGGCTTCAATTGATTATGATCAATGAAAATTTTCCTTGACTTTGAGTTGATTCTAAACATTTAGCATCAAAGCGTTAGTTAAGAAAATCCGCCTTTTCTATGTATGTAGATTTAAAAAGTAATTTCTTAATCAAGATCAGAGTTTAAACTATTAGCAGTCTTATTGGCATAGGGCAGAGAGTTAAGAAGAATGCAGGCTTAGGAATCGGAGGGTTTGGCTATTTCTTGTACAAGCAGGATATACATATAGGAATAGAAGTAGTTATTCCACTGACAGTGCCCTAAGTGGAAATTACTAAATGCTTTTTCTCAACTCTTGAAAACACTATAGCCAATATATTTCTCATTTGCTTATCTTGTTTTTTTCTAAAATACTCATTTTACTGTTACATGCAATTATTAAAAAAAAACAAACTAACAAACATAAAAAGGTCACTTTCGAGAATCGCCCATCACTACTATGAATCAACCTGAGCATAATTAGTTTCTATTTTTTTACCTGCGGATTGTTACTCCAACTTTCTTCTTTCTGCTCTTGAACCATTGGAATGTCCAAACGCCGATAGAAGGATATGGAGTTTGACGCTCTACTACTAGGTTATTTGCGCCTTCTAGTAAATCGGTCAGAAAAAGTTGGGGTCCTGTTTTACAAATTTTTGACTTATTTAATTAGATTTTGAGACGTCTCTGAGTTTCAGGGATAGGTGTAGTTCTTTGGCTGTGTGTAATGATGTTTTAGCACTTTCCTCCGAAGGAAAGTAGCTATTGAGGTTGGACTCATGACGGAATTTTTGAAAAATTTCTTCAAATCTTTATCGATCCTACCTGGTAGACACCGAAAATGACCCCCGTTAAAATTTATATATATATATATATATATATATATATATGTGTGTGTGTGTGTGTGTGTGTGTGTGTGTGTGTCTGTTAACACGATAGCGGCTAGAGTTTTTGTTTTTTCGTCACGAAACTTGGTATATAGCATTCAATTAGCAAACGATTGAACGAGTTCGTTAACCACCAAAGTCGGTCCACCGGAAGGGGGGGGGGGGTTTACCCCGAACCCAAAACACTAATTTGACCATGTCAGCCGTAATATTTGTTATATTTCAACGAAACTTGTTATTCGTAGTGGTAATATAGAGAGAAAAGTGAGATATAAAAATGAACTAAATCGGTTCATTAGAAGGGGGGGGGGGGGTTTACTCCGGACCCACAATACCAATTCGCCACTACCAGCCGTGATTTTTGGTATATTTCGACGAAACTTGGTATTCATAGTGGTAATCTACAGGTAAATATGTGTTGTAAAAATAAACTAAATCGGTTCATTAAAGGGGGGGGGGGTTACTCCGGACCCAAATTCCTAATATACTCATACCGGTCGTAATTTCTGCTTTATTGTAACTAAACGCGGTATACGTCGTGGGTAACTCATGAGAAAGAAGTGTTGTAAAAATGAGCTGAATCGGTCAATCGGAAAGCGGGGGTTTAATTTGTAATATATTTCGATAGAATAACCCGGCAGACACAGGTTCACAAAGCCGTCGCAAGGGGCGCTAGAGGGACTGTATCCGGTTCCTGCGTTAGATCAAAATACGATAATATGAGGTTTTTTTGTATTTATTACGTAGTGTAGTAGGCACCATGTGTAAACATAACTCTGGAAGCAAATTAATAATTGATCAGTTACTCATTACAAATTTAAAAGAGAACTATTCATGTTTTTATTGTATTTATGTAGGATATTTTAAGCAAATCGTTCTGGAAAGCAGTCTACACTACCCAAATTCTGAGGAAAGTGCTTAGTTATGCAGTTCCTGCGTGACGGACTTTTTTCTTTTTTTTTATCGCTACTATATTAATAATAATATACTATTGCATAAAATAATTGGTTACTGTCTGCAACTTATTATTATAATTATAATACAAACGCCGGACAGGTAGGCATTGTGCACTCAATAGTTATTTCCAATTAAAATTATTATAATACTAAACCATTAAAAACAAAGCAAAACTGTTTAAGAGATGTGGCCAGCCAATATGGCCACCATGGGGTTTGCTTATGTGAATTATTTTCCCCAAAACATCCCCCCTCTCCTTTCATGACTCCATAACAGTCTATGACTTGGAAAAAATTTAATAATTCTAGATAGATCGATTCTTTAAAAGATCGGCCCTTGGGATCGATTAAAAAATCGATATATCATGTTTAAAAAATCTATCTTTTAAAAGATCGATTCAATCGCCCATCCCTATCGATAAGCCATAGTTTTCTCTTAATAGGTCTTCAGTCAATATTTGTTTTATTGTCAATGGAGTGTTACACAATCCACATGTCAGTCCGTCCTGTCTCGTCATGAGATATAAGTGCTTCAGCCGAAGTTCTGTTCGATTTGGTCAGACTAGGCAGGTAAACCTTTGAAATTTCAACAGTAGTTCTAAGTAACGTTTACTTAAAAGCCATGCAACTCTTAATGAAATTAAAATATTAGGTAAAATCTTACAATGAATGCTTTGGTATTTCGAATCGACAAAGTACTGTGTTTGATATGGATTGGAAGATACATTTGTGAGGACCAGTTTCCTTCTTTGTGGTAACACCTGAATGAAATCATATTTATGTTTAGTTATGACAAAACTACTAGAAATGTCGAAAAGTGATTGCAAGTGGAGTGGATTTCTGAGTATTAATATGTAAAAAAAATAAATAGGTTTTCCATTATGACGTGCGTGTGAGTACTCAATAAATTGTGATAATATGAAGAACCAACAATCATGATGTCAGTTCTTTAATGCAATGGAAAATCCATTATTTACTTACATAAGGGAAACTACTCTTCGAAAATGACAAATTAATTTATCGATGATTATATTTCTTAACAAGGGATGTTAATTTTGCTATTATTCATAGAAATGTAAATATATTTCATTTAGGGTGCTTATAAGCAATTTACGTCACCAATAATTATTTTGGTATTTCCAATTGAATTGAGACATAGTGTATTGTTCAATATTCAAAACGTTTCAAAGCATTTTATTTGTTTTAAGAAAAATTTACTCGCCAGACTGGGGGACCCAGAAACTCCTCTTTTACAATCGGCCGTGTTGCCAGTTGTGCTATTATGCTTCATATTTCAACAAGAGAAATTAATTCATCAAACATGGAACAAAATTGTTAGGCACCCGATATAGCGTCATATATATATATATTCGAAAGAGAATAATATTAAATGAAGAATAGTGTGGGAATCTCTTGGTATAGTTTTTGTACCACCGGAAATGTTGCCTCTTGGGAACATCCTTGGTGTCTTGACTAATGGAGGGGAGCTTAGACATATCTGGAGTGTTATACAGCTGGGCAATATGTTGTGGGAAAAACGTTGACACCTAATTATGTCAAATAACATTAACTTTATCCAAGCGGAGTTTTCAATGGCTTCTCATCGTCATGAGTCGTTGATCCTCTAGGTTCTAGTTTTCATGGTAGGAAAGAGGCTTAGTGTATAAGTGTATTTCATTCTGCTTTATTTGTATTATATTATGTAAAATATCTTAACAATATACAGGGTGATTCAGGTCTAAGTAGCCAAGGAGGTGATTCTGGATATAATTTCCAACAAAAACGTTCATTAAAAGTATGGCCCGATTCCGAAGGGAAAAGCAGTTATGTCCAATTTTCTGTTTGTGTTTTTTTTAACGTAGGCATATTTTTTATTGAATAAAAAGGATTGCTCAAAAACTGTTCAAGATAACAAAATTCTAATTATGCCATTGTAAAATAGACCAACTTTCCACCCTTGGGTTACTAACTATGGAGATCCAGCTCTTCTTTTCTGCAACTTTGAGTCGAATCCTCTGCGTCGTCTCTTCAAAGGTGATATTTAAATACGTTTTTCTTAACGTGGATTCTGATGGAACCTCTTCTTTAGTGTACTTTTGCAGAAATGTCCTCAGGGATTGATTTTCCAGTTTCCAGAACGGAATTCCTGAGTCCAAGAAAGCTTTGCATACATCCAGGGAAAACTGAGATTGCCTGCTGGATGTTGTAACTGCTGTTGCAATTAAATTAATCTTAGGACCAACAGTATTTATCCTAGATTTATGTTTCGTTGTTGCGAAATGTTGGGTAATAAAATACTTTTTATCGTGATTGATAGATTTTTCACAGACTTTGCAGAAGAGTATAGCTCCATCAGTAGAAAGTAAATCCGAACCGAATTCGCGAACATAGCTATGTAATTTACCACGCTAAGATGAAACTTTCGGCATGATAAATAAGTGAGAACGAACACACGAGCTGTCTTTAAGAAGTTCAACAGTAGACTAACAGCTTATTTTATAATTGTCCTGTTAGAGGGAAGTTATTTCCTCCCTTCCTCTGCAATATCTTTATATTTCGAAATCCGGAGTACCAGTTAACGAACCATCGTCACAGCAAAAGGGGTGTGAGGAAGAAGAAGTGACGTACTTCTCTCATCCTGTCTCTATCCTGGTATTCATTATGCTTCATCATTCCTTCTACTAAGGAAGGATCTGTTATTTATAGAGGTTAAATCCATGGGTTGGGAAAATGAGCTCTTGAATAGATATTTGTGACGGATATATGTAATTTAACTTGTGCAAACTTTTTTGTCTTCGATGAACGGTGCTTTTTGAAATGTTTAAATCCCAGAAAAAAAATAGTAAAAAAGGCAAAAAAAGGCATGAAATCTTAAAATAGCCAAAATAGGCAAAAAAGGCAAAATAAAAATTGTCTTTACACTTCCTAAATGCACTGAAACATATTTATTTCTACCTGATTCTTCAATATATCCATTTAGATAAAAAAAGTCCGTCACGCAGGAGCTGCATAACTAAGCACTTTCCTCAGAATTTGGGTAGTGTAGACTGCTTTCCAGAACAATTTGCTTAAAATATCCTACATAAATAAAATAAAAACATGAATAGTTCTCTTTTAAATTTGTAATGAGTAACTGATCAATTATTAATTTGCTTCCAGAGTTATGTTTACACATGGTACCTATTACACTACGTAATAAATACAAAACACCTCATGTTATCGTATTTTGATCTAACGCAGGAACAGGATACAGTCACTCTACTGTATCCTGCGTAGAAAGCGCTCCTTGCGGCGGCTTTGTGAACCTACGTGTGGCGGGCTTTTCTATTGAAATATATTACAAATTAAACCCCCGCTTTCCGATTGACCGATTCAGCTCATTTTTACAACACTTCTTTCTCATGAGTTACCCACGACGTATACCGCGTTTTGTTACATTACAGCAGAAATTACGACCGGTATTAGTATATTAGGAATTTGGGTCCGGAGTAAACCCCCCCCCCCCCCCCCTTCTAATGAACCGATTTAGTTTATTTTTACAACTCATATTTACCTGTATATTACCACTACGAATACCGAGTTTCGTCGAAATATACCAAAAATCACGGCTGGTAGTGGCGAATTGGTATTGTGGGTCCGGAGTAAACCCCCCCCCCCCCCTACTAATGAACCGATTTAGTTCATTTTTATATCTCACTTTTCTCTCTATATTACCACTACGAATACCAAGTTTCGTTGAAATATAACAAATATTACGGCTGACATAGTCAAATTAGTTTTTTGGGTTCGGGGTAAACCCCCCCCCCCTTCCGGTGGACCGACTTTGGTGGTGACGAACTCGTTCAATCGTTTGCAAATTGAATGCTATATACCAAGTTTCGTGACGAAAAAACAAAAACTCTGGCCGCTATCGTGTTAACAGACATATATATATATATATATATATATATATATATATATATATATATATATATATATGCATATATATATATATATATATATATATATGCATATATATATATATATATATATATATATATATATATACATATATATATATATAGATATATATTAGAGAACTGCACGGATAAGTAAAAAGTAATCGGATAAATAATCGCCGAGTATAAAACGGACGATGCGAGTACATACTCGGCATCGTTTCGAATTGGCATCGCCGAGTATAAACTGGACGATGCGAGTACATACTCGGCATCGTCCGGAATTGGCATCGTCGATTACTTTACATTACGATTACGAGTAATACTCGTGAGTACTGCATCGTAATCATCGTAAATAACTGTCGACTTCTCGACATGTCGATACAGGAGGCAAGATAAGCAACAGATGAATTAGGTAGTAAATAAGGGGATTATAGAGTATTTTTTTTTCTTTCTGAAAATAGTTTCTGAGATATAAGCGATCGAAAATCGGGATTTATAGGACTCACTGACTCATAGGAGGCATTTCCCATGATGCTAAAGACTTGAAATTTTGCAGGATGATAGATATGAAGGTGTTATTAAAGGAAAAAATAGAAAAATCCTGAAAAGGTGTGTTTGACGCCGCTTCTGGAACGGTGTCGTGCCAGTTTTGTCACTTCCTTGGGAAACCCGTCATTCCGTCCGAAACCCATGATGTGGGGTATAAAATGAATCGTCTCGGAATGAAGAACCTAAATTTGATGTTTTAAGAAACATTTAGAAGCATATAGGCTTGGTCAAAATCTTATACCAGCTGTAGGTTTGTTCCTTATACAAATCTGAACCGTTTGACCAATTTTGACTAAACTTGGGACACAGGCGGGTCTTGATATGGGGGGAATCATAGGCGAGGTTAAATTGTCCATCAGCTGTCTGTCTGTCTGTTTGTTCCTTATACAAATACACACCGTTTGACCGATTCTAACAAAACTTGGCAAATCAGTAGGTATTGATCCTGGGATTGGCATAGACTATGTCAAAATCATTAATCAGCTGTCTATCTGTCTGTTTGTTTATTATACAAATCCACACAGTTTGACCGATTTTGACAAAATTTGACACACAGGTCGGTCTTGATCCGGGGAGTGTCATAGGGTAGTTCAAAATAGTCTATCAGCTGTTTGCTTAACTGTTTATTCCTTATACAAATCCACACGATTTGACCGATTTTGATCAAACATGGTATATAGGTAGTTTATTATCCGGGGAGTGTCATAGGCTACGTCAAAATCGTCTATCAGCTGTCTGTCGGCATGTTTGTTCTTACACTAATTCACACCATTTTACCGATTTTGACCAAACTTGGCACACAGGTAGGTCTTGGTCCGGGGAATGCACTTGACTAAGGTCAAAAAGGTCTTTCATCTGTCAAATATCAAGCATTAAGAAGAACTTTATGCAGAGTCCAAAGACCCTGGTCTTATATGAAGTACAAAAGCCAGTAGGTATGCGGCAACTAAATTTTAATTGATACTTAGAAAATAGTAATGAGATCCCAAAAAAAAACATAAATGTGAAATAGAGGCCAAGTTCCCCCCCCCCCAAAATATTGGCAATACAAGAAGATGATACAAGAAAGATATGTCCAAGTTCATTACTTAGAAAGACCTATTAATTACTTACTAAGAACAATAAAGACACAACTGACCTTTAAAAATAACAATAAAAATACTTTTATCCAGTTACTAAAATATAAAATTCTTCAACCAGGTATATTCTTTAACTTGGCAATGTTTACTTTTCTCTCTAAAGATAATTTTGGCACAAATAAAACATTGCCAAGTTTAATAATATACCTGGTTGAGGAAATTTATATTTTAGTACCTGGATAAAAGTATTTTTATCGTTGTTTTTAAAGGTCAGTTGAAGTGTCTTTACTGTACTTAGTAAGTAACTAATAGGTCTTCTAAGTAATGAACTTGGACATTTCTTTCTTGTATCATCTCTTGTATTGGCAAATATTTTTGGGGGGAACTTGGCCTCTATTTCACATTTATGTTTTTTGGGGGATGCGTTTAATACTAATGATATTTATTAATGACCTAGGTGTCTAAGCGTCCTAAAAAAAAAAGAATAAATAAAAAAAAGTCTTTACTTATTAACTACCAATCATCATTTTTATTATTATTATATTACGGCAATCACTAATGTTTCAATATCTTTCCCCTTTTTTTCATTTTATTATATAATGACGATTCAGGAGATGTACTTGCGAAAAGCACTAGACAAGCTAAACTCGCTCTATTTCCCTTTTTTCTCAATGGAGTGGATGATTCCCTTCTTTGTTCGTTCTTTGGTTTCATCCAACGCTGTTCTAGACCTGTCACTTATTCCTGAACTAGTTGCAGAAAGTATCCCTTTATTTGCCTCATCAAGAATAATTTCATTGCTTAATCAGGATGAATAATATTGCTCAAGCCTCATCTATCAACCTTTCTTCATTTACCTAAATAATTTTTTTATGAAATCTGATAACTAATTTTATTTATCTAAATCATTCTCTAAAATTCCATCCATACTCTAGTACAATCCTTCGGTAAAGGGCATCATATGATTTGGACTTATGAATTATTTCTGCCATTTCTCGGAGGCATGTTACACCTTAACAGTGAAATATATATCAGCCAAAATCACACTAGATCTACCACACATTAAAGCAGACGCAGATGAACCTAATATTTTTGGATAAGTCCTCACCTACCTAGGTATTTGGCCTACTACCTTAACTCTTTCAGGACTGTTAGCTTCGAAAAGAATTTCAATCAGGGCCTATGTCTTCCTTTTGTATTGTTATTTCGGCAAACATATAAAACAAATAAATAAGTGAAAAACTTTTAAAATTATGTACGAGCTACCATTTGTAATGTGTAGTAAATGTTAACATATTTTGTACACGGTGCTAGTCCACGTATTTCAAGGAAACATAACATATTTTGTAAAACAACAGCGTTTCCACATATTATGTGGATTAGAGTAGAGCTGGAAAACTCTACATCTTAAATGCTGACATTAGAAACAGGAAAAAACGCGCGTGAATGTGAATGACAAAATAAAAAAAAAAAAAAAAAAACGTTACCAAGAACGTCTTTTTACATTCGGCAGGACAGGATTAACGGTTATTTCCTCCTTTATTTATGTTTTTTTTTCTTTTATCACCTTAAAAAAATGTTTATTTCTTATATTACCTTTATTACTAATTCTTCTGGATTTTAATATAGACTGTATTACATTGTTTTTGTTTACGTTACAATTGTATAGTCACTTTAGTTTCGTTGAGTTGTAAGTAATACAGTGGACTTCATTACACATGGCGAGGCGAACCAGTATATAACGTAGTTATTCACGGCGATACCGATACCAAACCTGCAATACTCCACGATGCCGATGCCAAACCCCTCTGTACTCGGCGATGCCGATGCCAAATATTATTTTACTCGGCGATGCCGATGCGGCACGATGCCGATGCCGGTGTTCGGAATGAGTATGAGTACACATAAAGTAATCGAGGTACTCGTCCCATGAGTATACCTACTCGTGATTACGCGATGCCATACTTACTCGTGCAGGTCTCTAATATATATACATTTTAACGGGGGTCATTTTCGGTGTCTACTAGATAGGATCGATAAAGATTTGAAGAAATTTTTCAAAAATTCCGTCATGAGTCCAACCTCAATAGCTACTTTCCTTCGGAGGAAAGTGCTAAAAGGCATTTTGCCTAACTTCCGGGCTCTAGTTATAAGTCAGTCAGCGCCTAGCGTATTGTTTGTGCCTTGAATTTCTGGTGTACAGTGCAGTGAGTTGATCGGGTGAAAATTGAAAGCGCTAGCGTATCGCCCTTTTAAAAAAACATAGTTGTTTATAAAATAAACTTTAAAGTTTAATGTACTCAAAAGTTCATTTCTTTTTTTCATAATTTCTTGTTATAAATATTAAAAAAATGGTTTTTGATTTTGAAATGTATCCGGAAAAATTGTTCCGGCACATAAACACTCTTGTATATCATTTTTGATTTTATAAGGAATTCATTCTATTTAAAACCATTAAAAAATTGGAATTGCATAAAATTTAGGCACATAGCCTTTAAGATGTTAAGGAAATAAAATAAAACGTTTTTTGAGTCACTCTGAAAGTGATTGAAATTCTATTGAAAATATATAATATTAAAGAGCATTGTTATTAGGAAAAGATATAACCGCTGTATATTGCAAGCAATGGCGCCAACTAATTCGAGTGGGACTTGTATAATAACAGTGTCTTCAAGCATTATCATAACATAAAAAGCCGCTTGCCTTTGATGTTGTTGAGTCGTTGATTGCTTTACATTCTGAGAGAGCGATAAAGGTCGGCATAAGAGTATTAATACTATCATGGGACATCTGGATGAACGATGACAACGCTCATTATATCGAAAGATTACTTATCAATATATTTATAATTAATCATTAGATAGTAAATCAGAACTTGATCATCTACTAATGCTTTTGCCGCAAAGAGGTCAAGGAGACATACCACAAACTTACCTGCGTCCGTCACGCAGGAGCTGCATAACTAAGCACTTTCCTCAGAATATTTGTAGTGTAGACTACATTACTGAATAATTTGCTTTAAATAACCTTTATAAATAAAATAAAAAACGTGAATAGTTATGCTCATTTACATTTCGTATGAGAACTGTTCAATTATTAATTTTGTAAATAATTGGCTTCCAGAGTTATGTTCATACATGATACTACACTACTTAATAAATACACAAAAACTTCATATTCCGTCTTATGATCTGACGCAGGAACAGGATACAGTCCCTCTAGTGGGAGATAGTGCTCCTCCCGGCGGCTTTGGAACCTACATCTGGCGGGCTAATGAAACAGTTTAAAGTAAACCCTCCTTTCCAATAGACCGATTTACTTCATTTTTACAACTCTTCTTTCTCATGAGATGCCCACGACGTATGCCGCGTTTCGTTACAATACAAAGAATAGAAATTACGTAATAGAAATCACGACCGGTATGAGTATATTAGTAATTTAGGTCTGGAGTAAACCACCCCTCCAAATAAACCGATTTAGTTTATTTTTACAACACATTTTTCTCTGTTGATTACCACCACGAATACCGATTTTCGTTGAAATGTAACAAAAATTACGGCTGGTAGTGGTAAATTGGTAATGGGGGTCCGGAGGAAACCCCCCCCCCCCCCATAATGAACCGATTTAGTTTATTTTTCTCTTTAGATCAACATAACGAATACCAAGTGTCGTTGAAATATAAAAAAAACTACGGCTGGCATGGTCAAATTAGTGTTTTGGGTCCGTGGTAAACGCCCCCTCCCGGTGGACCGATTTTGGTGGTTAACGAACTCGTTCAATCCTTTGCTAATTGAACGCTATATACTACGTTTCGTGAAGAAAAAACAAAAACTCTGGCCGCTATCGTGTTAACAGACATATATATATATATATATATATATATATATATACATATATATATATATATATATATATATATATATATATATATATATATATATATATATATATACACAGGGTGTCCCGTAAATGTCTAGTCATATTGTGAGAGGTGATAGAGGACCATTAGGGGAACATAAAATGTTCTATGACGATTTTCCGAATTCTCGCCCATAAGGGAGAAAACGTCGTTTTATTGTTTTATCGGGTCAAACGTGGTTGGGGTTCCTTAATGGCCGCTTCCTGGACCCAGTATTAGTTACCTAATACTTGGAATTAATAAATTCAAAATAAATGTGTATTTTATTTATTTACTGTTTTAGGATTTTTTTTTTTTTATATTCGTGGAAGTAATTTTTTATATTGTTTTAAGAAAATATTTACTTAATATTTATGTAAACATGTATAGAAATAAATAATTCTCTTCAGCTTTTTGAATAAACTGAAGAAAAAAATATAATTTTCTTTTCACAGATCCATGTTTTTTTTTTTAAACTTTTGTTCTTAAATCGTTCACATACTTCAATAACACAGGGTTGTGATACATGAATGGAAAGCGGGTTAAATGAGGAAGTTTTTCTGAAACCCGGAAATCTCAGTTCCTGCCCACTTAGGAGTAACGCTGGAAAGAAATATCAAGAAAATGTCAGGAAATTTAGAAAGGCTTTCTTTTGGTAAGATAGACATACTTACATTCATTCCTTTTTACGTTTACTTTCAACTAGTCTTATAGTAAATTTACTCAGCTTTCGAATGGTTGCACTTCCTTTCTAGTAGAACCACCTGGGACGGAGCTACAACGACTATTCTTCTGAAAACCACGTTTGTCTCGATAAAACAATAAAACGACGTTTTCTCCCTTATGGGCGAGAATTCGGTAAATCGTCATAGAAAATTTTTTGTTCCCCTAAAGGTCCCCTATCACCTCTCACAATATGACTAGACATTTACGGGACACCCTGTATATATATATATATATATATATATATATATATATATATATATATATATATATATATATATATATATAAATTTTAACGGGGGTCATTTTCGGTGTCTACTAGGTAGGATCGATAAAGATTTGAAGAAATTTTTCAAAAATTCCGTCATGCGTGCAACCTCAGTACTTCCTTCGGAGGGAAGTGCTAAAAGCACCAATCGCTTTGCACATTCCGACTGCTCCACTCTTTTGTAAGTATTTTTGCAATATTATCAATTAATAATATTTATATGTACACACATCAGCAGCTCAAAATGTAACCAACATTTTTATTTTTTAGTTTAGACGAGAGTCAAACGTCCTAAAAATATTTGAACTCAATACACAGTCTTGAAGTACCCAAAACAAAAATAGTAGTTTTGTCCACTATTTTTTTTTTTTTTTTTTTTTTTTTTTTTTTTTTTTTTAACGGTTAATAAAATGGCTATGGTTTCATTCGATTCACGCATTAAATTACCTACGAAACGTTTCCTCGTAAACATATAAACGCAGACCCGTGATTAAAACGATTTTTCAAACGAATTTTGCCGAAATAAACATTGTTCCAGCGAGCAAAGTCTGCTGGTTAACGAACTTAAACTCTCTCTCTCTCTCTCTCTCTCTTCACACACACACACACACACACACACACGCACGCACGCACGCACGCACGCACGCACGCACGCACGCACGCACGCACGCACGCACGCACGCACACACACACACACACACACGCGCAGACACGCGCAGACACTCATATATCGATTCGTAAGCATGTTCCTTCCTATAGACTCTGTATGAAGGAAACAAGCTTATGACGTATAGAGTCCCAACCTTTTATAGACTACCGCCTCTTTTAAAGAAAAATACGATGTTCCAGAAGTATTTTATTACATGAAATGTCTAAGTAGGTAGGTATCCCGCAAAGCTCCAGCGCACAGTGGGCCCACTGCCTCTAAATCTTAACCCATTTCAATGCATTTATTTTTTGTTTTATTGAAAGCTAATTAAATTTAGAACAACTTTGTCAGATCAGTTTTATGTTTCCCTTGTTTATTGCATTACATGTAAACAAGTTAAATTCACGAAGTTTTATAATTTATATGATGCGTATCATACGCCAGCATCACATCACAAGATTCTGATTCACGGAGACAATGTTATAAAGTATTTTTTAATTCCAATAGGCGACTTATGGGAAAAAGCCCAAGAGGCACGTAATAATGATTTTAAACATTTCAGAGAATTTAACACTCGGATACACAACAGATCTACCAAGAACGAAGACATTGTATTAAACTATTAATCTCTTTAGATCTTTATATAAGTAGTCTTCGTAATAAATGGAAGCACATTCCAACTCTGACTAGACAAAGTTGTTCTAAAGTTTATTAGCTTTCAATAAAAAAAAGAAAAAAAAAGAGGAATACAAATTGGTTAAGATTTAGAGGTTGTAGAGCGTTCTACAGCGCCAGGGTGCGGTACCAGCCTAGTTGGGAATCTATAGTACACAGGGAGAAAGGAAACGAGCTTAAAGTGAATATACTTAATTGGCTCAGAAATACTTGGATATGAAAACAAAAAATTATATTAAATTATCCTCTCGAGGCTAAGTAGAGTAAGTTGTAACGTTTAATAATAAATAAACAATTTTTCCAGATGAAAGTAAGTTCTTCATTCATAATTACTGCTTCACAGATTCATCTCGATGCTCATTTAAAATGAGAATTGCGAACTAATACAAAATATTTTTACGGAAATGATGTCGTGATCTGTGATATTAGAACAATCTTCATTCTTATCAAATTAAACAGGTTTTATCATTTCTTAATAATGTTAACATTTCTGTCAGATTATCTCTCTTTCGGAAAATTCATATCTTCGGGTTGAATGAGTTCATCCTGCCTGTTCGTGCAGAAATATTAGTAATTTGAAATAAAGCTAATCGGGTTGCCCGCAAATACCTGTTAATCAAATTGGGATAATTATATTATCAATTTCCGTAAAAGAAAGATTTGCTAGCTGTCATTTATCTTCCAATTATTATAATCGTTATAAATTGTTATAAAGTGTTTAAAGTGATGAATTGCCCTTTTCGCGGTCTGACTGATGTATAAATAAATTCAAACAATCCAATATATCCCTTATCCTCAGCTCATATAAGACCTGATGTATAATGTAATGTGATTAAAATAATATGATAATTTATAACAATCGTATTTATATTTTGTACGGAAATTATGATTTAGTTGTATTACATGAATTATATATTATTAGAAGAGAATGAAAGAAATATAAATGTGTGGTCAGTACGCCATTGAATATATTGGGATGACGATCTAATGAGATAAGTTTGCATTCTTGAACGAATTTTTTAAATATGCCTTTAATGTTTAATCATCGATCATGGTACGAAGAATTGCCGTCGTTAAAATGTATACATTTTTGTGTGTGTGTAAGTATATTTTTATATATATATATATATATATATATATATATATATATATAAATGTATACATTTACATATTTAAGGAGGCGCGGCTCATGTACTGTAGGGCCTCAATTTGAAGATCAAATATTTTCTAGTAATGTCGTGGATTTCACCCATCGTCCCCAGTCCCCGGTATTTACAATTGGGCGAAATAATTAGAAAGAGGGGAATAAGGTGGCTGGAAATGTACTGACCGCATTATCTCCCTCGAGCGGTGAACTGTCAAGAATGAGACAACCGTCCCCTTCTGGTCTTTGTGGCATTTTATTCATGAGTCTACACACATACAAATAAATATAAAATTTATTTATGAAGGCATCGGTTATTTGGTGTTTAATGTTTCATTATTATTTATCATTTTCTAATAAGAAGCGATGTTGATCTCCTCAATATATGGAATGCATTTAATACAGATATTTGAAATATATTATAGAGGAAAAAAAAGTAGGATTTGATCGAATATTATAAAATAATTTTTTTTAATATATATTTTTGATAATTTTTAAGAGAATTATATTGGCTTTCCCTTTGTGTATTTGTTATATTTCGTAAATCGTTTGCTTTCTACTGTTCGATTAGAGCCATAATATGATCCAATGGAGATTGACTTGAATTCCATGAAGTCAGATGGAGCGTCTTAAAGGTGCAATTATATCACCATAAATAAATTATAAACAAAATACAATTCTCATATAACGCACCATAGTTGGCAGATGATATAGACTTTGTTTAGCAACACAGTCTTCTTACACCAACTACCGCAAGCCAAATAAAGCGGCGCCTCTTGTGTTTGAGCTAGGCAAAATTTAAATTTAGAATCTTAAACTTGAAATTATTGCCAAGACAAGTGACTTTCCTTTACTTCGATATCCCTTATTAGACTTAGTATGTAAATATCCTTAAGGTTTTATTTGATTTTTGTTTTTAATCTTTTCTTAACTTTTATAATTTCATATCTATATCTTTATAAAGCAGACACCTTATTTTCTTTATATAAAAAAGTACTGTTTTTTATTATGACTGATGTAACTGCCATTAAAATTTAAATGCTCCTGATTTGGCTTTAGAAAATATAGTGTTTCATCACTCTCATGAGTTTACGAACTAAGTATTTTTTCAAATACTTACAATTTTTATTTTTTCAAAGGAACAATGTAAAAATAATAAAACTATTACACATTTTTCTATTAAAATATTTTTTGTAGCAATCGTCGGCTTGAATAACTAATAAATTTTTATATACAGTTTTTCTTTTTGCTGCTATATATTTATTATAAAAACTGTGTAACACTTAGTTCAGACTGCATGAAAAGAGACAATCTACAAGCACATCTAAGGGTACATACATTGCTACTATACTGACTTACCTTAAGACCACGAATATAATATATTATACATATTAAGTAGTTTCATTAAAAGAAACCCACGATTTCAATTCCAATCCAAATTTCTGATCTTATGATAATGGTCGACCGATTTATATATTCATGTTATTTTCCTTTCATTTTGAATGTATGTACTTCTATTTTTATTTCTTACATATTATTATTTACTTCATTTATTTATTATAATTTTTGTTTATTTTTCTTATTTTATTTTTATTTTACGGTTGGACATTATATTATTAGGTCAATTATAATATAATTTAGGCCTATTTTTTCCCCTATTATCTAATATTTATTTCGGTTTCTAATCAATTTTCTAATGATGAAAAATTGATGTATTAACTATATAAATTTAGTTATTTATTCTACTTTTCTTATAATAATTTATTTTCTTCTTCTATTTTTTTTATTAGATCACCCTTGCTGTGGAGTTCTCCACGTAAATAAATATTTCTTATAGTAACAAGGCTTATCGCAATCTCATGACAATTTCATTAGCAGGTGTCCTTAGTAAATTAAACAAAATCCAAGATATAAAATTATTTAAGATCATAAATAAACTTTCTATTAATAGCTGTCGTCGGATAAAATTGTTTACACACTTCATTTTGACCTACAGTAACTAGGTCAGTTGCGATTTATGATGACCCAGTTGTCTGGTTGTAACGTATTTGCACATTCGTCTGAAATACTCTTTCTTTTAGATATGCTCAAGTTATATCAGACTGAATCAACCTGTCGGTCCAAAATATCCCTTCTATCTATAAGACTAGTCATAGGTGTCAGATGATCAGTCCACAGCCTAACTAAATCACACAGTTTTCCAATATCGTCCTCATTCCTATCATCAAATTCATATTGTTTGATACAGTAATTCGGAATAAATGTGCACATATAAACTAGAGATGGGCGATCTGAATCGATCTTTTTAACACGATATATTCATTTCATGAATCGATCTCTAAGGGCCGATCTTTTTTAATGAATCTATCTCCAAGGGCCGATCTTTTAAAAGAATCTATCTCCAAGGGTCGATCTTTTAATGAATCGATCTCCAACTAGAGAGAAGAAGGTAGTTTAATAAAAATAAGGTTAAACTGTGCTTTTAAAATGTAGAACCATTTTTCTCTATTATTATTATTTTATTCTATTTTTTTCTCATTTGATAAAAATATCGCAGTATTTCTAAAGTGACACTATGGCTATGAAATACATAGTAAATATCTCTTTATCAACCATCAAAACTGTATGTACTTAGCTTCAGAGCTTGTATACCAGAGGGCACATGTGTCACCCTTCCTGTGTTAATGATATGCCCCTAAATAGTTGAGTTTTATTTTGAGTTGCCACTTAGAAGTACTATTGCAATATATACATATAATAATACCTTTATATTTTAATATGATCTAACAGTATTGTTTATTGAATTTTTTTATGAAAATAGTCTTAAATTTTTCTGCTTCTAGTTTACAGATAAATATTTTATATTATAAAGTATTCAAATCGTAGTAGTGATGGGCTATTCTCGAATGTGAACCGATTCGAATCGAAATGAAATAGGAATTTCCTAGGTAATTGTAAGTAATCATAAAACCGATCCATATCGTAGATCAATCTGAGCCTAGAAGATCAATTTTTTAATCGATCTTAAACCGCCGATTTTTGTTGTAGATCGATCTTTTCATTTCGATTAGAATCGATTCATATCCGAGAATTACCCATCACTAATCTAAACATATTGTAGTTCTAACCCAGACTAATAGTTCAGGAGTATTCAGAACAATAATTATTGTAGCAAATTATCCCTGCTCAGATATAACTTTTCGAGTATTTTTCATTGGAGATAAAATCCGATACACATTTGCAGCTTAGTTTTTTTATTTATTTATTAATTATAGGTGCTCCGACTGCCAGGGTCATTAGCACCTAGTCTGCAGCTTAGTCCATCTTTTTTGAATTGGAGTTGAGATGGGACAAGCTAGTTTTTCTGAGAATGTCGTCAGAACAACTTATATACCAATAATTGATTAACACGTAAATCGAAAAATTCCCGGAACCTTTTATTTCTTAAATATATAAAAAAATATTTTTTTTTTGTACTTCTTTCCCATAAGTATTCACGTTAGAGATTTTCCCAAGGCCTTAAAAGATTCTCAATGAACTTTCCTGTAATGTCCCATTATTCAGAAATGTTAATATTTATGCACTGCATTGAAAAAAAATAAATAAGTAAGTTGAAAAAGGGTAAAAACGATGCGTATTTTTTATAATTTTTTTGACTCCTAAAAAAGATTTAGAGCATTCATATTCCAACAGTATAACGACAATTATATACTAAAACAACCTACGAAATTTCGTTGAAATCGGTTTTAATATAAATTTTTCAATTCAGGTTTTAGCGAAAAACTTCATCAACATGCCTTCCGAAAGACCAGATTTTCTATTTGCCATAGAAGGAACAGAGGATATTTTACTTGCTACTCTCAATAGCCTTGAAGCGTGATATTTAATATATCCAAAAATATATTAAATAAAAAATAAATGCCTTCCTAGCAAGCAGATTTATTTTATTTTTTTTAATTTCTATCTATAACATAGGCAATTCGCCTGTCAATGTAGTTAGAGATCTTGCTACAAATTATCTACCTGGCTGAATTTTACATTCGCTCTTGTAATATATTCTTTCGTATGGATTTCGTAATATTTCATTTGTCTAGACATATTTTGTTTACAGCTTTCGTAGCAGGCATACAATTCCTTTTTAAATTCTTAATATTCCTGATCTTAGTACTAATAGTACAATAAGGATAATTCAAAATTTATATAATCAATACAATTTTATATTTCCCTGATATAAGCATTTCACAGTGTCAATTTATCTACTGGTTGCTTATCTCTCTGGCACTATGTCTCTCAAGCTAATTTATTATGTCAATAAATTTATGATAGCAATTAGAACTGCGGGCAATTTAAAACCACTTGTGAAGTACTATCCCATAAACATTTTTCCGTTCGAAAGGAAAAAAAAACACAATATAATTGTCTTTTTTTAAAAGAAAACATTTAAACGAAATATATATATATATATATATATATATATATATATATATATATATATATATATAAACATGAAAATTGTTAGTAGTTTGCATTAGATTTGTGTAAACAGAAAATAGTAGACAGTAAAATCTACTAGGTCTTCTGCAACTTTGCTATTCATACTTATTCTGGGAACAAAGCCTTTGTTAGTCTGTGTTGTAACAAAACCAGTAGAAATTAATAAAATCTATTAAAAATAAATAGAAAGAGTTATTAATTTGTATTATTCTTATTTATTTATTGATGAGCATCCGTAACCAAGGCGATCCGCTCTATATAATTATTACTTATAGATCCAATCATAAACACAAATATATCATTGTAATAATACATCCAATTTTACAAATAGATATACACCTACTTATATATTTATATAATGTTACATATACAACCAGTGATGTAGGGTGGGTAAATACCCAGTGGGTAGGTAAATATAAATTGGGTATTTACCCACAGGGAAGGTAAATACTCAAAAAGTGGGTATTTTCAGTTTTTGAGCTTGATACAACTTCTTTGAATATTTGTTGGTTGCAAACAAGGACTGAAACTTACCCATTTGATCATAAAAGCTTAATGAAATATTTTAAAGAAAGTTAAAAGTCGGTCCGGGTATTTATGGGTATTTACAACTTAATGTATATTTATGAACTTTCGTGATTGCTTTTACAGTGGGGAAGGTTAATTAATTTTAAAAAGGTTTTAATGAAGCCTATTCAATTATTAAGGACTTATTTAAATTTTAAAAAGTCCGACTCGCAGGAACTGCATCATCTTAGCGCGGTTCCTTTCTTATCCCTAGTCTAATTTGGAAAGATTAAAATATTTATTTATTGATAAGGCTTCGCAACTTTGGCGAATCGCCGTAAGATTAAAATAGAAGCAGTTATTATTTTGGTTCACCAGTCTTGAAAGGTCTTGATTTACGATCTTACCTGGAAGGGTCGGTCAACACTTGAAAGGGTCCCGCTAGTTCAAGGTCTTGGAATCTAGGAAATCTATATTTCTAACAATAAATTGTTTTGTTATTTTACTTACCTAGTTTTATTGTAAAATACATTATCCAACTATAAGCAATTAAGAAATAACAAGGAATAAAATTAGACAAAAAAAACGTTCGAATAAACGAAATCAATTACTTTAATGGTTTAAGCACTTATTTCTCCGATTGACATCGCCTAATTAAAACTTTCGTCAGAACATTTTTTGTAGAGCATTTAGTAAGCTTTCGAATGGTAACCTTTCGCTTCCCAGGATTTTCAACCGTTTTCGAGATATTAAGAAATTATACGAAGTTCCCAAAACTTTTCATTATTTCTAGCAATAGAAAATTGGTCTCATTTTACCTATCCTGTTTTACACACAAATACATTTTCTTAACATTAGAAATTACAAAAATAAAAATCAATAAAAAACTAAGGGAAAGAGACAAAAATTACAAAAAGAACGACAAACACCCGTTCATAAGAACTAAACAGACGTATTTGAAGTTTTAAGCACTTATATTTTCGACTGACATCACCTAATCAAAACTTGTTTCAGAATCCTTTCTGTAGAGAATTTAGAAAGCTTTCAAATAGTTTCTATCCACTTATGAAAATTTCCCAACCGTGTTCGAGATATCAATGAAAATATACGAAGTTCCCAAAACTTTTTATGTCTGTTCATAAAATATTTTATTCTAAACCTTCCTTAACTCCAAACGTAACACAAAGTTTAAGATATTAGTTTTGATAAAATTTGAACATGCAAAAAATGTTTCAACTGAATCCCATGATTTTATGTACCAAAACCAAAAACGTTATTCAGCAACTATGTTCCCAATTTTCTCGGTTAATGCTATCGCCTTAAAAACGGTTTCATTCGTTTTCCTAGGCCAAGAAGCCTACAAAACGAGTACTTACAAGCATATGAACTCAAAAATGTAAGCGTTGCGATTTTATTTGCGCGAATTTCGCCCCAAACGCCATCTTCCAGTGGGCGGATTTTGCTGGTTAACGAACTTGACCTTTCAAATAACAGACAAATATATATATATATATATATGTTTGATGTTATTTTTCGTCGCTGGGATAGTATTTTTAGATGGAACGGCATTTTTCTCCAGCGGTGGTACTCCTCCTCACTTCTTCCCGGAATATTTCGATGGATTCATCTCCATCTTCTTCAGCCAGGTACTTGTTTCTTCCTCGGTGGTAGCCAAGGGAATGACATTTTTCTCGATCTGGGCTCCTTTTCACCCCACTAGCCACAGTATCGGCGGACGAATGGTGTTGAAGCACCCTGGTGTAGTTGGGATTCTGTCCGTTGGCAGCGCTGATGGTATTGCGTCTTTTTTTTTTTTTTTTTTCTCTCCTCCTGCTTCTATTTTCCTCGCCGTAAGGTTTTATATGTTTGATGTTATTTTTCGTCGCTGGGATAGTATTTTTAGATGGAACGGCATTTTTCTCCAGCGGTGGTACTCCTCCTCACTTCTTCCCGGAATATTTCGATGGATTCATCTCCATCTTCTTCAGCCAGGTACTTGTTTCTTCCTCGGTGGTAGCCAAGGGAATGACATTTTTCTCGATCTGGGCTCCTTTTCACCCCACTAGCCACAGTATCGGCGGACGAATGGTGTTGAAGCACCCTGGTGTAGTTGGGATTCCATCTAAAAATATATATTTATATATATATATATATATATATATATATATATATATATATATATATATATATACAAATTTGAACCACTGTTATTTTCGGTCTCTAGGGGTTCTGAAACGCGAAATTTTCTAGTCGGCACTTCCGGATTGTTTCATGAGATCAATTTTATAAGCGGGGTTCCTCCCTATGAAGGGAGGGAGGAACAGCGCTAACAATATATACAGATCTAAGGTGTTACACGGGAGCTGGTGAAAGAGAGAATGAGGTCTCGTATTGTAATTCTCTGTATGCAGGGTCTGCTTCCAGGTAAAGTCATATACTTTTACTGCCCTTTACCGTTACTCAGAAGGCTCTTTGTGTTTACAAACAAAGGACTCGGTATAGACCACCCGTATTAACCCAAAAGTGATTATATCAAGCTTGATAAACTTCCTCAATTAAATTAAGGAATTTAAGTGTGCTTAAATTAGGTTCTTGATCTAGTCAAAAAATTCAAGGAGAATTAGATCATGAATAGAAAATCTCGGCCAAACAGAAGGAAAATAACAATAACAAGGATAGTCAAACTTCGTTTTCAAATATTGTTAGTTGTAACACAAAAACGGTCACTCATGATTCTAATAAATTAACTGTGAAGGGTGATTACACAAATATTCCTGTTGAGGCTTTAAAGCTTCAATTTAAAAAAACATATTAACCCAAAGGAATTATAGATTGGCCTAAAAACAAAAAACGATATAGAGGTTATATCAACAGAGTTTTTAAATATATGCAAAGACCTGTTGATCAATAAAATAAAAATAAAAAATAGAGTTCTCTGTAAAAGGTTTAATGAGTTCTATTAAATACATATTTTCCAATTTAGTTATAATTTTAACTATTGGAATTATTATCCAAAGATTCATATAATTACTCAACAATAGATTCTAATTTGAAGCACAGCTTTTTTCGATATCTACCTGTTCGAATTGTTTTTCTTATTTTAATTAATCTATTTTATTGTCAAATACATTATCCAACTATAAGCAATGAAAAAATAGGAATAAAAACAGTTTAAAAAAAACGTTCGAATAAACGAAATCAATTACTTTAATGTTTTAAGCACTTATTTCTCCGATTGACATCGCCTAATTAAAACTTTCGTCAGAACATTCTTTGTTGAGCATTTAGTAAGCTTTCGAATGGTAACCTTTCGCTTCCCAAGATTTTCAACCGTTTTCGAGATATTAATGAAAGTATACGAAGTTCCCAAAATTTTCATTATTTCTAGCAACAGAAAATTGGTCTCATTTTTCCTATCCTGTTTTACAAACAAATACATTTTCCTAACATAATAAATTACAAAAATAAAAAGCAATAAAAAACCAAGGGAAAGAGACAAAAATTACAAAAAGAACGACAAAAACCCGTTCATAAGAACAAAACAGACGTATTTGAAGTTTTAAGCACTTATTTCTCCGATTGACATAACCTAATCAAAAATAGTTTTAGAATCATTTTTGTAGAGAATTTAGTAAGCTTTCAAATAGTTTCTATCCACTTACCACGATTTCCCAACCGTGTTCGAGATATTAATGAAAGTATACGAAGTTCCCAAAACTTTTCATGTCTGTTCATAAAATATTTTATTCTAACCCTTCCTTAACTCCAAACGTAACATAACTTTCAACATATTAGTTTTAATGAAAGTAGAACATGCAGATAATGTTTCAACTGAATCCCGTGATTCTAAGTACCCAAACCAAAAACGGTATTCAAAAACTATTTTTCCAATTTTCTCGAAAACGGTTAAAGCTATCGCCTTGAAAATGGTTTCATTCGTTTTACTAGCCCAAGAAGCATATAAAAAGAGTACATACAAGCTTATGAACTCAAAAACGTAAGCGTTACGATTTTTTCTGCGCGAATTTCGCCCCAACCGCCATCTTCCAGTGGGCGGATTTTGCTGGTTAACGAACTTGACCTTTCAAATTGGACGACGGATTTTTGTACCAAATTTCATCAAAATCGGACCATCAGGGAAGCCAGAAATGAGCGAACAGACAAATATATATATATATATATATATATATATATATATATATATATATAAATAAATATATATATATATATATACAAATTTGAACCACCGTTATTTTCGGTCTCTAGGGGTTCTGAAACGCGAAATTTTCTTGTCGGCACGTCCGGATTGTTTCATTGTATCAACCTTATAAGCGGGGTTCCTCCCTATGGGGGAGGGAGGAACCGCGCTAAAAAGGGCCAAAAACATTTTTAATGTTTATTATAATAGTTCAAAACCATTTTAAGTTAAGTTTAAGTTTGTGATCCTTATTAATATTATTTGAAATTATGCTCATACAGTAGTAACAACATTTTTCAGAAATGAAAAGTTAGCTTCTTGATGACAGAGTGTTTTACGTCCGAGTTGGGAAACTAGTTAACATCCTTGATCCAATTGTTGAACTTATCACGGCCATTCAGTTAAATGCCCCTTTGATTCACACAGTTCATAAGAGATTTAAGAATTACCGAAAACACTTCAACAAGAAACCCAGAATCTTCTCTTTAAAAAAGTCCGACTCGCAGGAACTGCGTCATCTTAGCGCGGTTCCAGTTTTTTTTTTTTTTTTTTTTTTTTTTTTTTTTTTTTTTTTTTTTTTTTTTTTTTTTTTTTTTTTTTTTTTTTTTTTTTTTTTTTTTTACGGCACATCTACATCTAGGTCATTAGCGCCGACATCCAGGGTGTAGCGAGGAATTTCACCAGCGAGCCGTGGGATGATAAAATTCCTGCCGGAGGTTGGGAATCGAACCCACCATCTCCCGCTTATGAATCCAAGGCGCTAGCCATTAGACCACGGGAGACCCCGGTTCCTGTTCATATCCCTATTCTCATTTGAAAAGCATAGAATAGAAACAGATAATATTTTCCTCGGCCTTTGTTCAAAGGGTTTTATGGCTGGCTATACCTGGGGTCAGGTCCGCAAGACCCTAGAATCCTCTTCTACCGATACTTCATTTCATACGTTTCAATGAATTGGAAAATATCAAATATTTTCACACATTCCTGTGTTCTTTTACTATAGTAATAATTCTACAGATAAAATCAATTAAAAAATAAAATAAAAAAACCAACAGCATAAAGGCAATTGAAAATATTCAAAAGACGTCAACGAATCTTTTTCTCTTGGCAAGCTATATTTCTAACAATGAATTGTTTTTCTTATTTTGCCTAATCTGTTTTATTGTAAAATACATTATCCAACTATAAGCAATTAAAAAATAACAAGAAATAAAACAGACAAAAAGAACCATTGGAATAAACTAAATCAATTAATTTAAAGCTTTAAGCACTTTTTTCTCCGATTGACATCGCCTGATTAAAACCTTCTTCAGAACCTTTTTTGTAGAGCATTTAGTAAGCTTCCGAATGGTATTCTTTCGTTTACCAAATTCTTAACATTTTTCGAGATATTAAGGAAAATAAACAAAGGTACCAAAACTTTTTATGTCTGTTAATAAAATATTTTATTCTAACCCTTCCTTAACTCCAAACGTAACCAAAATTTCAACATATTAGTTTTAATGAAAGTAGAACATGCAGAAAATGTTTCAACTGAATCCCATGATTCTAAGTACCCAAACCAAAAACGGTATTCAAAAACTATTTTTCCAATTTTCTCGAAAACGGTTAAAGCTATCGCCTTGAAAATGGTTTCATTCGTTTTCCTAGCCCAAGAAGCCTATAAAAAGAGTACTTACAAGCTTATGAACTCAAAAACGTAAGCGTTACGATTTTTTCTGCGCGAATTTCGCCCCAAACTCCATCTTCCAGTGGGCGGATTTTGCTGGTTAACGAACTTGACCTTTCATATTGGACGACTGATTTTTGTACCAAATTTCATCAAAATCGGACCATTCGTCTTCGAGCTAGAGAGCGAACAGACAAATATATATATATATATATATATATATATATATATATATATATAAATATATACATATATATATATACAAATTTGAACCACCGTTATTTTCGGTCTTTAGGGGTTCTGAAACGCGAAATTTTCTTGTCGGCACTTCTGGATTGTTTCATTGTATCAACCTTATAAGCGGGGTTCCTCCCTATGGGGGAGGGAGGAACCGCGCTAAAACGGAGGAAAAACTTGTGTTAACTAAATAGGAGAAACGCATTCAGTTTGGTGTTGGAAACGCACATCTTGCTGCAGACTTGTTGAACTCTTCCATTTGTTTTGTGTGTGAGTTAGGCAGAAGCATGGGATTGAAATCAGTTGATCTTCAGAAAAACGTAGCTGGCTGTAGGGACCAAGAGGGATTATGGCAAAGATCCTTTGTTTGGGAAGGTCTTGAAGACAATGACAAAGAAAATAATAAAATAAGTCCCATGTTATGGTGGAGAGGCTTGAAAGGTACATGTGTTTTGATAATGGGTAGGTAACTTAATTTGAGTTTTGAGAAATTGAGATAATCCTAGTCCAAAGTTTTAGCTGAGGCTATATTTTTGTGAATGCAGTACAGTAGTATCAAATTTAGGCAAACAACTTGTTTTATTGGTAGTCGGAAGGTCCATGGCAAATTTTCAGGTAATAATTTATTATTTATTAACCTCTCAGTGATCCTATTTTATAATTTATTATTGTTTTAATAGTTTCTCAGTGTTGCAATAGCTCTAAACTGGCAAGATCCATGACATTTTACAATATTCTATAACTAAGTCGCGGTTTAGTTAAATACCTTAAATACCCGGGTATTTATGAAATTGGGTATTTACCCTGGGTATATACCCTGGGTATTTACCCTTAAGAATAAATACCCGGGTATTTTACAACGATGCAACTAATGATTACATAAAAATAGATGTACCCTAAATAAAATAAGCGAAAAAAAGAAATAAAAAATAATAAACTAAGTGTGCCATCTAAAACATTTAAAACTTATGTGTAACTGCATAATAATTTATGATTTATTTTATTTGTGCACAGACACCTTCATTTTTCTAAGTAAATAAATTGTTAAAAATCATTTCATAAATTTAGGAAAACTTTTAGTTAACATTTTTATATTATTATCATATTTAAAGTGTTCCTGTTAGATAAGATTTGTTGGCTAGATGTGGTTTTTGTGCTTTGTAGATTGATCACGCATCGAGGTAGTGATCTAGAAATTATCCAGTTGACTAGGAGCTATTACCTCGTTACCGGACGTTTTCCCAATAGAACTAACTACATAGTAAATAGAGTCCAGTTTCCTCCGTCCCCTCTATTACTATTCTGGCTGTGGACAATTTTTTATATATTTCTAATCGGGATATGAAATTAAGGTCCGAATCGCAGATATTGCGCAATCATAACGCTTTTCCACGTCCTAATACGAGTAAATGGAAACAATTGAAAAAAAAAGCAAATGATATTTTGTGATCCATAAACATGCAAATGCTATGTAATGGCATAGCCCAGCCCGGACGTTTGGTCGTATTGGGTGGTCGCATCAACAGTACCTATAGTAGCTTGCTCCTAACCATCAAAGTTAGGGGCAACCTCCTCTTAGAGGTCATACTTTAGGCTTTCATGTCCACTACAAGGGTATTTTTCCAGTTACTTTGAAGTATCTGTCGTGATTTTGGTACTTACGGATTAGCTTACAGGTTATCTATTTTCTCCTTTACAGGTTATCTTAGGTTAGAAATCATATTATATAAATAGAGTAATGATTAATATATTAATGCAAAGTATTTAAAATCACTGCAATCACTACTAAAAGTAACTTTTAGCACTTCCCTCCGAAGGAAAGTAGCTATTGAGGTTGCACTCATGACGGAATTTTTGAAAAATTTCTTCAAATCTTTATCGATCCTACCTAGTAGATACCGAAAATAACCCCCGTTAAAATTTATATCTATCTATCTACCACTATATATATATATATATATATATGTGTGTGAGTGTGTGTGTGTGTGTGTGTGTGTGTCTGTTAACAAGATAGCGGCCAGAGTTTTTGTTTTTTCGTCACGAACCTTGGTATATAGCATTCAATTAGCAAACGATTGAACGAGTTCGTTAACCACCAAAGTCGGTCCACCGGAAGGGGGGGGGGTTTACTCCGAATCCAAAACACTAATTTGACCATGTCAGCCGTAATATTTGTTATATTTCAACGAAACTTGGTATTCGTAGTGGTAATATGTAGAGAAAAGTCAGATATAAAAATGAACTAAATCGGTTCATTAGGAGGGGGGGGGGGGTTTACCCTGGACCCACAATACCAATTCGCCACTACCCGCCGTGATTTTTGGTATATTTCGACGAATCTACAGGTAAATATGTGTTGTAAAAATAAACTAAATCGGTTCATTCGGAGGGGGGATTTACTCCGGACCCACAATACCAATTCGTCACTACCAGCCGTGATTTTTGGTATATTTCGACGAAACTCGGCATTCGTAGTAGTAATCTACAGGTAAATATGTGTTGTAAAAATAAACTAAATCGGTTCATTAGGAGGGGGGTTTACTCTGGACCCAAATTACTAATATACTCATACCGGTCGTAATTTCTGCTGTATTGTAACGAAACGCGGTATACGTCGTGGGTAACTCATGAGAAAGTGTTGTTAAAATGAGCTGAATCGGTCAATCGGAAAGGGGGGCTTACTTTGTAATATATTTCAATAGAAAAGCCCGCCAGACGTAGGTTCACAAAGCCGCCGCAAGGAACGCTTTCTACCACTAGAGGGACTGTATCCTGTTCCTGCGTTAGATCAAAATACGATAATATGAGGTTTTTTTTTGTATTTATTACGTAGTGTCGTAGGTACCATGTGTAAACATAACTCTGGAAGCAAATTAATAATTGATCAGTTACTCATTACAAAATTAAAAGAGAACTATTCATGTTTTTATTTTATTTATGTAGGATATTTTAAGCAAATTGTTCTGGAAAGCAGTCTACACTACCCAAATATTGAGGAAAGTGCTTAGTTATGCAGCTCCTGCGTCACGGACTTTTTTTTATCCTTAGATAACTTATATTTGTTAGTAATATTTTTAGGCTTGTAAAACATAAATGAAAATAAGCAGAATATATTTCAGCAAGGAATATTTATTAATACAAAGGTTAATATTATAAAAATCAATGGTACTTGTGAAGTTTAGGGGCCTCCTCGCCAATTTTTTTGTTCGGTGGTTCTATAGCATATTTATATTTTATACTTATTTCGCATTATGGACGTACGTGCGATGCGTTTCCGCTCGCTACGCTCGCTCAAGAAGATATCAAAACTCTAGTCAATCCAACTCGCTAAAATTAATAGAATTCTATTCATTTTTGGGAGTTGGATTGCCTTGAGTGTTAAAGGTTACTTTACTCCAGCAACAACCAATAGAATTGCCCAGGAGTAGCCAATAGAAATGCTAATGATTTATGCGCGTGCGCTGAATCACTGTTATAATCACTACTTCACAAGTAACTGGATGTGGTCCGCAACAAGACCCCACCACAACTTTCATCTCGTAAGTAAATCATAAAACGTCTTGTATATCTACTACAACAATTTTCGGTTGAAAATATGTATGGTTTATTTATGGATATCATGGAATATTTTGCGGAAATAAACAAAATCTATAAGTTAAAAACGATTTATTTATTTTTATTTATTATTTTTAAGGGCACTCGTCCAAACAGCTATGAAGAAAATGCAAAACGCCAACGAAAGGTTGCATCAAATTAATAATAATAATACTTTAAGGGCTTCGCATCTATGGCGATGAACCCCAATACATATAATAAAATAAATACTGCATTTGCATTATATGAACATGAGTGTGTGTGTTTATGTACAAACACATGTATATAAGACTTCATCCATTTCAAAATTAATAAAAATAATACAATACAAAATATAAAACACAAATAATTATTAAATATTATCTACGTTAGCGATAAACAATTAAAATTGAAAGCACAAGGAGATGAAGGAAGATTGGTTAGATTTTTTTGTATAAATTAGTCTTCTCTAATTAAGGTAATATAGTGTCTATGTGCGGGATACCTTCTACGAGTAAAGTGTGTAAATCTTGTGGCATGAGTAAATTGTGTCGTATTTTGCAAAAAAAGATTTTCTTTCGTCGCTTGAATTGAGATTATATTACTTTTCACCGAAGAAAATTCATCGGTTAAAAGGTTTAGTATATTCCTGGTAGAACACAAGAGTTGCCCTTCTGCATCCTAATCGTCGCAGCGAACCCTGGATTCCTTCGCAATAATATTGCGGCTGCGTCATCGAACAAATAAATAAAATAAGCCTGTCACTATTCTCTGTGTTTGCACAGCTCCAGCCTTGAGTTGAAGACTCAAATGAGGCGTACTTAGCCGCTGAGTCTTGAGCACTTATGTTCTGTCCTAATTCTTTGTCCGTCAATTCTCCTTTAATTATATATATATATATATATATATATATATATATATATATATATATATATATATATATAAAAGTTGTCTGTTTATTTATATATATATATATATATATATATATATATATATATATATATATATATATATATGTATATATGTATATATATATATATATATATATATATATATATATTTATTAATAAACAGACAACTTATTCATTCAGGTAAATTCTTCTCCAGTTTGCATAATTTTTAAAACTTGTGTGGCTTGTACAGTGAAACGACTGACTACGGAAAGATGCTTCTTGCCGACGGCGATTGGAGACCTTCCAATAACGTGCACTTAATTTTGGTAATTTTACCGATAAACACAATATAATAAACTAGTTATATTTTGTTCATAAGTAATGTAGTTGAAAAATGTCGAGTATAATTTATTGTTTTTAATTTTCTGCTGACAAATACTATAATTCCTTTTTTCTATAAAATTTACTAATACATTTGAATTCTCTGTGGAGATCCTATAAAAACAACCTTGAAAATCGTGTTGTATATAAGGCAAAGTATTTTTTGTATCTTTTTTTTAAATTGTATTCATCTGATAGCTGTAAGGAATAACACAAAATATATTAAATTAAACAATAAAATGGGTAGAATTAAAGATAGGCAGTGAACCTTGTAAATTATGTTTTATTTTATAGTTTAATACAACGTTTCAGACTTCATTATCCTTCTATAAGAAGTCCGAAACGTCGCATTAAATATGATAATAGAAAATAATTTGGATGTTTTTCTACCCATCTCACATGAATGAAAATATTCTTCCACCATCTTCATTACTTTATTTATAAACGATGAAGTTCAGTGTTAGCAATCCAACGGAGAAAAAACTGCAAAATGTTCAATATTCAATGGAATATTTTTGCATAAGGCTGATGACCTAGGGTTACAAAGATCTGACAAAAGCAAATACAATATTTTCCAACATTGTTACATCATTATTTTTTTCTTCTTTATCTAAACTTTCTATTTGCTTTCATAACGTCCTGAAGGGTAAACAGGATTATCAGTGACGTCTTTAATGTCAGATCATGTTTATCGCAGTTGATGAATGACAGGCCCCGCTCGTTGGAGGGCAATATCAGGCAACGATACTCGCGAAAAGGGGAGGAGTAGCCGTTCCTAGTTGTGGGTCCCTGGGCAGAATGTTTAGGACTGTCAATAATATTTGCTGGATTTTCCCCATTTGACTTCATTCTGTTGAGACAACCGCAAAAACAAGCTCAATCGACGAAATTGAGCCACTTCTCTAAAGTGCGCCATAACCCTTTAATACAAACTACAGTAATAATAAAATCAAAATTAACTTTTCTCTCTCAGTTATATAATAAATAATCTTATTAATAATACTAAGCTGTCCATTTACTTAAACCTTCGAATTTTCATTCGGTAGGTCAAAAGATAAATATTGTCCCCATTATATGTTTCTCACCCTTTTAGTGCCTCTTCAGAAGAACAAGTTACAAATATAAAAATAAGGGACACGTCTAAATTGGACATGGTCCGAAAGAATCCAATATGGTGGAAAATAGACAGCTGATCGATAACCGATATGTCACATGTTTAAAATTAATCTCCAAATGTAATGTAGACTTAAAAAATTAAACACCTCATTGTCCCCCCAATTGAAGCATATTTTTATTGTTTGTCAAATAAGTTAACAAAAATATTATTCAGATGTTGTATTTCAATTTTTTTTAATTTCGATTTTCGATGTTTTTTATGATGTGGATTCTTTAATCTTTCTTTTTATTCTACTTCTTTCTTACTTCTATATGCTGATGTTTTTAAAATCAAAATTAAAAATTCTTGTCCTGAAGAGGCTACGAAAGGGTGCTAAACATGTAGGAAAGAAATACAGCCATTGAAAGTATTTAGTGAATTGTTTTTAACCTTCCGTATATAACTCAAATCCGAGGAATAAATAATGGTAATAAGCCGAAGCTCTTCTAGCCCTGATTTCGACCATTGTTTAGGTTAGTTATTCTCCTAATCATGTAAGGAAATTAAGATATGTTTTTCGGTTAAATTGATTTTCATACGCGGCTTTTTGAAGGAAGATTATTTTTCTACGAAAGACTTAAGGTGAACAACCTTGGGGCCTATATAATGTAGGTGGAACGATGAACCCACAATAACAATGACTTCACTAGGCTTTTGTTGGACGAAGCTACCGAAGGCCGTAAGGAGCATTTATTTCAAGACCATTTATCACATCTTAAAGAAAAGCCCCAATCATTAATGTCCTTGTATGCAACTTATTATCCTTTTTCTATGGGCGACGCCTTGATTTCGAGAGGCCGTGCTGGTTGCATTGAGCTTCCCCGGGAAGTCCTTGATGTCTCCCCATCTCCTTTGAATTGTTAATAAATGTGAACTTCCTAGAAAAATGGATAGTACATCAATTGAAATATGACCGGTAAGGTTTCGTCACAACAAAGCTTCACTTCCTAGTCTATCGAATCTTACTTAAAGATATTGATTATGGATTTCATTCACATGCCGGCTAATTCATCATTTTTATTTTGTTTGTTTGAAATATTTTGGGGCGAAAAGCCTCATGGTAGTCATCGCCCTAACATGGGAACGTTTCACACAAATATACATCTCATGTTAGGATTTGCTTTCCGTCAAGATTTTCTATTTTTTTTTTTTTTCTGTTTTTATTTATTTTTTCCTTGTCCTTTTTTTATTTATTTTTTCGTTTATATATATGTTTTATTTAATCTTCATTTCTCGATTAATTTTTTTCCATTATTAATTATTCCCTTTTTCACCCCCTTAACAGGAACTATACATTCGTTCAGAAACACATAGAACAGCTACATTAAGAGAGTAACTTTTAATAAATGCTAAGTCTGACAACAAAAACTCAAAAAAATATAAAAACAAAGAACAAGAATTATTTTTTAGTGGCGTAAGGGTGAAATATCTCTCTCCGAAGATTTTTTATCTATGAACCCAATAAAACTAAGGAGAAAAAACAATATAGGAAGTAAAAGCTGGGAAACAGACCTGCGCGTTTGAAACCAATCAATGTATGTACGAGAAAGGAATGATACTAAAAGGACATTTGAAGGCGGCTACCTAACATAAATAGTGGTATTGGGACTATACATACATACATATATATATATATATATATATATATATATGTGTGTGTGTGTGTGTGTGTGTGTGTGTGTGTGAGTGTGTAATTTTAATTAAATTGTTTATATTTTATCAGTAGTAGTAGGATATGAGCATGAAATGAGCCAGAAAGGGTTGACAGCTACAGACAATATAAAGTTACACAAACGCATATATATATATATATATATATATATATATATACACATACATATATACCTATAAAACATATTTAAATAGACAACAATGACCAATGTAGTAGAATTGTCTTAAAAAAAAAAAAAAAAAAAAAAAAAAAAAAAAAGAGGAAAGAACGAAATCTTCCCCTTGAGAAAAATACTTCTCAAAAAGGAACCAGGCAGCTTGACAATGTCAATTTGTACGTTTTATTTCCAAAAAATGTCCCCAACCAAATTGCCATTCTTTAGGGTACTACATTTACTACAGTAAAAACTTCTACTATAGATGTTTTTCAATCTTCCTGGCTCATTTCTTTTTCAGTCTGTTCTCTGTTTTTCTAGTATTTTTTCCCTCCGTAATCCGAGGTCAGTGTTTAATCTTCTTTGCAGGGAAACCTTGTGCTTACTAGGCACCTGCTTCCTTGTCGATTAGTAGTTATGTAATAGACTAAACTCGGGAATGGCGTCTTTTCATACCTGTTACACACGCTTTTCTATTCAGACCATTACAGCTGATCCGGGCAATCCAAGGTAAACCTCATCCGGATTCCAGTGAACTCCGACTCGAGAAATCTGCGTCATCAAAGCGAGTTTCCCTACAGTCCTGTGTGATTTAGAAAGTTTAAAATGAGAATGGAGAATCTAAATTTAAAAAAAAAAATATTAGTTTTGGGTGAAGTGTTCACGAATAAAGTTATTTCTTCATTTAGTTTAGTTTTTCATCATTTGGTGATAAAACTACCCTAAAAAAAATAACGTTGAAAAAAAAGAGGCCAAGTCCCAGGCCCCTTCCGAAAACACTTTGCCTATGATAGTTATTATATCATAGTATTGGGCCAAGTTTTAGGCTCTCTTTTGTCAAGAACCTAATAATACCCTCTCACTTATTTGTGCTATTCCAGCTTGGTCAGTTTTCAGAACATGGTACCTGGTTATCTTGGTCTAATAATCCCAGTAAATCATTCGGTTAGACTAAAATTGCATCTTGTCTAGCAGTGAATGTGATTGTAAGAGCAGTGTTACGTGGCATAGCATCTAGTTAAAAGTCGTCTTGTTCTCATTCATATTTGGTAATAAGAATTAAATACATTATACTAACCTAGATGAGATGCTTACTTGAAATGAATGAGCCTGGAAGGTCAGCCGCTGGCTTTGGATAGATCCCGTTGGCATTCGCCTTCTCGAGCTGGGTTTCGTTGACGTACATTTATTGTCTAAGCACTTCAAGAACAGACATTCCAAATACCGATTGTGATACTAGTGTTATGTCATAGCAAGGCACTTGAAAACTTCTTATCGTACCCAGAATGTCTAGGATAAGAGCTATTCTGCTTTTGTTAGGATAGATAATACTGTTATATAACCAAATGAACACCAATGAAACTTCGTTGTTGAGTGTGTGTGTTTTTCATTTCTTCATAATAATCAATTCTAAATCTAAACAATGAATAAAAAATATCGACCATAAGCCGAAATAAACGAGAAATATATATACACAGGGTGTCCTCAAAATAAATGGCCAAACTTTGGGAATCGATGCAAGATGAAAAAAAGTCCATGAGCATATTTCTCGTTTTTGCTTCGTTTCCGAGAAAAACGTTCAGAAATATATTTTGAATTTGATTTGACTAAAAATGATCAAAAAAAAAAGAAACATAACATTTGTTAACACCGTTGCAATTTGATTGGCTTACTCTGACCCGGCGCAAATGGATATTTTCTCTGAGAATTTAAATAAATAACGTTTTTGATATTTATATTCTTCCGTATCGTCTTATCTACTTGGGAATAACGACTAAAAATCTGTGGAACATGTGAGCCGGGTTCTTCTTTTATTGTGGATTCATTATTTTATTTTATTTTTTTTTTATTTGAATATTTTTAAACATAAAAAGATCGATGACGAGGACGAACTATCATTGTAGTTTTCATATTTCCATAATAATAATAATAATAATAATAAAAAACGAGGAGAAATCCTGATTAGATAAAGTTCTTAAAACAAGAAAAATATTTTTTCCATAACCCACATTACAGTTATAGATGTTTTTTCTCTCTATTTACCGTTTCTAATAATACTGTGATCTAACAGAGCTTTTGTACAGATATAATAACAACTCTTGTAAACAATTTTATTGTTGCATCACATGTCTGTATTGTAATTCTAGATTAGGTTGAATCCTTGAGTGCTATTTCGTAATGTCTAGAATTTTGCTTAAAATGTACAAAATGTTGTCTTCACATTTTACTAATTCCATTTAATGCTTAAGCCTGGTTTGATTTGGAAATCTTAAAATAGAACCTCTTGAATGTGTTACCTTCAATTAAACGAAAGCATCATTTGAAGCATCGTTTTCTCCGACTACAGTCCTGGTATCGAAATGAACACGTGAATCTATTTTGTACGATATATATATATATATATATATATATATATATATATATATATATACATATATATACAGGGTGGATCGAAAGTTAATGACAATCCTTCAGGGGGAACTAGACGAAACTAGAAAAAAAAATGTAGTTCAACACCACGAACCACCCATTTCTATCTCACTCGGATCCAGAAATATAGCCTTCTAAACGGTCTTTAGCAAATCCCGTGTTTTTTTAGTACATATCCAATTTTCTCTGCTTGTACACACTTTTTTTCAAAGATGCAGTACATTTTTGAAACCCGATAATTTTCCAGTTAAACCAGTTTTGCTTTAAGGCTAATACACATTCAATGCTCACAATTATCTTTTTCACACCATAATATCAATTCAAAAAGTAGAAATTAATAAATGCTTCTGGTTAGCTTTTCGAAAATCACCTGCAATAATAATCCTGCAGACTGCCGAATCTCACAAAAGTTGTAGAATTTAGTCAACTCGGTATACTCAGAACTGAGATTATCTCTCAATTTCATAATGTAATTGGAATTGGAGAAAAAACGTCAAATATATAAAAATAATATCACGTTTATTTTCGTGTTATTATCAGAAATAAAAGAAATTTATTCTTGACTAAAAAAAAAACAGAAAATTTAGGGCATACTCCATCTGATAGCAAGGTATTCACGAATAATTTGTGGAAATGGGAGCTAACCATGATGAAGATATATCAGCAGTGTGACCACGTGTCTTCTGCGAGGAGGCCAGTTGTAAGGACGTTTAAATTTTTCGATGTATTATTTTTTTTTCTTAATTCGACTTTTATGTAAGACTCACTTTAATCATTAAATATCAGTTTCATAAAGAACAAATTTCATTTATTTCTGACTAGCTGAATACCCGTGCTTCGTCACGGCAGATAAGTAGTTATTTTATTGCATTAAATAAGGTTTCATTAAAATTACGTTACTATACAATTTTGTGCAGTTTATTATAGCACGGTTCCCGTCAGACAATATGTTATTCAATGGGCGTTAAAATTTAAAAGTTTATGTTTCCAAAAAGTTATTTGGAAACACCCATTATATTTGCGGGCATTACCAAGGTTATAGGTGAGGAGGCTGTGCAAGGGTTCCGGATATTATTACCTCACCTGGAAAACTCTAAGGATAGGCTTGCCATACGTCACGGTTTGACTGGGACAGTCCCGGTATTTTGCAATTGTTTCGGTGCCCTCCCGGTTTTATCAATGTCCCGGAAAAGGCTTTAAGATGTAAAAAGTAATGAATTCATGTTTATAAGAATCTTTTATAAATCGGTTACTTTTCTACAATCAACATTTTTACTACTGCTCACAGTGTCAAAGAAATGAGAAGTAATCTAACTATAAAACGCTGGAACTACCTGCACAGCGCTACCAGATGCCAGACACTGCTATTTGGCTGAGAGATTTTTTTAAGAAAATCAAGTAGCAAAAAAAGTTCCGTTCTTATTTTTAAGGTTTGGGTAGACTACCATTCAGGATTCCCCCTTCCCGTTAGTTGCTAGGCTTAAAACTCACAATTTTGCTTATAATTTGTACTGTTTTTATTCCCCCCCCCCTGGTATGCCCATCCCATATTAATGTGTCTCGGTTTAACTCTCCAAAAATATGGCAAGCCTATCTGACGGGGACAGGCAGAAAAGAAACGCAATTAAAACTCTATGAGAGACAGTTTATTTCTAGTAATTCAAGGACTGCCACCATAGTGTAAATTAACCTCAATTAGAAATAATACTATGAAATAGATAATGTACGGTAACAGCTGTTCTGTTATCGTCCTAGCAACGCTTGCTGCCTAGGCTCGCATGCTCTAACCAACTCAAACTTTAATCCCCTCTAAAAATACTTAAAAATTCGAATATCAAAAAATCCTTTCTTAGCGAGCGCCTACGTTATATAGGGAGTGTCCATGCAAAATTTCAAAATTTTCTGTCGAGCGGTTTGGGCTGGGGGGTGATAGATGAGTGAGTGAGTGAGTGGTATTTGACAAATATATAGTAGATAATATCACGAAAATATATATGATTTTTTTATTTTTTTGGATTTGAAGATGCTTTCACATTACATACTTTCACATACATATAAGTCAACACATGGTTTTACGGAGAAAAACCTATCTGTAGTACAAAATGTTTATATTCTTTTTTCTATTATTGAAATAATATACATTGTATTTTAATTGTATGGCAAGCTTTCATATTTCGTTTAAATGCCTTTTTTATAATTCTAGATATTTTTTATATTTTGATATCTTTTCGTTATGAGAATATTTTTTCAATATTCTCTTGTCTTCGGTAACATAAGCTTATTTATTATGTACAAGTTTATGCACATATACTATTTTAAATACTATAATTATCAAACATAATAATTAATTATCAAGGTAACTCTTTTTCATTCAGTCGACTTCCTCTTCCGAAAGTTCGCGTATTTTTCTGATACGGCATTGCTTGTACAGCAAAACAACCGAGGAGATTAAAATGGTCATCGCCGACCAGCATTAATAAATTAATCTTTTGAATTCTTACCTTAATTAACTCTTGCAACCAGTTTTAGGAGGTTACAGGAAAAATGCATTGTGATGGTCGCTTTTGTTGCTACCTCATAAATTATTAAATTAATCAATACTACGTGTGTTTAATCTGCGTGGATCTAGGATGTTTTGATAATTTTGGATGTCGATCCTCACAAAGAAATTTGTAAATTACACAGGTCAACATTTGATCTAAAAAAAAAAAAACACTATGAGCGTTTAAAGGGTTTTTGGGATCGCCGATTGTTTAACCTTCATCGCATCACATTCAAGGTTATTTGAAGGTCAAATATAGAAAAGACCGTAGGAAAAATATGAAGAAATGCATGCGTATGTTTTTAAGGTCACTGAGTCCGAATCCGTGGCTTGTTTTACCTTACGCCTTTTTCTAAAGTTTATTTGAAGGTCAATTAGTGAAAAAACGTAGAAAAACTTCATTTTCTGCGAGGACGTTTATTCAATTCAGGCATATATTTTTGTGGTCCCTGAGTCCGAACCCGTAGTTTGTTTGACTCGCACTGCCTCCCAGAAAATGATTTTTTTCTACGTTCCTTCTCTATTTGACCCTCAAATAACCCCTAGGAAAAGGCTTAAGTTAAAACAAAGTACGGGTTCGGACTCAGTGATCTCAAAAACGTACCCATGACTTTTTTTCAGATTTTTCTTACGGTTGTTTCTGTATTTGACCTTCAAATGACCTAGGATCTGATATAATGAATGTACCCAACCCGGTCATCTTAATCAGCGACCCCAAAACCCAAAAGGGATCATACCGTTGCGACTGTTTTTTTGTTTTTTTTTTCAGATCAAATGTTGACCTGTGTTATAGGCTCTTCCTTTGAATAATGATCTTGTGATTAACAGAGATAAAACAAAATAACATATTCATAAAAATACTGGAAAATGTAAATGTTTCACCTTGGAAGCACGAGGTTCCACTAGGTTATAGATATTGCGGGGAATCCCCTTCTGGTCAACATTTCAACAAGCCCCCATAATTTACATATCTGTCCAAAATTTCTTCTCATTTCGGGGAATTGACTAATGTTTATGCTCTCGAAAAGCAAATCTCTTTATCTAATTTTAGGAAAGTGTAGAAAGTATCCTCCCCCCTGAGCAATTTAAGCATCATTTTCATGGCCCTTTTTTTCATGAAGGTTCCGTCATTGTTGCCTTGGTTAGTTAATTTAATTTAAAGTCGATTTGAATATCGATTACTTTCAGCGGAAATTTCACAGTTGAATAAATAAACATTTCTCTCTCGACTACTGTCATAACTATATGCCACAATTTTATTACCAACCTACGGATATACACCTTTGTATAATCTTTATAGGAACCCTAAGTACTAATAGAAAAACTTCCAGTAAAAACTAAACATTTTGAAAGAATATTGGCCTGTGTATATTAACGAATTCATTCCCGGTAACAAACATCATTCTTAAGATATTTACTGCACCTCTTAACCACAAACTGCTTATAATAACACAAATAACATATAAAGTAATTATTAAAAATGATTCTATACTATTCTCTTGGAGCTTGTTAGTGGTTTAAACAGCTAAAAGCATACAAACCACCACTAAGTATTTGCAGAATAGATTGTAATTTTATCTTTGGTAATAACCCTGGCAGACATTCCCTGGGCCATGCGTGTGCTTTCAGTCTTATCAATGTCTATTTTGTAATAATTGCGTCAATTCACCGCTAATGCGGCTTCAATCTTATCACCAATTGTTCAATGTCATTGTCATACTAGACAAGTGTGCTCGTCCATATCATACATGCACGGATGTATGTATGAATGAGTATATGCATATGTATGTATGTGTATATATATATATATATATATATATATATATATATATATATATAATTATTTCATTTATCTTTCAATAAATAAAATTGTGCCTGTGGCAATAATTGATGAAAATATAAAATAACAAATTAATATAATTTTCTATGTTGATATATTCTAAAAAAATAGTATTTAGTCTATCAAAATTGCGTCAATCAAATATTACATGAAAGCATGAGCAGTTGGAAAATGAAAATAATGCCTTTATCATAAATAGTGTTTTAGTCGATAACAAAATTATTTCATATATAGTAATACAATACGTTGTAAATAAAAATAAATTAGCGATTTTCATTTATTATACCACAAAATAAAGGGAAAGGGGATATTACCTGGATTTTACTGAAAGAAGACGAAGAAATAAATTGCACTTTGAGACCATTAAAGCTCAGAGGACCAAACAAAAATATTCTGCAAATTATAAAATTGTTTAACATTTTTTCAAAATATGCATTCGAGTTTGGGTTGAAAATTTATCTGGATTAGCTATTAGAGGAGGAGTAATAGTTTTCACGTAATAGTGACAATTTCGATATTTTAAAACTCATTTAAAAGGAGTTCCAATTACCTTTGTGATACAATTTTCAATTTATTTATTTGCTTTTGAGTTACAACTCATAGCACTTATATAATTCCGTTAGTTACTACGTTAGTAATATTAAATTATTCATAGGTGAGGTTACAAAAATAAAACACTAATATAAAACATTAACACAATGTAAGTTCTTTTCTTATATAATATAATTATTCTTAAATATAATTTCTTTTCTTAAATATAATTATGAGAAATAAAAAATTAAAAAAAAAAAAATATACATGAAGTAATTAAAATAAAATAGATATCTCTTCTTAGCTCTTATTTAAATTAAATAATATTTAATAGTAATAGTTTTTTTTATTTATTATACTACAATTATTACTAAATTATTCTTTATTTACATTTTAATCTTTCAGAATTTCTGACCTTAGTTGTAAGATCTTCAAAATATAGCTGGCAAATCTGACAAACGTTTCTTTGCTATTACGATTGAGAATTGCAAGAAATGTATTCTCTTCAGCGGGTGGAATGGTAGATGGGAATAATGGTTGTCGAATGTTGTCATAAGCAGGACAGTAGAGTAGGATGTGGTATATGGTTTCTTCAGCTGTACTATTACATAGAGTGCACAAGAGTCTGGGGTTGATGGTGTATTTGATGGACTTGGATGAGAATTTTATGGCGTATTTGCTGGATGTTCTGAGTTGGATAATTATTTTGAGAATGGGAAATGGTATGTCTAGTAGCAAATAGTTTTGAGGAACACCGGGAATTATTGAAAGATTTTTATAGAAACAGCTGAAGTTTGAGTTTTGTTTTTTAGACAAATCATTTTTTATTAGATTGTCTTTGTATTTAGTTGTTATCGCGTTTAGATTGTTCTCAATAATATTTGAATTTTGGGTTAACCAGATATTTTGAAAATCACCGTTAAAGATTTGTTTAATTTGGGTTACCCAGTTGTACTTAGATTTATTTGATGATTCTTGATCTAGTAAATAGAGCCTGTTATAGCAGAGCCTGGGTAGCCTGTCGCCCTCCATTCTAAGTAGTTTTACTAACCAAGACACAGCAGCTTTAATGACCTGGCTACTTGCATAGTCGGATCCAGTTTCTAGCCTTACAATGTGACTAGGAGTTGTTTTGATGAGGTCAAATAGTCTTTTGTAGAAATTGGTTTCTGCCCGTTCTATATGATCTAGATATCTCAGACCCCATATTTCAGCTCCATATAATAGAACTGATTTAGTCCTTTGTGATACAGAGAATATGCTTAGAAAGTAAATTTGAGGATTTTATAAAATTATCGTTTAATTGGTTCATAATAAGAACGTACACGATTACAAATGCATGCCTAAAGATGTAAATATGGAACTATATTTACTAAATCCTATGCCAGAAACTTTTTGCAGAAAATCCAAGTTAAGGGGAAATCAGAACATAGAAAATAGATATATCTTTTATCATTGTGAAAAATGAATATGAAGACAAAATTGAGAATATTCTAAGTGATGTGACAATTTTTGAGAAAATGGTTTAACAAAATAATGAAATGTTAATGAAATAAAATTGATCAAAAGGCAAGAGAAAGTTAGATATATATAAATTATAATAGAATAACCCATTAGTTCATGGCCTCATTAATATCGCAATAAGGCTCATAGAAAGCGCTAGTCGAGCTGCTAAGATTTTAGATCCTGATTCAATTAATTTGCTCAATGACTGTTATTAGTTGATTGTACAAAATAGCGCGATGCTAAAGCCAAATCTGGAGATAATGAAGGTAAAAGGTTTCCCTGTGGTTTAGAGTCTAGTACACTGGATTCCAAAAAGGAGATGTTGGAATCCCGCCTGTGGGAGATTGACTGTTTCCCCTACTACACCATGAGTGTTTAAGAAAGGTGGCCACCTGTAGTCCGGTGCTTACGGCCTAGAAGCAGATGCGCAATAAGAAAAAAAAGAAAAAAATTAAGGTTATTACTTGGTGTCATTTAATGTGCTGAATATACCGATAGATCGTTCTACAATGATCGATAACATCTAGGATTCTATTGGAAAAAATAGAAAGAATAAAAACATGTTTATTCAGGG